>OY747702.1:56946785-57094285 GCA_963556495.2 Valencia hispanica | reverse complement strand
GAGGAGCACCGGCTGATTATCAGTTCTCATAGTGTGGAAATGAAATTACTCCCAGCATACAGTGCAACTTTTATATTTATTACAATGAATTGAGTAAACAGTAAGTATAGAGTAAATGATTTCAGAATGTTATTTTTTATTAAGGAAAGGTTAGAACCCCTTTTGGGAATAATTATGGTAAAAAGTAGGAAAACTGCTAATCACTTCTACAGCAATCAACAGCAAACAGAAATGACTATTACTACTAATAGTTATGATGTTTGCCTTTGTAAAAATGCATTCAGAGTTTTCAGCCACACTCAATACTCCTACATCTATGAATGTTGAAGTGTTTTCATGAACGAGTAAGTTAGCAGCTGCACAGCGGTCTACTTTGTTAACTATTCCTATTGCTCATTTTTTGCAGCATGAAAATTGGATTTGAGATTTTGCTCCTTGTGTTTCCCCGAAATCTCGAAGCAATAAGTTATATTATAGAAGAGAGAAGAGGCACCCTGCCAGTCAGCGGTTTCACATGTATTTTAAAGTACATCTGAAACCACAGCATAGCAGGGAGCCTTTGCATTTTGAATAACATCACACATTATCTGTCAGCTAAAAGGCTCTCTAACTGTTTTATAGTTTCTGCTCCACCCCCCCCCCCCCCCGTCCGGCTCTGTACATAAAAAGATAATTGATTTTGGTGTTAGCTTTTCTCCATCCACACTCTTAAGGTACTCTGGCATCGTCACTGCAGACAGCCAACTGCTTGATCCCTGAACACAGCCGCTGCATCACCAAAACATGAATCAGAATGTTTTTATCACTCCACAATAACTCATATATATCTGCAGACTTCCACAGGATCCTCCATTTTATGTAGCTATTTCACGCACTGCGTCCAAGAATAAACACACACCTGTCTTTTGGAAATCCTAACTGCCAAAGTAACTCTTTATTAAACCTTTAGAAAAGGAGAACTCTGCTGTGGGTTCGAAGATGCAATCAGGGATTCCAACACTTGCTCAACTCAAACCCACACATCGTCTCTTCAAATGAAAATCTGCAGCAGATTAGATTGAGGTCAGATGAGGCAATCAGTTTCGGCCTCAGCTCTACACAGTAAATAATTATGTGCTAACTTTTCAGAGACGCGAGAATTGGAGAAACAAATTAACTTCCTCTGACTTCATTTAACAGGGTCTCCCTATCAGAGGACTTGCAGAGACCTTTAAAGGGGCAGGTGCTCAAAATGTAAAAAGAGACGACACAAAACCAGAATGTTAGTCAATTTATTGCTTTAACTTTTACAGTGTCACAAACAACCCATAATAATCCACTATTTAAACTGATAAGCTTATATCTTAGAGTAAGCTCCCTGATGCCACTGTCCATCAGCTCAGAAATTTATTTTCAACAGTTTAAACTCATCTGCTGCTAATATTTTCTATTAACTTTAGGTAGTACATATTTTTAAATGAAACAATTTAATGCTGCATATGTGTGTGAATCATGTATCAGGCTTTTCTAAGTGAATAGCTTTGAACATTATGAACTTACTCTGACTTTGACGTGATTATAAGTCCGTTTTACAGTGCAAACACTGTGAAATGATCACAAGTTCATAAAACAGCAGGTTTTTTACCCCGGCTGAAGCAGTCTCACCTCTTCTCTCCCCTTCTGCTGCTCCAAAACCAGGAAGACAGGGAGGTCCACGACACCAAAACTTCTTTAAAATATGTTACAGCTACATCTCTCTGTGGCCTGTTTTGTAATGCTACACCGGTTATACAATGTACTCTCAGTCACAGAATAATCGAATTTAGTTTTATATATCCATTTATCCATCCATTTTCTTTCGCTTAAGGGGGGAGCAGCTTAAGCAAAGAGACCCAGACTTCCCTCTCCCCAGCCACTTGGGCCAGCTCCTCTGGGGGGAATCCCAAGGCGTTCCCAGGCCAGCTGAGAAAAATAGTCCCTCCAGCGTGTCCTGGGTCTTTCTCTGGGTCTCCTACCGGTGAGATATGCCCTCAGTTATACTGTCACAGGGATTATATGTATTGCTGAGCATTGCAGCAATGATTTTCTTGTTTGGGGACCCACTCCCACGTTCAGTTGTGTCGTGGGAGGAGCTACCTGCTCAGCCTCTGGCCCTCGTCTTGGAGTCCAAGTAGGAAACGCATAAAAGAACAGCAGGTTAATTTAAGTCCTGCGGAGATCAATCCAGGAAAAAATGTCAATCGTCTCATGTCAAAACACACCTTTAGTTGTGTGGGTTTTTCTTCATCTTTCTGTTTACAATTTTTTTTTGGACAGCTAAATCATTCCTACAATTAGTCCCCCAAATTTTTTTTTTTATTATAACATTTATACAAAAAGCGACTTTTCTGAATGGGGGACTTCTGGAATCAGGGGTAAAGTTCTTGATCACCTTCATGTGTTTTCTCTGTAAGGATTTGAAATCCAAATTAGACATAAAATAAATCAAAACTGTGGCGTTTACCTAAAAAAGCTTACCTAACATAATATCTATTTTATGTTGCAAAAAAGCATTGACCTTTGTCAAATATAATAAGAAAGAAGCTGCCTGTAAACATTAAGCATTGTTAGAAAAAATTTTTTTTACACATATGGGTGGAGGAAGAAACAATGGCTTTTGTTCTTAAAATAAAGAAAATCTGAGAAAGAAAAACCAAAATCGAATATTTTTCTGCTTGAAAACTTTTTTCCAATTGCAGAACTTTTTATGACAGATCAGAGAACAGTGAATTTGTTTTTATGGCACAGCTGATAGGTCTGACGACTAAGAAGTTGATCGACGAGACAAAATATTTGAAACTGAGTTGGAGTCAGTGATGCATCTCTGGCCACAGTCTGTTCAAGGCACATCAGCCTTCAGAATCACTCCTTCACCACTGAAATGTGAATAACTGGGAGGAGACCAAGCGGATATTAAGCATAAAACAATTTTAGTGTGAAAACAGCCATTTTCAGTTCTCTTCCACACTCGACCATCTATCATTTGCCAAATGTCTGCCAGTTATTGTCAGACTTGATTCCAGACGAAATGGATGTGGTTGACATTCTTTCATATTCTGATAAATCTTCCAGCAGGAAGATAAATAGTCCAGATATGTTTGTGCTTGAACAAGCATTTTACAAGGCTAGCACATTTGTCAAGTGCTGCTGAGCCTGTTGTGGAGGAGTCCTGGCGGATCGTTCGGGATTCAGGAAGAACAGAGGCCAGAGCAGATGGACAGACTCCTTTTAAACAGACATGGCGCTTTGCATGTCTTTAAATATAGAATCAAACCACCCGCCTATGTCAAACTCATATTATCAATCCCATGTGTCTGCATGTGTTGTTAGCTGGTTTCCTCCCACAGCAGGAGAGTTGGAGGTGAATTATAGCATGTCGGCAGAGGGTTTCTTTCCTCCTATAGTTTTATGTAAGTTGAATAAAAAAAAAATCCTCCTGTCTCCAATACTTCTCTCTTCCTCCTGCTGGTAAAGTAAGACAACTCAAGAGGCTGATAACATTGTTTAACTGTGGGGCCTAATTAAGCAGAGGAGCTACAAAAACAGAGGAAGCTGGAAGGAGTGAGATTTGGGATATCAGTAGAATAAAGAGCTGTGTGAGCAGGGAAACATTGTAGCCCAAAGCACACAACTAAAGCTTTGTGTTGTCTTTCATGGATTTCACTAAGCATAGTAAAAGCAGCAGCACGCGAGTCCGTTCTGCCTGAGCTTGAAGTTCTACTTTGTAATTTTGCTCCTTTCCGAAACGGAAGCCACCGCCGGACGCTTCTTTGCAACCGCCAGGTGGCTGGGAGTTAATTAAATCTCAGCTGAGTGAAGCAGCAGAGTTTGGGTGAGAGGTTACGGTCACCCATCTTCTGGCTAGGACTGTAGAGTGTCCTGTCCAATCAGAGAGCAGAAGTGATGCACTGTATTGGAACGGCACAGGCAAATAGCTAAGGAGGACAAGGGCAACATGGCGTTAAATTGAACGGCAAGGATCTTTAAGGCCGGCTGCGGTTCTCCGGCAGAGAGCAGAGTCTGTAATTTCAACCTCAGCTAATCACATAAATGCCACTGAGTGCTAAGCATGCCTGAACATGATGTTCATGAAATATTTCGTTATCTCACTCAGTGATATTTTGCATTGTTTTGTTTCTCCAGTCAGTCACAGAACAATTAATGAACAGTGTTGCTGATTTAATGAGAAAGCACAGTGAGTAACCTCAACCTGTTTATTCATTTTAATACAACTGCACAGTATATAATGTATGCAGTATTTTATTATTGAGATCAGCAAGCAAAGGTAACCTAAAGTCACACCTAAAATTATAGTGAGCTACCTGGTGACAAGTTACAAAATTACGCTTCCTTTGGTTGGAATAAAACTCAGACCTAATGATTTAAATGCTATACTTTAGCGTAATTACAAGCAACAAAGGACAAAAAATAAATAAAAGTCCTGTTTGGTTGCACGGGAAGCATAAATGCAAAAAGAGACACCTTTGATAAATGTCTCTGAGACTAACTGCAGCTCAGCTTTTGCCCCTTTTGGTCATATTGACTGAAAAGGATACGTATCCATTTCTGGCTGAGATTATATTTTACCCTGACCGTGGTTGGCCAGGCAACATGCAAACCGTCCATCTTTTCCCGTCTTCAAAGGGAGCACTGACATAAAGATTATAGAAAAGATTCTGTTGAAATTCCTTTTTAAAATAAAACAACAACCATCAACACTATTAACTGCATTACGTGTTTCTTTACTCTAAACTGTTGAGCTGTTATGTTTATGATTTAATCATCATTTTTAACTCGTTTTGATCAACTTTGTTGCCCATAAACTGAGAATAGTTTTGTTTTTAGAAACGTTCTTATTTTTGCTCCGGGTTAATTTACTCTATTTTATATTGAAGAGGTGCAGCTGGTAACGCTGCCGCTGCTACAAGGTCTGATCCCAGCTGGAGTTTGCATGTTCTCCGTATGCATGTGTGGGTTCTCTCCGGTTACCCCGACTTCCACACACAATCCACCGTTATGCACGTTAGATTATTTTAGTCTCTCCATTCGCCGTTTGGCTCTGAGAATGTTGTTGTGTGTGTGATGGACTAGCGACATGTCCAAGGTGTGTCCCACCTCTTGTTGATTAACCGTAGCGCAGTTAGCACAGCAGAATAAATGTTTCATGATGCATTTGCATATTGCTGTGATTATCTAATAATATATTTTTTTTGTTTGTTTAGCGTTATTCATGTGAATAAGTGGCTGTAATGTCTGAAAATGTGTGGGCCAGTTGTACTACTCTCCCGGTCTGGGCACTGGTCCATTTGGTGATTCACCATCTCACAACACGTCTCATCAACTCATATCAATGAAAAACTCACTCAAGTTACTTTTCATTCTTCTCGACACAATGAATTAACTAGTTTAGAGGCTTAAACCTGGTTTAGAAATGTTTTTTAAAGGGACAGGTTACGAGGGAAAGGACAGGTTCCCTGATCACATGCAGTGGTAGTTCTCATGTTGCTCCTCCCTCAGCTTGGCAGATAAACCGTTTGGACTTTTCAGCCACGGATCGCAGCTTTGACAGAGATGTGCATATTCTCTTGATTAAGGGTGAGTCACCCCGGACATTATTAACTGTGAGCTGTTTATGGTTCATAACAACCCTTTCAAGTTTGTTACAGCTCCATAATCAAGGCCACTTGGATGGCTTTTAATCTGAACCCTATAATAAATGACTTTGGGTCATTTCATAACAAAATCAAACCGATGCTATGTTAGAGTCATTACAGTAATACCTAATGTTACATTTTGTCAGAAGTTGCATAATTTTCCAGACTCCTAAAATTTAGAACATACTGTAAAACATGCTGGCTCTCTTCACACTTGAGCTCTCATGTGATTGATTTGATCAGCTCCTAGATTACAGAGAAACATTATTTGTTTTCTAATACCACCTTATTTCGATATTCAAATCCATCTGTTAATCTCCCAAGTAGCTGCACACAACTGGATTAAACATAGCTAAATATAGAACTTATTTTCATAATTTATACAAATACATTTTACCATTTAAAGTATTTTGTCATTAAATGTTCATTAAAACTTAACACTTACTCTGGCTAATTCCAGTTTATGAGCAGCTGGCGGGCGTGAAGCTCCAGAGTTTCTGCTGCTGCAAGAAGGAGTCGCAATTGTGGCTCCCCGTTCATGACGTTCTTTACCCTCGTTCTTTAACCTAAGTTTGAACAACCCCCACACACACAAATATTTACCATATTTAAGCTAGTTGAATTAGCTTCGCCTTAGCAATAAATTAGAGCCGCTGAGTCTGTTCTCCTCAGTCTATGTCTTGTGTCACATGACTCCAAAACCCTCTTCTTTCCTTGATCTAGTACATTAAAACACTTGCTAGTTATTTGGAAACATGAGAGGATAACCAAATTTACTGTATAACCTCAGAAAATGTTTTTCTGCTCTTTTAAAGAACATTAAAGATGCCTTTTGACATAGTTCTTGTATTGTTACTCAGATATAAATACACTCAACAAAAATATAAACGCAAAACACTTTTGTTTCTGCTCCCATTTTTCATGAGATGGACTTAAAGATCTAAAATTCATTCCAGATACACAATATTACCATTTCTCTCAAACATTGTTCACAAATCAGTCTAAATGTGTGATAGTTAGCACTTCTGCTTTGCTGAGATAATCCATCCCACCTCACAGGTGTGCCACATCAAGATGCTGATCTGACATCATGATTAGTGCACAGGTGTACCTTATACTGCCCACAATAAAAGGCCACCCTGGAATGTGCAGTTTTGTCTCACAGCAAAATGCCACAGATGCCACAAGCATTGAGGGAGCGTTCAATTGGCATGCTGACAGCAGGAGTGTCAACCAGATCTGTTGCTCGTGCATTGAATGTTCATTTCTCCACCATAAGCCGTCTCCAAAGGCGTTTCAGAGAATATGGCAGTACATCCAACCGGCCTCACAACCGCAGACCACGTGTAACCACACCAGCCCAGGACCTCCACATCCAGCAGGTTCACCTCCAAGATCGTCTGAGACCAGCCACTCAGACAGCTGCTGAAACAATTGGTTTGCATAACCAAACAATTTCTGCACAAACTGTCAGAAACCGTCTCAGGGAAGCTCAACTGCATGCTCGTCGTCCTCATCGGGGTCTTGACCTGACTCCAGCTCGTCGCCGTAACAGACTTGAGTGGGCAAATGCTCACATTCGATGGCGTCTGGCACGTTGGAGAGGTGTTCTCTTCATGGATGAATCTCGGTTTACATTGTTCAGGGCAGATGGCAGACAGAGTGTGTGGCGTCGTGTGGGTGAGCGCTTTGCTGATGTCAATGTTGTGGATCGAGTGGCCCATGGTGGTGGTGGGGTTGGGCAGGCATCTGTTATGGATGAAGAACACAGGTGCATTTTATTGATGGCATTTTGAATGCACAGAGATGCCGTGATGAGATCCTGAGGCCCATTGTTGTGCCATACATCCATGAACATCACCTCATGTTTCAGCAAGATAATGCACGGCCCCATGTTGCAAGGATCTGTACACAATTCTTGGAAGCTAAAAATGTCCCAGTTCTTGCATGGCCAGTAAAATCACCGGACATGTCACCCATTGAGCATGTTTGGGATGTGCTTGACCGGCGTATACGACAGCGTGTACCAGTTCCCACTAATATCCAACAACTTCGCACAGCCATTGAAGAGGAGTGGACCAACATTCCACAGGCCACAATTGACAATCTGATAAACTCAATGCGAAGAAGATGTGTTGCACTGCATGAGGCAAATGGTGGTCACACCAGATACTGACCGGTTCTGAGTCCCCAGACCCCCAATAAAGCAGAAAACTGCACATTCCAGGGTGGCCTTTTATTGTGGGCAGTATAAGGTACACCTGTGCACTAATCATGATGTCAGATCAGCATCTTGATGTGGCACACCTCTGAGGTGGGATGGATTATCTCAGGAAAGCAGAAGTGCTCACTATCACACATTTAGACTGATTTGTGAACAATGTTTGAGAGAAATGGTAATATGTATCTGGAATGAATTTTAGATCTTTAAGTCCATCTCATGAAAAATGGGAGCAGAAACAAAGGTGTTGCGTTTATATTTTTGTTGAGTGTACCATCTTGTATAATTAGCTAGATATGTGTTCTTCCATATTATTTTCAAAACAATAATTATCAGCAGGTAAAATTAAATAAAAGTGTTTTAACATGGAAAATTAAATGTTCTTAAAACATTGATATTAAATTCTAATGTCGTTTTTTTATGCAAAGTAGGGTTAGGGTTTTAGAGATTTCAAAAGAGACTTGAAACCTAACTTGGACATACATGCTAACTTGGTGTTGCCCGTTAAGGACTTGAGACTTATCTTAGGAAAAATGACTTGTGAACATTTCCGCTCTAAGGTGTCAGAATCACCTTCACACTGGTGCAGAGCGAGGTGTTTAGCTCTGACTGGATCTCGTCATTAGCACCAAATATGGCGCAGCGGTTCAATTCAATTCAATAATACTTTATTGATCCCAGAGGGAAATTAAGTGTTGTTGTAGCTCATACTATTTTATACATCAAGGTGTCATTGTAGATGGTGATGGCTGTGGGCAGGAAAGATCTTCTGTAGCAGTCTGTGTTGCAGCGAAACTGAAGAAGCCTCTGACTGAAGACACTCTGTTGTTGTAGAATAGTCTCATGAAGTAGATGCTCAGGGTTTTCCATAATTTACTTCATTTTATGACGAATTCTTGTTTGCATCATCATCTCCAGATGTTCCACAGTTGCCCCCAGAACAGAACCAGTCTTCTTTATCAGGATGTTTAGCCTTTTTAAGTCCCTGGATCTGATACTGCTACCCTAAATTGATGATGGTTGAACAGACTCTCCACAACAGACTTGTAGAAGGTTTGTAGCATCTTCCTCAAGAAGTACAGTCTGCTCTGTCCCTTCGTGTAGACAGTTTCACTGTTGAGACTCCAGTCCAGTCTGTTGTCCAGGTGAACTCTGACGTATTTATACTCCTCAACCACCTCCACTTCTTCTCCCATGATGCAAACAGTGTTTGAGTTAAGCCTAGGGCTAGGCGATAAATCTATTTTATCGATTAATTCGAATTTGCCATTTAAGAAGATTTATTTTTGGGAAAATCGAAATTTACCACTCCCTCCCACTGCTCACTTGGGCTTCCGTAGTTTGGAGCAAGATCAGCCAGTCAGTCTCTCGGAACGCGTAGACGTCAAAATGGTACCTAGCAAAGAGGAGCCTTTTCCCAAAAAAGGGACAGTTTCTTCAATTATATGGAACTGGTTCGGTTTTGCGACTTCAGACTTGGAGCAACAAACGGCACGTTGCAAAATCTGTTTGAAGGCTGTTGCTACCAAAGGTGGGACTACTACGAATTTGTTTCAACACCTGAAACAGAGGCACTCCGTTGAGTGGGAGAAGTGCTGCTCTCTACGAGATGCTCAAGCAAGCAGCAGCTCACAAAACACCGCCAAAAGACAAGCCACCATAGGGGAATCATTTTCACACTGTGTCCCTTACGATAAGACGGGTGTCTAGTGGAAAGCAATCATAGATGCCATTACAATTTATATTGCCAAAGATATGGTGCATGTTTATACAGTGGAGAAGCCTGGCTTTATTTACCTACTGAAAACTTTAGTCGCCAGGTATGTGCTACCAACTTTGCACACAACTTTGAATTCATGTAGACTCCCAAAGGAGATATTAAATTAAGAGTTTCAAAAAAATTGATTCTGTCATTTGTTATTTCTGTTTAAGACACTAAAGGGAGAAAGAAAAAAGCCGATAAAAATCGGAAATCGGATTTGGTGTGAAAAAATCTGAGATTTTATTTTTAGGCCATATTGCCCAGCCCTAGTTAAGCCTGTTTCTTCTGAAATCTACAATCATCCCTTTTGTTTTGTTCACATTCAAAGTAAGACGATTGTTTCCACACCATGTCACAAAGCGGTCCACCAGCTCCCTGTATTCAGCTTCTTGTCCATCTCTGACACACCCGACAATTGCAGAGTCATCTGAGTATTTCTGCAGATGACAGGTCTCTGATTTGTACTGGAAGTCTGAGGTGTACAGAGTGAAAAGGAATGGTGAGAGTACGGTCCTCTGTGGTGCTCCTGTGCTGCTGACCACCTGGTTTGACACACAATTCTTCAGTCTCACAAATTGTGGTCTGTTGGTCAGGTAGTCATTGATCCAGGCGATTGTTGAGGGCTCCACCTGTGTCTTCATGAGTTTCTGACAAAGCAAATCAGGCTGAATTGTGTTAAATGCACTGGAGAAATCAAAGAACATGATCCTCACAGTGCTGCCTGCTTTGTCCAGATGACAGTGGGTTGGTTGAAGCAGGTGGATGATGGCATCTTCAACTCCAACTCCACAGTGATAAGCAAACTGCAGCGGGTCCTGATACGTTCTTGTTTGCTTACTCAGGGGTGCCAACAGTAGTCTCTCCAGGACCTTCATGATGTGGGATGTCAGGGCAACGGGTCTATAGTGATTGATGACTGATGGGTGAGTTCTCTTTGGTACTGGAAGAAGGCTGGATGTCTTCCACAACACTGGGACCTTCTCCTGGCTCAGGCTAAGGTTGAAGAGGGGCTGCAGAATCCCACAGAGCTGCTCTGCACAGGCCTTCAGCACTCTGGGGCTGACACCATCTGAACCTGCAGCCTTGTTCCGGTTCAGTCTCTCCAGCTGCCTCTTCAGGCCACTGCTGCATGATTCATATTAAGAAGCCTAAAAGCCTGATAATCATTTTAGTTGGGCTTATAGTGAAATTTAAAAAAAATTTTATGAGACTAGTTAGCTTTGTCGATGGCATATTTGAAAGTAGAATGGATCTAATTGATTTAGCAAGACAAATCTTTTGGAAAATGCAACAGAGTTTTCATTTAAAAAATAAGGATGATTTGCACCAGTCTGAGTTGGATAGGTCAATCTTTAATATTACAATCGAATAGAACTATCTTTTATTGACCTCCAGTGGGCACAGACAACTTCACAATAGAACAGCTGGTAACACAGTTGCCTTGCAGCAAGAAGGTTTTGAGTTAAAATTTCATGCCTGCGTTTTTTCTTCATGGAGTTTGCATGTTGTCCGCGTGCAGGGGTGGGTTCTCTCCGGGTGCTCCAGCTTACTCCTACAGTCTAAGTCATGACTGTAAGGGTAACTGGTCTCTCTAACTTGTTCCTAGATATGAGTGTGCATGGTTGTCTGTCCTTTGTGTCTCTTTTCCCCTGTGATAAGCAACAGCTTGTATGGGTAATGGATGGAAGGATGTCTCGCAGTTTGGAAATTCATGGGTGTCATAATGGTCAGAAGATCAATAAAATATTCCAAAAAAAACAACAGCAAAAGCATTTGATGGCTGTCGTCGACTTACACTTTATGACAGCCAGCGTCATTCAGTGAAACCCCTGAACTTAGGCTGGTGTTGTTGGACAGGTGGTTGCTGTAAAAGGAATTTGGCAGAAAAGGTGGTGTATTGTAAAAGGAACAGGATGTGACAGAGAAGAAGAAAATCATTTCTACCTCAAGCTCCTGTGAAGCATTCAGCTGGAAATGACAGCCACCAATGCAGAAATTCATTCTCAAACCTGACTGTGTGAGACATGATAACTAAAACATAATGCAATAATACCCTTACCTTAGGCTGGAGTTGGAAAATACAGCACACTGAAACATTTTCTTTTATTTATATATGTATTTTAGAGCGGATATACTCTGGGACCAATGAATGGGAGTTGAATTTCTTGATGTACATTTTTTTACCATTTTTTATTGTTTAAATGGGCTGATCATCTGTGTTTATATTGGCTTAAGAGCTTTTAATTGGTTGCATGATAAAGTAACAGTTGTGATTTTCTGCACTGATTCTCCTGACATCTGGCTCAGTACTGGATTTTTTCCTTTTATTTGTTTTTTGGGATTCTTAAAAATTGTACTCAGAATCTCTGTTTGATTGTAATTAAATATAATCTCAAACATATATTTGCATGAAACGAATATAAGTCAAACCTTTTAGTTGTTTTGGTATAGGAAAAGACTCTTGCTCCTCAGATGCAATGACGGATGGTAGGTTAGACAGCGTTATGTTAGTTTTTATTATAATAATAATAATAATAATAATAATAATAATAATAATAATAATAATAATAAACAATAGAAAATCCAACATTTTAAAAACATACTAATGAAGTGTGTGAGGTTATCAAGAGACTGGAAAGTAAGTAAGAAGAACCACCTTGAAACCACCTTATTTTATTTGCTCAGGAGGTAGAAGATGGATAATAAGCAGAAGGGGGCAAAGGACAACGCCTTGGGGAACACCTAGGACAACTTGTAAAGCTTGTGATCAAAGCATTGAAACTGATTTAAGCCATTTAATGCTATGTGGAATTTCAGTTGAATAAAATATATCATGAGATTGTACCAAAGGCAGAATAGAGATCCCAAAGCACGAAGACCAGCCCAGGGTTCGCTACAAGCGGATCGTTTATGATGTTGATCATGGCTGTTCCTGTTCTGAGTGCCACAGGTGCACAGTCTGTGCAGGTTTACCATTTTTAACCACAAATCGTTTAGGTGAAGAGGGTCTGAACCAGGCTTCTTTAGAACTGGAATTATACCAACTGTTTCAAGAGGTAATGATAAAAAGTTAAAAGTCACATTTAACTGCAAGTAAGGAAGGAAATCCACCAACACGTCTGTATCCTCAGTGCCTGTCATGTCACTTTTACACGAAGGCCTTGAAGGTAGATCTGCCATCACTGTGTTTACAAGGAATCCAGATAGCAGCCTGAACTTTCGCCATTTTCCAGCTGTTATTATTTTTTGAATACATTTGAGATAGGCAGCTTATTTCCTCTGTCTCACTACCCTCGCAAAAAGATATAACTAATGTAATATCTGCTATGATTGAACTGTCACATAAAACATGGGATGATCTGATAAACAGTCTGCTGAGGCTTTCACATCCACTTCACATCGCCTCTACTGAATAACACCCCAACTGATACATAGTAAACACAGCTCCACACAGCAGGTGGCATTTATTGTCAGGAAGGAAAATTGTTTTTTCTGCTACACCTACTGCTTCAAGAAATATTCTGAAAGGGGGACATAAATGCTCAGACTTAAATGGCAAAGACAGGCTCCTAAGTGGATGGTGTAAATAAAGTTGACATGTTTTTAAGGCAGAGTATCCTCTTGGAAACAGGCATGTAGACTTATAGTTTTCAATTATTGTTTATCAAGAAACCCAAAGAGAGGCAAGCGTGCCAAAAACATGTTGCTGTAGTTATCATTCACTCCAGAGCCTGGCATAGCATAATCAACCCATATTTTGTTTCTGCCCTTAAATAAATATAAAACAAACACCTCATCTTCAGCAAATGACTAAAAGTGACATGTGTTTGCAGTCATACGCCTGAATGCGGCATGTGTGCTGCAGTTTGGATACTTGGTTAAGAAGCAAAGCAGAAAAAAAGTAACTTGATTAGAAATTCAACAGGAATAAAAGGCAAGGAGGCAGAGGAAGATTAATTGTTGAAGAAATCATAAGATGTTGATTGATGCTTCCTTTTTCTTTTCTTCTGCTGCCAAGTGGAAGCCTTTCCCTGTGACTTCAGGGCAGGAGGTGGAAAATTAAGCATTTCTTGGTTTTTAAAGAAACTAGGTGGTTTGGTTTTCAATGTCCTGCCAAATCCACCAGATATTTTTTTTATCTGTGGCTCAGTTAATGATTTCCACACATATTATGGATTGGTGCACTATCTCTAGTGCACTAATAAGACAGAATAAGAAAAAATATGCATAATTCTGATTTGGATGAGAGAAGATGGAAGCACCATTCACATAAAAGTATTGTAATAAATAATCATATTACATCTAAAAGATGTCAAAGCTCTGACTAGATGTTGAGATTTACAAACAAAAGGTCTTTCACCATTTCTCTCATATACTGACCCAACACTTTTCCCCATTTTTTACAGCAGGATCTTAGGTTTAAATGTGTTTTTATACGGTAACCCTTTGTATGAAACTAACTTATATCCAAAATATTGTTCTTCAAACCAACAGAGTCTTAGAGAAGGTCACAGTCTTAGCTCTGCATCCACACAAGATGTATGATAACCCCCCAATTCTACAAAAAGATACAAATCTTTACAGATCAGAAACCCAGTGGAATAATAAATAATGCGTTCACTCTGTGTAAAGCAGAGTCGCTGCTCTTAACTGTATCCTCTTGTACAAAAAGTTCAAATTGTTTGTTGAGTTTTTTAGCGTAGCAAACTCAAACCAACCAAATATGTGATTCATCCTGGAAAAAAACTATTATTAACCCTCTCGAAAGCAGAACTGATCCAGTCCACACATAATAGTTTTGGTTTTTATGACTGTGTTAAAGCAAACATTTGTGATGAATAAGTCCCCCATCCCATGTTTTTTTAATATAGCTTTCAGCATGAGGCAGATTTTCAGTATTAATGCTTTTGATCGTAAACAAAAACAAAACCCCCGTCTGCACCAATAGGATGTTAGTTAAGAGGGTTAAATGTGTCAAATGTCGACCCCTTGAAATATGTCCTTAGAATAACAATACCCCTGGGCCCCGGCTCCCCCGGTCCGTCGACCGGCCCGCCCCGGCGTGGCCGGTTGCCGGCGGAGCCCGTGGGCTCGTCACTGCTGCCCCCCGGGCCCCTGCATAGTGGCCGCTGGATGTTCCCCTGGGGTTCTCCTTTTCTCCTCTCTTGGGGGATGCGGTCGGCCCCGCCCGGTCCGCCTGGGGCTCTGGCGGTCCTTTGGACGTCTTTGCTCCGATCTCCTTCATGTCTACATCGATTCCTGGGGGACGGATTGATGCCTGCTCACACCAACTATCGAACACTCTTATGGAGAAACCTTACACCAGCATGCTAACACACACACATAGATGTGGGGTCTCTGGTGTTTAAGGATATATTCTTGGGCTGAGGTTATCATTACTAGAGCTTGATTAATCGGTACCATGAGTTTTTCTGTGACATTGTTGTTGTATTTTTATATCTATTTTTGTGTGATGTGGTTGTGTAATTCTTAGTTCACAATGTTTGGTTGGTTTTGTCGATGTTCCTTTTTCGTGTTTTGTTTTTCCCCCTCTCTCTGCCGTCCTGTAGGTATGGAGGCAGACTTCAATGTTTTCCTGTGTTTTCTTTGTTCCCCTTCCTCTCTTGTATTCTAAACTCACCCTCTCTTATGACATTTTGTTTCCTACCTCTCTTCTTCATCTTCCTTCGTTCTTTTCCTTAATTTTCCGTCTCCGTGTCCATAACATCAGGAAATAAAAACCCCAACAATTCATAATAAAGATTTTTCACACATAAATCAAGTGGAGTACTATAGCAATGTTGGGCTTCTACTTGGTACTCAGACACCAATTCTGAGCTCCACACTGCCAAACAGGACACGTTTAAAAAAAAAAAAAAAAGAATAACAATACAGAGACATCAACTCTTGAAGTTTATCTAGTTGGGTTTGATCTGGAACGGGGACAATACATCAGGCTCAGATCTGATAGTGTTTTTCACAATCAGAGTGATTTAGTGTGACGTACTGTAGCGGTTATCAAAGATTTACCAAATCAAAAATGTGCATACACCCCCACTAATATTGGTTAATGTCCTTAGGATAGGACATTTTGACTACAAACTTCTGTAGCCATCGACTAGCTTCCAGATGGATTCTAGCTGGATATTTGAGCTTAGTTAACCTGTTTTATCCCTTTCAAAACCATTTAAAATGTTGATTCGTCCAGTCGAACGCCCAGTTGTGTTCAGGTTTTACCATCTGGAAGCTGATCTGAGGTAAATCAGAAAATACAGGAGGCAGTGCTCAGCTTTCCTCATTCCAGTCACCTTGTCCAATAGCCCCACAGCATGATGAACGACCTTAAAGAGGTTTATGCTGGAGCAGGCACTTCATTTCTCCTCATAACCTCTTTACTCCATAGCAATGTGAATCTTGCGATGGTTGTTCTTGAACACTACATCCAATATCCTTTCAGATGAGCGGGGGAGTTGGAATTTTTGACTGGATAAAGGAGGCTAACGTTACGTTTCTACAATAAGCTGGACTTCAAATTTAGTCAAAAAGTCAAATTTATAGATTAAATTTACTACATCGTCTATACATTTTCCTTTTAAGCATTGTCTATACATTTTCCCATTGGGCTGATGTCCAGGATATTCTAAAAACTTAACGTTAGTACCAGGAAAGCAGGCAAAATTAAATATGCTCTTTAAAGGGGCGTCGCTTGGTGTACAAAGGCCTCAGCCCTCGACGCGGTCGTCCGAAATCAAGTCCCGTCCTCTTGCACATTTGACCGCATGCCATCCCCCACTTCTCTCCCCCTTTTTACACTCTCCAGTTTCAAATAAACGCCACTACGGCCACAAAGCTTTTTTTTTTTTAAAAACAGCTCTTTAAATAAATGGTCTGCATTTGTGTAGCACTTTTTTAGTCAGAGGACCCCTAAGCACTTTACACTACGTTCAGTCATTCATTCACACGCTGGTGGTGGTGAGCTACATTGTAGGCACGGCTTCCCTGGGGCACACTGAGAGAAGCGAGGGTGCCGTACACACAGGTGCCACTGAGCCCTCTGACCACCACCAGCAGGCAAGGCAGGTGAAGTGTCCTACCCAAGGACACAATGGCCAACACGGACAGAGTGGGGGTTCAAACCGGCAACCTACTGGTTATGGGATAAATTCCTACCACCTGCGCCATGGTCGCTCCAAAAATGAAAAGAGTCATCGTCAAATGTTCAGTAAGAATGGTGTCAGAAGCTTGTTGATGAATGCAACAGGTGTGTCAATTCCCTGCAACTTACCAAGGAGCATTTAAAAAAGATTGCTTTAACTTGTTTTTATCATTTTATCCCTGTGTGATGAGAGAAAAGTCCTAAGTTGAAATCTGTGCACCGCCTTCTTGTTTTGAAAAATAATTGGAGATGTGACCTGTGTTGTTATTAAAGAATGCTTTAAATAAATCACGAAGAGCCTGAAATAAGTATAAGATCATTATGAACGCTAGTTCAAAAACAGGTTTTTGGCATTTTGTTTTATGTGACATTTGGTAAAATGTACATATTTTTCAATGATTTTCATCAGCATCATTTGCTTGCAGTAGTAGTGATATTTTGATAAACCGGAGTAGATTTGAGTCTTGTTCCGAAAGCATTACGCAGGTGTTGTCAACCAATTATAGCTGAAGAATAAGGGGTCAACAGGTGACCCTCACCACCACACATCACTCCTGCCTGATCTTCCTTCTCCTTTTTTTCCCTCCTAAGCCTGAACTGTGCTCCTCAAACCTGCAACATAAGCCTCATCATTCATCATTCAGGGGACTCACAGGAGGAAAAAATTGGCTTTTAATTATTTATTTTCTGTCTGTGTTCCAGGAAATTTGGGGGCAAGACCCTGTCGTCATTTACAAGAAGACCTCGATGGATGATGAATGTTCTGACCCACAGATTTTATTTGAAACTTTGCTGTTTTCCTCTGCGCTATTCTCTCTTTCAGGCCAGTTGGCGTTTAATAAGGGAACGTTTACCTCTAGGGGTTTTTACTTCACTTTTCTTTACATTACATGGACCATTACAGGACGTGTTTAAATTAGAACGTTAAATCCATCCTTACTTAAAACATAAATAATGAGTATTGCATAATTTTTATTTCTATTTGAGCTTCTGTACAAAGAATCCCAGAGGAAAAGTAAAATCCTGATTTAGAACAATTTATTAATTACCCAGAAGCCATGAGAACAGTCCATTGATAATATTAAATAGGTTGTGTTTGAACCAGAATTAGTCTTTTGTTAATTTGGTTGAAATTAATAAGACAAAGAGGCTGTAGTGTCACAATAATAGCAAAGAGAGAGAGAGAGAAAGAAGCAGCCATTTGGTTAGATTAGGCTTATAATTTTCGGAACAAAAGACAAAAACAGGAGTGCGGTTAATCAACAGCAGACTGCTAATGATCGCTGCCTGTGCTGAATGATTAAACAAAGATCAATGAAATTGCCCTAATTGCACCATGCTAACTCTTTGTGAAACAAAACCATGCAAGGTGAACCACATAATTACAGACAAAGCAGAAATGCAGCAATAAACCAGGATTTCTTCCCATCATTCGAGAGAAAACAATCTCGACAGGGAGCGCCGGAGCTGAAACATCCCAAAGGAATTTGAATAAAGGGCCGAGGGCCTGCGAGTTCACGGAGTTTCATCTTTTCTCTTCTTCCTGCTCTTCATTTTGTGGATAGGCACCATTGTGTGCACGCACAGTGGTTTGATTAGTCGCTCCCCAGGGGCTTCCAGAGGGGAGAGAATGTGTTTACTACAACACTTTTATGCCATATACAGTGTTCAGTTTGCGGTCTTGATTGAGCCCAGTAGGCCTATTGAGATCACAGCCTCCTTACTCTCCAAACCTCTGTGGGTTAATTAACCAGACTAGGTAACTAGCTAGCCTCCTCAGATTGCATTAGCAGACAAACAGAACCGTCCCAGCTTCTTGGTATTCTTGTGTCATGCGATCTTTGTAAACTTAAAAAGATTTGTTCCTTGAATCTGGAGGAGATCTGAATGACAAACGCAGGTTTTTTTTCTCTTCATGTAACAAGAACGTCCAACCAGGCTGTGATGCCGTAGCTTTCTGCAGCTGTGAGACTCAAAAAGATTTTTTTTTGTCTCAGCAAGAGGTAAGACAAGGAAATGGGGATTGCAGAAGAAGGTTCGAGGCTTGGTTTGTCTGTGGAACATCTTCCACCTGTAAACTTCTCCCTGAGCGGTCTTGGTAAGACATATTCATTCAGATTTCAGATTTTTTTTTTATGAATGCTACGTAGTAAATATTTTCCATTGATCAGGAGAGTCATGAAAGTTAATTCATTTAAAACAAAGTATTTTTAATCTACAAGAATTTCTCAGTAATGAAACGGTAAAAAAGAAAGGAGCAGAAGTCCTATCAGCACTCGATTCTGTATAACCTTTAATTCACAAGAGTTCGCTCAATTGCTATTAACATTCCAAAAAATTTTGGAGTCTACACATGAGTAAGATGATGCAAGTATTGCTTTGTCTAATTAAAGTGCTTTGTATGAATCTTGCAGAAAACATATTTGACATCTATAATGCCTGAAATAGCTTGTGTTCCACTCATGGATTGTGTCTGCCATCAAACAATTGCTGATGTCTTACTGCTGCACAGATGGCAGCACACCCATGTCATCCCATAAAATCCTCCCCAGCTCTACCCAAACCTCACAGAATGATCCTGATGCCAGCTGCCCTTTGTGCTAAACTGGAGCGGCTTGCATATGTCTCTGTTGCTTTACCGAGCCGCATCCATCCGACAACAGAACTTTAGTGTGAACCATTCCAGCCCATTATCCTATTACTCATCTGTTCATGTGGAGCCGATGAGTAATAGGGCGCTGCAGCAGGGGAGAGATCAGCACACTGAGTGATGAGTTAATCTATTCACTTTATTACATGTCAAAAATCAGACTTAACACAATGTCACTTTAAATATAATGTGGGCATAACTTCCTGTCCTATCAACAGAGTAACTATGTAATGTTGTGAGGTGCTGTGAAAAACTATTTGCCCCCTTTCGTGATTTCTTCTGTTGCTTTTTTGGGATTTTAGTAATTTATTCAGATCATCAAAAACATTTTAACAAGAGGCAAACATAACCTGAGACAAATACAAGGCAGTTTTAAAGAGTCAGAGTCTCATTTAAGAGTCAGAGTCTCATTCAATAAGGAAAAAGGTTTTTTAAACCAGTCTGGCTCTATGGTAAAAAAGTAATTGCCCCCTAAACCCAATAACTGGTTCTGCCACCATTGGAGGCAACAACTTAATTCAGCCCCACTGGAAGGTTTTTGAGCATGAACATCTGCTTAAGATCATAAAACAGAATATCAGTCATTTTTAAGTCCAGGCTTTGACTAGGCCACTCTGAAAACCTCACAGTATCATTAATTTGACCACTAAGAGCCCATGTGTGGAATACAAATATCCTTTACTGTCCCACAGTGGGGAAAGTCATATGTACAAGCAGAAAAGTGATAACGCTCCTTTGTGCCCATAGGTTACAATAGTCTGTCACTGCAGGAGCTCTCCAGCAACAGCTTAATGCATAGGCTGGGAGAGATTGTCCAACAGTTTATTCAGTCGACCCTCATCTGTTCACAGATTCACCTGTTCACAGATTTTTCTGTGGAACGTAACTCCAAACTACTTGTGCAAAATCCTCCTATTTCTGGATTTTTTTCATATAGCACCTCTAAAATTTTGGAAAGAAAACGCTGCTTGAGAAGATGAAATACATATGTGCGATGCTAGTTCACACGCTATTTGCTGGCCTTAGCAAAGCAGCCAATCCAGGAGCACCATTTATTTTTCTAGACACTGATTGGCTGTAAGAGAGAGAATGAACATGATAAAAACATAACACACTAAACAAAAAAATATCTGAGGCCTTCCCCAGAAAAATATTATAAATCGTGAGAACTACCCACAGGTGGAGTCTATTTATTAATAAGGCTGCACTGGATTTCTTTAGGGATATCAGAGTATAATGTCATTTTTTTATTTTGTGTTGGTCACATACAATTCTAATAAAAAATGTCAAAGTTTGTGTTTGTAACTTCACAAAATGTAAAAAGTTTAAAGGGTATGAATAGTTGTGTATAATTAGTGTGTATCTAGGCCCTTGTGTGTATTGTCAGTTTGAGTAAGCCCTCCTTGAGGTTTAATCTTCTTACTTGTGAAAAGATGAAGAAATCCGAGCCATTATTGTCCTGAGATGTAATGAGCATACAACGCCAATGTGAGAGGTTTCACTGAAGTGCTGAGGCTTAAGAAAAGGAGGAGCATAATTCATCCTGTTTGCAAGGCATTACCTCATTAAGGGCACTGGAAGAAAAGAGCCTAGCTTATGACTCTTGCTCCCTGTAATCACTTTTGGTGGCACTTTGTGACTCGAGTTCAGGCTTTAGTTTGACTGACAGAGCAAAGAGTGAGCAGTTTCAGAGAAGGGCGAGTTATCATTGCATCACAGAGAATGCAAAACCACGAAGGCCAACGGGTGTGCATAAGCTTTAATGCATTAGACATCAGGAATCCTTAATTTAGCTGCCATAATTGCTTTGATATGCAGAAATGATAGAAAAAAAAGTGCCACAGCCTGAAAATGATTTATGGCGTTTGAATTTTTAAAAAGCGATAAGCAACCAGCTCTCTCTGAAAACAGCTGGATTGGACAGATGAAGAAGCATTTCAAAATAATTCTTTTCTCCCTCTCTGAGTTAATGCATCGTATTAACATTGTGGTATATCGTTGTACTGTGACTTCTGAATGCGCTGTTAAAGAAACTCTGAGAATTTATTGGTCAAGCACTGATTGTAGTGGGCAGTTTAAGTTATTTTGTACTGTAATGATATTGAATTTCTTAGCTAACACAACATTGAAATGATGAAAGGCACATAAACACATCATCTTAACGGCATATCTATTGAGGAAATAAAATAGCCTCATCTGTTTGTAGCTAAATGTCCACTGCAGCCATCAGCGGATAAAAGCTGATGCTGGGTAATAGCTAAGTTCATATCTGCACAGCAATAACTCCAGAGAACCCCAGTCAGCTGTTTGTCCGCACAGGAAGACCGAGAGTTCTTTTGTTTCCGTTTTACATCTACTAGCACCTTTAATACCTATCATTAAACCATGTGTGATTATGCATTTGGATGCATTTTATTTGGTTTTTCATCAGATTACAACTAACTTCAATAAAGTCCCAACTCCTCCTTCCCTGGTACTGAACTCCCCAATCCACTACAAAGTATAACTCCCATTATCTAACTTGAAGTATCCTGCTTCCTGGGCAAAACTCTTTTTCTGCTATTAATGGAGCAGAACTAAATGTTCTATATCCTGGATTCTATAATGGAGCCCAAAGGCTTTAAGATAAAACATATGGAGTAAATCAAATGAACTTGCCGTACGCAGACGAAAAAAAAAAAAGCCAGTTGCCAAAAGAAAACAAACATTTTCCTGTGTGGAAAGAAATTGTTCAACTCTGCAAAGAGAAAGTAAAGCTTTATGATCAGGCATCTGTTGGAGATTTTAGGCAATGGATCTGCTGGGAAGAGCAGCAAACTTAGTAGAAATAGGGGGCCGGTAATTTATAGTAAGCCCCACTGTGCTACCACCGTCCTCCACCTTTGTAATAGTGATAAATACTGAGGTTGTGATGACAAAGGCTCAGACGTTAAAATTTCTCCACAATGGATGACAAATCTTTGGACAAAAATCAAATATCATGAGGAAAGTTTCAATTCTTGACTTTCTAACACAAAAGCAGGCATTCAGGTAATGGTTGGGTTGTTGGCTCGGACTGTTTGAGGAATGCTGACCGTGCTCGGCACATTCTGTAATTAATTGCTGGAAGTCCTGCTTACCCTGACCATCTGGACAAAGAATTAGGCCACAGCACTATCCTCGAGTTCATTCCCTCCTCTTCCATCTGAAATACGCTGGAACCAGTAGCTTATTCTTTTCTATCACAATAACACAGCATCCTTCGAGACAGCCAGGCACCTTGGAACAAATATGACACATATGTTTATGGCAGTCATGATAACACAGAAAGTAGTTAAAAAACTAACCTAAATTTGATTTATCTGCTCCTAAAATTGTTTATGGGTTTCCTGGTGGGCTGAGAGATCCATCAATATGGGCTGCTGTTTGTAAAGTTAGACAATCAAAAATGTACAGCAATAATTTGAGTCAGTGCCAGTCATAAGATAAATAAATGGAAGGTCATTTCACCATGTTATTGATTCATTTATGAATATCACAGTTTATAACTAAATATTTAGCTCTAAACAAAATATTCAGTTAGCAAGCCAAACATTTAGTTTGAAGGTAAATCTTTAGCTGGCAACATGGTACCAAGATAGTTCGCTTCAAACTAAATATTTAATTTAGACTTAAACATTTGGCTAAAAGGCTAATTAGGGGGAAGTGAACCACCAAAATAAAAGCTAGGTCTTGCAAACCTGTAAACTGCTGGAGAGATTTGCTTCTTTTCCTCTTCACATGTGTAACATTTCACGCCGATACAGACGTTTACCGATGGTTTTACAGCAACAGTGATCCACCAGTTATTAGAGTTTATATCGAGGTTCTCAAGACCCAGCTTTTTGTTTTTTTAATCCCCTTCCGCTTATCGGCCGGTTAATTTGCATTTTAGTTCAATGTTTAGCTCTGAACTAAATGTTTAGTTCAAAGCTAAATATTTAGCTAGCTATTTTAGCTTGCTAACTAAATATTTAGTTCAAAGCTAAATATCTTAGATAATATTTAATTAAAATTGCAAATTTATACAAGTTGTTATTTTACAAATCTCAAGTCCTTCCACTCAATCCTATAGTCAAGTGACAAGTAAAGACATGTAAGGCCAGGGTCAACTCCTTAAACTATCATTTTTGAGTCTTGAGTAAATTGCAAATAATATGTATTGATGACATTGTTAACTTGAATTAATAGATGTATTTATTTGTAGATCAGTCAGAAAGTGAGACTGTTTGAGTAATTTAAGTCATACATTTTTTGACTCAGCTTCAAACCTGAAAATATTTTGAGGCGGTAACTTACAGGAAACATTTCTGAAATAAATCAAAGATTCAGGATTTCTTTCATGATTTCTTGAGTCCCAAACATTTTGGACATAATGTGTGTGTTTTTATCACCACTCATCCTTTTTTTTTGTATTTTGTCTTCAAACAGCAAAAGATAACATGTACAGACAAAGTATGATAAAAAAATTGGTGTAGAAGAGGAATGTGTACATGTTATTACAGAAAAGTCTGCTGAAATCTTTAGGTGGTTAAACAGGTGCAAAGTATTTTAAAAGCAGAGGCGCTGGGAAGATTAGCAGCGCCCCGGCAGATGGACTGTGAGATCCAGCGCAGGCTGGCCAGAAATAGGCTAAAAGGTGCTGTTGCCTTATAAAACAGCTGCTGCAGAAGATAAGCTCACAACTAAGGATTCATGTCCTCCTACTGCAGGAGTTTAGCTTCAATATGGCAACCTTTAGCTTTTAGCCCATCTGAGAAATCAAACACTGATTAAACTGCATTAAAAACCGGAAGTAATAATTATACTTTCTGTGGAGAATAAAGTATAAACAGTATGCTAAGGAGAGGGGAAAAAAGCATTTTAATAAAACCGCAGTGATGTGATGTGAAGGAAGGTCTTTGTGGGGCAGTTCATAGAGCAGCTGATAAATCCAAAGATTATTTAAATGTGTTTTCATAATAAAGCATCCTGAGCCATCCCCTCCATCCTGCATTACCTCTCAGCTTCCTTAAAAGATTATAGCTGTACTTCCAACTTCCTCACTTCTGAAAAGTCAAGAAAGTCATTAAGTTCCGCAGACACCGTCAGCGTGAAAATGATGGGAGAAAATCACTGAAGTGCCATGAGAAACGGCTTTGTTAATGATTTCTTTGCAAAGGGGTCTGTCTGCAGCGGAGCCGGCTTCAGCTTATCTGCAGCAAACAGAACCCTGATGAAACCCGCCCAGAGTCTCCAGGTGGCAACAAACTTCTACTGAGAGGTTAGAAGGGGTGAATTCCTCCAGGAATCTCTGTTGAGGATATTTCAAAGGAGTTTAGCATCAGCAAAACTGAACTATTGATAAATAGATGCTTCTGACATATCAAGAGAAGAGAATTTTTGACTTGTTGTCTGAGTTCTGCCTTTCCCTGAGTCCATGTCTAACTTTCTATCATCTGAACGGCCTCAGACACATCAGATATTTGCAGCTAGCTAAACCACCAGACCTATCAGCCAAACTCTTCCTTCTCTGACCTACCACTGTGCTCCTCAGAAGACTAGGCTGAGAGCTGGACAGTCCAGGAGGCTGCATGTTTCCTGACAACTTCATCTGGGGCCTCATTTATAAAACTGAATCCTTACTAAAGCCGTAATTAAGCACGGCAAAAAAAGTTTACTTATCAAAGAAAACTATAGGATTTATAAAACCCTGAGTATGCACAGCCATATGGAGGACCGTTGCTGCCAAAACGGACAATGAATAGATAAATAAATAAAAGGGAAAATAAATAAATAAATAAATCAATACATAAATTAGGAAATAAAAATGAAAATAAATGAATAAATAATTAAATAAATAAAACATATATATTTGGAAATAAATGAATAAATATTTAATATTTTTTATTTTTTTATGTTCAGATGTACTTCTTTATTTCTAAATGTATTTACTTATTTCCAAATGTATTTACTTATTTATTTACATAGTAATTTCCACATTTATTTACTTATTTATTTTCTTATTTATTATACAAAGCTTAGTCCCTAAGTGTTTTAAAGACTCCATTCTTATCCCAGGTCCCAAGACCAACTCATGCATCATTGACTACAGACATTTTGCCTTGACATCAGCAGTTATGAAATTATTCCAGCTCATCGTACTCAAGCACCTGAGAATTGTCACCACCCCCCTTAAGGACTCGCTCTCACGGAGTGAACCGTTTTTCTCCGGTAGCTTGGGAGAGCTAAAGGCTTCTTGTCAGCTGTTAGCTGGTGGCCCTAAAGCAGATTATTAAAGTCAGAGTAGGGAAATAAATATGAAACATAGACATGTGGTTGTGAACTATTGTCAAAAACTTCCAACAAAGCATGAAGACGGGCTGAGCGCTCCGTTGTGAGGTACAACCCTCTAGCTTCATGCCAGCTAAGCTAGAAGCCGGTTGAACCCTCCTGACCGGAGTGTTAGCCTTCGCTTGCTAGCCTACTCCGCAGCTCCTCACCGTCTAAAGCACCGGCAGCTTTCGCCTGTTGTTTGCAGGAGACCTCCCTGTCAGGGACAGGCCTGCTGTTCAACCAGCATTATCTGAAATTGAGGTACCAGCAGCCGGGTAGGCAGAGAGTGAGCTTTTTTGTGAATTTACAGAGTCTCTGAGCTGACCAATCAGGCTTTGGGCCAGTGTTAGAAACACCTCCCTCATTAGAGTACTATTGTATAATTGTTTGAACAGATGAACGAAGCACCTTCAAGCATCTAGAAATTGTTCCCAAGGGTGAACCAGACTGGTGCGTCTTCATGATTCTCATCTTGACTTCTTGGCTGATTTTTTTTACCTTTCCTATCGTGTTGAACCAGAAAGCAGTGACTTCCAGCTGTGGCCTAAAAACACATCCACAGGTGTACCTCCAGTTTACTCAAATGTGTTAGTTAACATATCAGAAGTTTCCAAAGCCATTACATCATCTTCTGGGCTTTGCCTCATTGTTTAAAGAGAAAGTAATCATTCTGTATGTAAACTTCTGACCTTCCGACATTAATACATACATCTCTGAGAGATTCTTGCTCTCATTGTTATGGCTTTCAGCACATAGAAATAATTTGGGGTATTCTAAATGACCTACAACAGGAGAAGTTTGATCAGATTTAAGGGAGGGGAAAAAAGGTGGATGTGGATTTTTAACTGGTGTATGTAAACTTCTGGTTTAAACTGTAAATATATTTATATGTTACACCCATGACCTCCTTGCTAACTGTGTTAATGTGTCTGTTGTTCATTGTTCATTTCTAAAACAACAGTCTAGATAAGAGAAATCCAATCTTCCTACTGTTCAATATTTCGTTTCTCAAACTTTAACCAAATTACAAAGAGAAGATTTGACATTGTTATCCTTTTTCTTTCACTTCTTTTTAAAGTCATTTTGTAGAAATGTGTGAAATTGTTGTGACACTCGAATGAGATGGGATCAAGAAAGTTTTACATTAGAGCAGATTTTTCACATTCTCTGTTTTGGCAGATTATCTCCGGTTGTGAAACACTTGTTGCAATGATAATGCAACAATTTCTAGCTGCAATGGCCAGGTTTAGTCTGTCACTTTAGACTTACATACAGCAAACCTACATGGCACGTTGGAGGATCTCGTTTACGACCGTTCAAATCTCCGTCGTGGTGTCCTTGGGCAAGTCACTTCACCCGCCTTGCCTGCTGGTGGTGATCAGAGGGCCCGGTGGCACCTTTGTCCGGCAGCCTTACCTCTGCCCCAGGGCAGCTGTGGCTATAATTTGTGGTCCTCTGACTGAAAAGGTGCTATACAAATATAGGCCATTTACCAAGTTAGCAGACGTGACCGCATTGCTCTGCTGGTCTTTTGATCCAATCATAGTCTTTGAAAGTTAAACAAACTGGTTTCTTTAAAGTCATATTTCAATTTGACCAATACGGTTCTTCTGATTGGAAGTAACAATAATGTTTTGGAGCGGCCCAGCCAGACCACAGATCTGTCAGACATGATGTGGAGGGAGCTAAAGATTAGGGTGATTGCAAGGAGAACTTCTACTAAAGACAAATCATCAAAATACCATGGAAACATATAACCATAACCTGTTCATTTTTGAGAAGCGTATAAGGATACAGAAGGGCACATCGCCCTGAACACACCATCACCACACTAAAACATGACATTGGCTCTATCATGCTGATCACAGGTGATAGGAAGTTGGATAGAGCGAAATTCAGGACAATCCTGAATGAAAACCTATTGGAGGCTGGATCTGAGATTGGGGTGGAGGTTCACCTTCCAGCAACCACAACCAGCCTGAACATACGGCCAGAGATACACAAATGCACATCTGAATTAAGACAAGAGGTTCTTTTTTTCTCTCCTTGCTTGAAGGCTTTTTTCTCAGTTTGGTAAATCACCATTGTGCCTTATTTAAAGGAGAGCATTGGGTCAGTTCAGATAATAATAATAATAATAATAATAATAATAATAATAATAATAATAATAATAATAAACAACTTTATTTATAGAGCGCTTTTCATACAAAAAATGCAATTCAAAGTGCTTTACAGAATAAAAATCCCCCCACAAATTTAAACACAATTATACTACCCTCCCCCCAATCCTATCCCCATGTGCGGACACATTAAAGAGCAACACTAAAAGGAGATTAAAATAGAAAGTAGGATGGACACTGGGCCGAGTACAGATGTGCCAGGTTGGGTAAGGAAACGTCATCAAGGGAGCCTTCTGCCCCAGCAGCAGCGGGTCAACAGCAGCAGCCGAGGCACCGACCCAGGGCTTCCAGAGGAGGGGAGGCCAGGATTGTGACCTCCACCCAAGCACCCCCTGGAGAGCACCCAGGCAGCTACAGCCGACCACTACTCCCAGGGCAGAGGGCTCCCATAGAGGAAACACTGGAACGATGCGTCTGTTTTTTTTTTGTTTTTTTAATCCGTGTAAAACAGGCTAACATGTTAGAATACACAAATAAATAAATAAATAAATAAATAGATCGATAGGTAGGTAGGTAAATAAATAAATTAATTAAATTAAATTAACGAGATAAGTACAAGACCAAGTAGTAAAACACTGATCAATAAAAGCATGAAAAGCAAATAACAGGCAGTAAATAGTAATCAGTTAATTAAAAGCTAGGCTAAAAAGGTTAAAAAGGTGAGCCTTGAGCCTACTTTTAAAAACATGAACGTTCTCTGCGGCCCTAAGGTCCTCAGAGAACGCGAAGGTTCATATGGTAAAAGCAGCTCTGATAGATAAGAAGGCCCAAGACCATTAAGACACTTAAAAATCCTTAAAAGAACCTTAAAATCGATCCTAAGACACACGGGGAGCCAATGCAGTGATTCTAAGACAGGTGTAATGTGCTCCCGTCTCCTGGTCTTCGTCAGGACACGTGCTGCTGAATTTTGTTGGAGTTGTAAACCTGATATACTCTTTTTGGGAAGACCAGAAAGCAGGGCATTACAGTAATCAATCCTACTGGTGATAAAAGCATGCATCAGTGTCTCCGTGTTGGCCCGAGAGAGAATGGGGCGGACTCTGGCAATGTTCTTAAAGTGATAAAAACCTATTTTAGTGATATTTTTAATGTGAGGGATAAAAGTCAGCTCAGAGTCAAAAATCACGCCCAGGTTCTTCACTTGTAAAGAGAGATTAAAAGACAGTGATTGTAGTTTTGATAAGAGTTTCTCTCTATGAGCCTCAGGACCGATGACTAAAACTTCAGTTTTGTCCTGGTTGAGGTGGAGAAAGTTTTCTGCCATCCAGGATTTGACGTCTAAAATGCAGTTAAAAAGTGCATCCATTGGCCGTGTGTCGTCGGGAAACATGGAGATGTATAACTGTGTATCATCAGCATAACTGTGAAAGTTAACTCCATGTCTCCTGATGACGCTGCCAAGAGCGAGCATATAAAGGTTAAAAAGCACTGGGCCTAAAATCGAACCCTGGGGCACACCACATGTGATCTTATGGACCTTAGAGGAGCAGGTATCTAAACTTACCATAAAAGTCCTGTCTGTGAGATAGGATGTGAACCATTTGTGATCATCACCAGAGAGGCCAATCTGTTTTAAACGAGTTAAAAGAATAGTGTGGTCTACTGTATCAAAGGCAGCGCTTAGATCCAGTAGAACCAACACTGTCACCTTCTGAGCGTCATAATTTAATCTAAAATCATTTAAAATCTTCAAAAGGGCCGTCTCTGTGCTGTGGTTCACCCTAAAACCAGACTGAAATTTCTCCAGGACATTGTGCTCATTAATAAAATCATTAAGTTGAATTAAAACAAGCTTTTCTAAAACCTTGCTTAAAAATGATAAGTTAGACACCGGTCTAAAATTATTAAAATCATTCAAATGTAAATTGCTCTTCTTCAGCAGGGGCCTCACTACCGCCCCTTTAAAGGCGGCAGGAAAGACCCCCGTCTGAAGGGAGCAATTCATCACGGTTAAAATCTCATCTCTAAAAGATTCATAAAATGGTTTAAAAAATGAAGTGGGAATCGGGTCCAAAACACATGTGCTGGGCCTCACTGAGGAGAAAACGTTATCAAGAGATGAAAGATTTTCATCAAAAAGCAACCCTACATGAACGTCCAAATCCAAAATGTCTTACTGTGTGGTCTGGCACTTTCTGTTGGAGATGTTGTGACCTTTCTATGCACTCAGAAGAGACTTTTGCACTCCATCAGATGACTTTAGCCAACTCATCTCCCAGCAGGCCTTAATAATCTGTCCATGACCCTGTCACAGCTTCATCAGTTCTCCTTTTTTGGATGACTTCTGATTTCAACCAGAGCCAAACAGAAACATCCCAGAAGGGCAGGCTGTCGTTGCGGAGATGCCATGACTCAACCATTTAGCCGCCAAATATCAAAGTTCCTCAAATCCCTCTGCTTGCCCATTTTTCTTGCTTCCAAAACACAGACTTCAAAATCAAAATATTAGCATTTTACTGTCAGGTAGATGTTTTAAAGGATTATCAGTGCTGATCTCGTAGAAATATCTGACAGCCTTCCTTTACAGAAAACAGACTTTAGGCTGGCCATCTCTGGACAAAACTAGATTAGTGCTTGTAATTTAATGCATGGCATTGCAACAGTATCCATAGCCTGTAAGCGTTTTCAGATTTTGACACATTTTAAGCACAAACTTCAGTTATGCTGATTTCATGTGACAGACCAACACAAGCTGGTGCAGGTGTGGAGTAGTGGGATGGTTTAGATCAAAGCAGATTCATGCGTTCGAATCGTCTAGTCATTATTAAAAGAAAGAATGGTCTAATCAATGTTTAGATAAATATTCATCTGAGAAAACGATGTTCACATGGGCTTTCCATCCAATCTGATTGAGCTCAGGCGCTTGAAGAAATAATAATGAGCAAAAGTTTCAGTATGTAGACGTTCAGAAGCGGTAGAAATGAGCCCCAGGAGACCCGAAGCCAAAGGTGGTTCTATGAGGCTTGACTAAGGTGGGCTGGATATTTTTTTTATTTGAAAACCAATTATTCAATACTTTGTGTTGGTCTGTCACATAAATTTGATCAAATGAGAACGAGCTAAAGTAGAATAAATTATTTAGCGTGGTACTGTAAAGTTTATTCCATTTCCGTCGTCCATAACGAGTATGATATTTATCATTGCTTTTTAGATTTAAACATGTGGCTTGTCATCTTCACAGGGGCATTTGTGTCTTTCCGCAGAGCCAGCTGTAATTTTATGTGTTGACTTTGAGAAAAAAGTACACAAAAAATAGTTCAAATACTTGAAGCTACCCTGAAAACATTGCCTTGACAGGCTGACAGTAAAAATATTAGCTTCCCACACAAACTCTTCTACTAATGCTTAAACTAATCACTCAGGGCTATTGTTACCTAAACCGGCGCTTTCCTGGGAGCTACCCGAGTGGATCCAAATGATTTCACTCCTCACTTTGACAAAGGAAGCAAATAGAGCAGTTTCAAGGAGACGTCAAACATGAATGAAGTTAAAAAACAACACTAAAAAGTTAAAGACATAATATTTTGCATATTATGAAAATAAAAGTCAGCAAAAACTTTAACTGAACGGGATGTTGTTTTATATGATTTAAAAAACATTGGCGCTCCTCAGTTATTTTTATAACATACATTGAACAAAAGCTAATAACTGCCATGTCACATCACTGAACAAACCCTCCTTTTTCTGGTATTTTTATCATCATAAAAGAATGTTTGAATATTTATCCTTTTTAGTGTAGTTTCTGTTCAGTTGCTCCAGTCATATCATTATAGATGAACTTGCTCTGTTTTATCGATTAGCAGAAAGGCCATTAATCTGCGTCCTTCCCCCGGCAAAATGGAGCCAAAAAAGCAGGACATGCTTCATTTTATCAAAATGATGGCACCACTCTGAGGGGAACCCTTAGAATAAAAAGGAGAAATCGTTTGATTGTGAAAGCTTTTTTTTAACAAAACATCACTTTTTCAAAGTGAATGGTTCTAAAGTTGCTCAAAGTGTCTGCTTATCTCATTTCAGTGTTTGTACTAGAGGCAATCTGCAGCATTGTAGAAAATATAATTAAACTTGCTGCATTGTTTTGCACTGTTTTCACCAGTCAACACTGTTTATGCTGTGACATTACCTGGAGCAGCCATTGGCAATGCAAACACAAACCTACTCACACTTGTTTGACTGAGTGCAGCCCGTGGCTATTGCCTTTGACAAGCAGCCCCGACAGATCCGTATTCAAATTTAATGATCTGTTGTTTTTCCTCTTTACATTTCACTCCCACTGCTTCCTTTCCTTTCCCAGCATCATTCCACATAAAAAGTTTGTGAATCCAGCGGTGAGACCACCTGGGATTTTGCTCATGAGTTATTCGGAAGTAGATGGTAAAGTTTAATGGTAGGATAATTAATCATACAACTAAAGATAGATGAGGAATACTTTGTTGCTTAAGTTTGACTTCTTCTTTAAAGTCTGCAGAGAGGGAATACACTGACATATGGCATAAAGCATGTACGCTGGCTTCAATATTACTATGATTTAAACTCCGTTTGTTAGATGAGGTTTGGTTTGTTTTTCTCAAAAATATTCCTGTGCCACAACAGATAAACATGTTGACGTCAGATAAACAGCTATTTATATTTTAGACCAAAACTGAGTCATCAGTTGTTTACCAACATAATCAAAATGCACCAAATATAAGATTAAACCCTAAAATTTCTATAAACTATCAGAATCTTTTCTCAGATATAAAGCCGCGTAAAGATGGGTAAATATCATAGACTGTAAATATGTCACGCTTTAGGATAATCTAGAGAAAAACTGGGGTTCCAGTATTCTGGGAGTGTATATATATATATATATATATATATATATATATATATATATATATATATATATATATATATATATATATATATATGTATGTATATATATATGTATATGTGTTTGTATATGTGTGTATGTGTCTATGTGTGTGTCATTTATTTTATTTAGTGGAGCCATGGACAGAGTTAGGAAATAAAAATGCACAAAGGTCCTGGTCATTGTGGAAGTGACATGAGGATTTATTGTTTCCAGGTCTCTTTAAGAAGCATGATATGGTGGTGAGAGAATTTCTTCTATAATATGTGAAAAATATGGGATTCTTTGTTTTGCACATAACATTTTAGTTCTTTAAAAAATGACTGAAATGCTTGACCCACAGGATTGTTAGATTTGTGGAAATAGTTGTGAATAACAGTAAATGTGAATCTCTTTGGTTATTGATTTGGTCAATTGTTTTTAGTCACCCTATAATTCCACACTTTTTGGGTTAATAAAAATGGTCAGAATGGAAAAAAGTTGAACTCAGAAAAATAAAAATGAAAAAAATGTGGAATTTTAGAAATAAAACAGAATTTGTAAAACAATTACAAGGATTTCATAGGACTTTAGAGAAGTTTGTGACAGTGAAAAGAAAAACGGTGAAGGTGACTGAGGCAAAAAAGTTACAGTGGCTTGCAAATGTATTCGGCCACCTTGAACTTTTCCACATTTTGTCACATTACAGCCACAAACATGAATCAATTTTATTGGAATTCCACATGAAAGACCAATACAAAGTGGTGTACACGTGAGAAGTGGAACAAAAATCATACATGATTCCAAAAATGTGTTGCAAATAAATAACTGAAAAGTGGGGTGTGCGTAATTATTCAGCCCCCTGAGTCAATACTTTGTAGAACCACCTTTTGCTGCAATTCCAGCTGCCAGTCTTTTAGGGTATGTCTCTACCAGCTTTGCACATCTAGAGACTGAAATTCTTGCCCATTCTTCTTTGCAAAACAGCTCCAGCTCAGTCAGATTAGATGGACAGCGTTTGTGAACATCAGCTTTCAGATCTTGCCACAGATTCTCGATTGGATTTAGATCTGGACTTTGACTGGGCCATTCTAACACATGGATATGTTTTGTTTTAAACCATTCCATTGTTGCCCTGGCTTTATGTTTAGGGTCGTTGTCCTGCTGGAAGGTGAACCTCCGCCCCAGTCTCAAGTCTTTTGCAGACTCTAAGAGGTTTTCTTCCAAGATTGCCCTGTATTTGGCTCCATCCATCTTCCCATCAACTCTGACCAGCTTCCCTGTCCCTGCTGAAGAGAAGCACCCCCGGAGCATGATGCTGCCACCACCGTATTTGACAGTGGGGATGGTGTGTTCAGTTAGTTTTCCGCCACACATAGCGTTTTCCATTTTGGCCAAAAAGTTCTATTTTGGTCTCATCTGACCAGAGCACCTTCTTCCACATGTTTGCTGTGTCCCCCACATGGCTTGTGGCAAACTGCAAACGGGACTTCTCATGGTTTTCTTTTAACAATGGCTTTCTTCTTGCCACTCTTCCATAAAGGCCAACTTTGTGCAGTGCACCACTAATAGTTGTCCTATGGACAGATTCCCCCACCTGAGCTGTAGATCTCTGCAGCTCATCCAGAGTCACCATGGGCCTCTTGGCAGCATTTCTGATCAGCGCTCTCCTTGTTCGGCCTGTGAGTTTAGGTGGACTGCCTTGTCTTGGTAGGTTTACAGTTGTGCCATACTCCTTCCATTTCTGAATGATCGCTTGAACAGCGCTCCGTGGGATGTTCAAGGCTTGGGAAATCTTTTTGTAGCCTAAGCCTGCTTTAAATTTCTCAATAACTTTATCCCTGACCTGTCTGGTGTGTTCTTTGGACTTCATGGTGTTGTTGCTCCCAACATTCTCTTAGACAACCTCTGAGGCCGTCACAGGGCAGCTGTATTTGTACTGACATTAGATTACACACAAGTGCACTCTATTTAGTCATTAGCACTCATCAGGCAATGTCTATGGGCAACTGACTGCACTCAGACCAAAGGGGGCTGAATAATTACGCACACCCCACTTTTCAGTTATTTATTTGTAGAAAATGTTTGGAATCATGTATGATTTTCGTTCCACTTCTCACGTGTACACCACTTTGTATTGGTCTTTCACCTGGAATTGCAATAAAATTGATTCATGTTTGTGGCTGTAATGTGACAAAATGTGGAACAGTTCAAGGGGGCCGAATACATTTGCAAGCCACTGTATGTGGCGGTTTAAGTAACCAATATTTACAGTTTTAAAAAATGTTTAATGTTGCTGTTTAGTCTAAAAATACACATCCCTGTGAATCATTTAAAGTTTTTCTGTTCCAAGGATCATACAGACTGAGCAATCTGGAATATATGTTACCAATTAAAGTGATAGAAGCTCAACTTTATAACTGTTGGGGCGTTGCGTGGCGCAGTGGTTAGTGCAGGCACCCCATGTACAGAGGCCTCAGTCCTCAGCGCAGTCATCCAGGGTTCGAGTCTCGTCCTCATGGACCTTTGCCACATGTCTCCCCCTTTCTATACTGTCCACTGTCAAATAAAGGCCACTATGGCCACAAAAACTATCAGAGAAAACTTTATAACTGTTTATCTGTCTCTCTGAAGGTTCAGGTCACACTAGTCTCCAGCTTTATTTTAGTTACGGTACCAAGCTTGTTTTCTAGGTATTTTTTAAGGATTTGATTAAAGTGAAATGCAGAAAGTCACAAATTCTTCCAGTTTAGAGCAGAAATATTTACAGCTTTCACATGAATTAACTATTATAAATGTTATTAAACATACATGTAATGGGAAACTGATTTAATTAGAATCCATCAAAAGATCTAGGCTTTTAACCTGGCTAATTTATGAATAGAAATGACTGCAAACTGCAATAATAAAGGTGATGAGACTAAAACTAATTTAGTATCCTGATATTAAATAAAAGCTAATTCAGACTAACATTGTATTTTAGAGTGCAAGATGGAGCTTTGAGGCTGCATTTACATGATGTAAAAAAGACAACAATTACTGCATTCAATATTAAGTAAATGTTTTTAATATTGATTTTCTGATTTTGTCTCTATGAGAGGCTGTAGGGAATTTGTGCTGCTCTGAAAAAAGAGGGAGAATATTTATGACAAAGGCTTTCAGCGATACTAACCATGATGAAAACGGTAGGAAACTTTCCCCACGGCGTTTGACAAGGAAAAGAGCAGCAGGAGGAGCCATGAAATCCAATATTGACTGAAACATTTTGGTCTGGAATCAGTAGGATCATCATTGTGGAATAATATCTGTTGCCATCTGCAGTATCTTCGCCTTTATTTCGTTTTTTTTTTGTTTTACAACCACTGAAACATGTGACCTGATCAATATCTAATAAGGCTTTGTGGTCCTTGTATGCACCACAGTGGTTTCAAGGAGCCACACTGGATAGACGGTAATGGCAAACTATAAATCGGTCGAATCACCTAAACGGCTGCCTTGATTTGCACTCTGGGAGTTTATTGACCCTTTCTTTCACTGAGTTCAAAAGTGAAGGCAGATTGTGTGTTTTCTAAATGGTGATTATGATCCTGGAACACCTTTAGATAACATGGAAATTCTTTACCTTTTTAATGATGTTCCTACTGCATGTGTGTCCAACTCCTTTAATTCAGTTTATTATTTATATATATTTATATAGCGCAACAGATTTCATCTCAAGGCACTTTACAAGAAAGGTCATTTCAATTCAATCATACATACATTCCAGTCAGTTTAAAAGTTTTCTATTTAGGGAATCCCAGAAGATTGCACCGCCTCATTGACTTGCAGTTATGCCCCGGTTTAGATGCATCTCTGCTCGAACACTGATTCGAATTGTCCAACTACCTCCTCAGCAGGTCATTAAGTTCTGCAGATGTTCTGATAATGAAGCATCACTTGATTCAGGTGTGTTGAACCAGGGAAAACATTCAGGATATGGCCCTTAAGAACTGACTTTGGATACCACTGCCTTACTGTTATTGATACAACCTATGGTTGTGATTTTTTTAAACTTTATTTTGTCTGCTTTTGCTCAGAAAATATTTGCTTGTTTTCCATTTGGATAAGAAGAAAATGTAATTTTAAATATTCGATCAATCTCTGCATTATCACTGTAATCAAATAAAGTTAATCTGTAATATTGAAAAGCATATTGTAAACTGCATTACAACGGGGAGCAAGTTTTTATTCCGCACTCGTACAGTTTGGCAAGTTTTTACTACGGGCGTGTTAAGAGTCAGCATGCATGTCTTCCTGTATTACAGCTGATGGCTGATGTTGGCCATTGTTTGTTTGATATTGCTTTGCCTTCCTTTGGTTTAAAGTTGTACAAGCTGCTTGGTATATTTAGTTTTTATTAGACCATTTAGACGGAAGGATTGGCCTGGAAGAGCTGTGTGGGTGGTGGTTTAAAGGGGTTCGCCATCACTTTTAACTCTCCCTGTGGCTTAGTCATAGCACAGATGAAACACCCCCTGATTCAGAGCTGATGTAGGCTGACCAGACAGGGTGGGGGGGAACAGAGGGGACCAAGAAACAAATACATAAGGGCTCTCAGGAGCCCACACAATGTGTTAATGTTGGCTCCATATGCATTTTAATCAGGTCACACTATTTGTCTAACCAGGCTTTTCAGCTAGAAGTAAGAGGGGGGGGGGGGTCGTAGAGATCCTCTGATGAAAAAACAAGATTAAAGGTTTTTCTTTCTTCATTTCTACCTGTTGCTCATCCTTTCTTTCTCCCCCTTCTGGCAGTAATCTGACATGATTCGTAGAGTAGCTCTTTGTCCCCCTGCAGCCCTCTTGGTTTAATGCTTTTTTGCTTGGCACAGAGTGATGTTTGCACCTATGGACAGGAAACAGTGTAGCTCACGGCCATTGTGGGCTAATCTATATCCGGGGGAGGCAAATTAAAAATAAACAAAAATCCCTTTAGGCATCAGTGATTTATAAAAGCAGGATTGCCTTCAACTTGAAAAGAAAAATGTTTAACAAAACATTATTGGTTGTTAGCTGCACATTGCTTAATCACCTCACCACATTTTATTCAATAAAAATAAATTAATTAATGTGAACTATATCCACAGAAGGATGAATCACACCACCATGTTTCCCAGTATACTGTATATTTTTCCAATGAGGCTGGTGGCATAAAATTCACATCACATATCGGTAACAACCCTCAACACATCCAGAAAAATCTAAACCAATTAGTCGAGAAATTAGTCATGTGAAATAGAGTTAAATGACACAGTGAATTATTATTAACCTGCTTACTGAAATGTATTCAGTACTTCTGGAGAAACCAGACTCATGCACTGCTCAGGTATGATTTTGACCGATTCTTCACAACAAACTGTCTTTAGATCTTGAAGGTTCTGGCAGGCCTCCTGTGCATGCTTATCTTCAGCTATGTCCACAGACATCTGAATGGATTTAAGTCGACTGACTGACTGGACCATATCTGTGTGTTTGGACTCAATGTCTCACTGAACAACCCAAATTGTGGAGTAATACAATTTTTTACACTGCATTCTAATGGCATACAGCTTTAGTTTTTCTGTCTTACTACTTGACCATGGTTCCTCGCAGTCACTGAGTCCATGGGTCCAAAATGTCCATGAGTGGACGGGTCAGAAATGCTCAATGCAACATACATACAAGTCATTGCTTTTGTTCCCCAAGGTTAGAGATTAGCATTACGCCAAAAATCCCTGTTCTGTATGTGCACTTCAAAATAATAATAGACGCCCTCCAAGGTGTATCGCTAAACAGGCTGCATGCTCCTCTGTCTTCGCAACACATCACACATGCTGTGATATTGCGCCAAGACAATCCAACATGTTGAATATCCCCGATTTGTGATCGGAGCGGTCCAGACGTCCTTCCAAGCAGACCAGAGCGCCCTGAACACACATCAGGAATATCTGCTAGGATTGTTTTAGGAGCCATCCCAAAACGATGCTTTGTGTGTGTATGAATAGGTTTAAGATTATCTGGGAATTTAAGATCCTTCTTCTTACATACAAAGCCCTTAATAATCAAGCTCCATCATACATCAGAGATCTGATTGTTCCATATGTTCCTAACAGAGCACTTTGCTCTCAGACTGCAGGTTTACTGCTGGTTCTTAGGATTTCTAAAAGTAGAATGGGAGGCAGATCTTTTAGTTATCAGGCTCCTCTCCTTTGGAACCAGCTCCCAGCTTTAGTCCGTGAGGCAGACACTCTGTTTACTTTTAAGGCCAGGCTTAAAACTTTCCTTTTTGATAAAGCTTATAGTTAGTGTGGCTAAGGTCATCCTGAGCTATCTCTGTAGTTATGCTGCTATAGGCTTAGACTGCTGGAGGACAGACTGACTTACCAATTTTCTTCACTCTGCTACTTTCTTTTCTCCTACGACTCTCCAGTTGTATTACAGTACATTCTGTTATTTCGACTGTTAACTTTGTTTTCTCTCAGTGTTTTTCTCCCCATAGAAGATATGAATGAATATTGAATTGAATTGAATTGGGATATACCCTTTATAAACCGTGTTAGTGTAGAATCAACCTAAGAGAACGGTGCAAGCAATGGCAGCTAAGCTAAGTGACATCTGTGGTAGCTAACGGCAACCAACGCTAACAGAAGTGGGTAACCTGTTGACATGAAAACGCGTTGTTCTTTTACACTGAATAGTTGACGTGTTCCCAAACTGGGGCTGCTAGCAAGAGGCTGGGCTGCACTGTATTTGTTTGTAGTCACATGTGTTTCTGGCTAAAGTGCAATGCAATTATTAATCCATGTGGAAACTCTGCACGCCTTTGTTCCGTACCAAATAATACGAAAATGAATACATGCACCGTTACACCCCTAACAAGCAGTAATCTAGACTCGAAGAGATTAAGGACCACAGATCATTTTAAAAAACTTGTAAAGCACCATGAAATACCTTGTTGAAATAAAATTGCCTTCCCTTGCCTTTTAATAAATCAGCCTTTACTATCCTTAAAACATTTAGGTTTTTCTGTTAAACACGACCCAGAAACTTTTGCTTTTATATTCAGTAGGTTGTAATAGTATCTACACAGCTCTGTGTATTGTATTGTCATTGTTTCCTTTTTTTCTGAAATGCATTCATAGAGGTCATGATGGCCGAGTGCAGTACTTCCACTTCTTCATGGAAAACCGCCTTGCTGATTGCAGGTCTTTGTGAAGCACGATCTGAGGGAGTGATCGTGGACTATTAAACCACTCTTCTGATTATTCTTATTCCTCTGTCAGAAATCTTGCAAGCACCACCTGGTCAGAGCGGATTTATGGTGAAATCCTGTTTGTGATGATTATGAGGATGGTGATGATGATGATAGCCTTTATGGAGCTAACTGGAACATTCAGAGGTCTGTGACAAATGCCAACAATGTGTTTCTTAGCAATAAGATTGCAGGGGTCTTGAGGGAGCTTTGTGTTTTTATATTATGCTCTTGGTCATCAGAAGCCTTTTAATAGATCATCAATCAGGACGATTATTTGGTTTGTTTTCTGAATACTGACAGATTTCAGCTGGTTTCTTGGCTTTCTGTTGGTTTGCTTATTTATTGTCTTATTCCAGTTTATTTTGCATATCCTAATATATTAACATATTCATGTTCTGTGTATGTGTGGATTACATATTTCTATTGTAAATCCTGGTAAAGGAATATGGCCTCTTTAAGGCAGTACATTCTGACCTGCTAAAATGATAATATAAAAACACAATAAACAACTTCAGCATCAATGTTTCAGAGAAATATTGTTCATATGGGATACATAACTATCACATTTATTGCAGAATATTGCTGTGTATTAAATGAACATTTTTCCCCCTTTCTTAATCTACTAAGAGGAGAGCTGGCCTCCTTGTCCCTGCCATGTTACTTTTGTTTTTTCTACATCTAGCTTCTAACTTTTCTAACCTTTCTAAGCTTTAGCTCATCTCCAGAAATCTTGTATTTTTACAGCCACTAAACACGGATTAGCACTCAGCTCTGAACAGCTTTTCCTGTGGGATGAATTCAGATCGTTTTGTCTGATGCCGCACTTTTGACTCATTCCCAAACCAAGCGTTATCAGGCTGAGAAGGAGAAACAGACTCAATCTAGCAAGTTTATCTCTAATTAACACGGATTAACTGAGCTTTAACTTTGCTCTGCAAGCCAAGCAGAAGGATAATTTTTTCATGGAAGGCCATTATTGCCCCAAGGCTGTTGATCTTCTCTTTTTAAGGGCTCAAGGTCCCAAAACTCTAAATCAGGGGACTATGATCATGTTGATTTTGCAGTGTAGCTGTGTTAATGAATTATACAGCTTGCCAAATGAAGCACAGATCCTTTTTCATCTGGAGGAAATATGAATCTAGAACCCCCTGCTTTCTTTAGTTTTTTTATTCTACTGTATGAAATCATCCTGCTTCCTCTTCCTTAATTAGGTTTTTGGTAAAAGTGCTGGAAGTTCTTTTTAATTGCAGCCGGGTCACATCCTGAGAAGCCACTCTGCTACATGAGACAGTGACTGTGTGTGACTTATTAGACGAGTCCTGTGTTGTTTTACATGTTGGGAAGTTCATCTTAAAGCCATGTTGTCCTTTCAGAGATCCTCTCCATAATTGGATGAGGCAAAGAGCTATGCTGCCTCTTCCCACTCATTAGGGCCTCATCTGATTACTCACAGATGCTATTTTGTGGGCTAATTGCACTCTCAATTTCTGAGCTAACCTGCATAGTAATATTATGTGTCTTATACAGCAGCAGTTTGGTAAGAAAAATATATATATTACGTATAATTTTATTACTGTACTTATGTACTTTTAAATTCAGGATTTTCTGACCTGTTGTAATGATATATTTAACAAAATGTGAGCCCTCTAGTGCTCATTTGAAGAACTGCAACCTCCACCGAGCAGCTTGGTCTCTAAGCCTTGTCAACAAGTGTCTCTGCTTTTTTTGATTTGGTGGAAAAAATTGTCATTTCATGATTGAGGAAATCCTCCATGTGGTGGAAGCTTCACCATCTTTGCTTGTTGTGATGACTTCTGCAGTCACCTTTTCACATTTTTGTCCCGTTAAAACTGCAGACTCAGGTCTAAAATCTAAATACAGCGTATTTGTGAAGTGGATGGAAATGAAAAATGGTTTTAAACTAAAAATCTTTAAAGAATGTTCTGCTTTCGTTTTTAGTGCCCTGTAAGTGAGTCCTTTGTAGAACCATATTTTGCTGCAAATGAAAAATGTGGGGTTTGTCTCTACCAGTTTGAACATCTACAGACTGAAAGTTGTACCCACTCTGCTTTGAAAAACAGCTCAAACATAATTACACACAATGATCTGTTTATTATTTCCTGGTTTATTGCTTTCCTTTATTTCCCAACTGAAACAGCTCTTCTTATGCATCCATCATTCAAGTGAAAATATCAAAATCTCCCACTTTAATATCGTTTTTAAAGGGTGTTGCTGATTGGTGGCTAAAGAAAGCAGCTGTCTCCCAACATCCACCATGAGCAGAGAGATGCTTTTCAGTGTGAGAAGGAATTACATTATGTGCAGTGATCGGTGCCTGGGGGCCACATCAAACAGTGTGAAAACCTTTCGGGAGGAGATCGAGTAAGAACAGTTTCAGAAGTGGCTTTTATTGGTTGATTGCACAAAGGCCAGGTTCTTATCTAAATCCGTAAACTACCTTGTTGAAATGTGTTGCCTTCTGAGAATTCATGATGTGCAAACTTAGATAAATGCCATAGCAAAATGTTTACAACCAACAGTTTGTCATGGTTACGACTTAATATGGACACTAAAGGTGAACGACCTGCAAAATTTACAGAGTCATCCATTGCCAATAAAGTCTGTTATTCCTGTCTATGTTGTTTTAGGCTATATGAAATGATAACATAGTTGCCCCTATTGCCAACATTCAAATATTCAAGAATTTAAATCGATTATTCTAAGTTATATGAAGCTCAGTGCTCATTTCTAAAATACAACAGCACTGTCAAGATGATTCTTGGAGTGAAACAAGCTAACCTCCACCAGAACAATCCCTAAAATTTACTCATATATTGTTTTTTATTTTATTTTTTGGAATTGCATTATTATATTAACTCCATGTTTAAGCTGTGGGGATAATTAGTTGGTAAATAATTTTAAATCATGCACGGCCAGTGGGTGTCCACTTTGCTTGGCAAAAAGGCAGAAAGACACTGATAGATAATCTGACCCATGATTGCTTGACTCAGCCGGCTCTAATTAAACCCAAATCATCTCCGGAGTTTCTGCTTCATGGACCAAAGAGGTTCTGCTCAGTATCAGCTCAAGCAAATGCTCTATACTTGCTTTAGCTCCTGCTGTCTTGAGTTGGTGGTAATGAATTCACAGAGCACGACCAACAACAGAACTGGAGATCTTTGTCTGATTTTACCACAGAGAATAACAATGAATTACTCCATATAAATGTCAGACGCTCATTCTGAAGCAACTCTAATCTCCAGTAATTAAACAAATGAACCCCTGAACTTTCACAGTGAAATAATAATTGTTTCCCATGTTTTGAAGTCACAACACAATTTACTCCCTTTATAGTTATTATCAGCAGACCTTTAAAAATAAATAAAAAATGCATATTTTAAATGGATGAATCCTCTTGCCTAAACGAGCCTTTTTATGCAGGAATCACCAACCATGAAAAAAGTCTGAAGACTATGAAATTATTGACATCCATATTCATTATGATGGTTCTGTTAAAAACATGTCATCATCTTTTTGCAGTCACAATCGGTCAGTTTTTATTATCTTAGTCATATGTTTTTACACATCCAGAAGTCTTTTGGTTTGGATCCTGGATCAAAAATATCAGCCATGGAAAAAATAAAGTAGCTCCATGCACCAAATGAAGCTACGATAACAAAACTTGACTAGTGTAGTAACATCTCTAGATCATGTTCTAGGGCAGGGGTGTCAAACTGCTTTCCATTTTGGAAAACACCAAGGTCATGAATGTCCTTAAGGTGCTGGTTGTGGCAAAAAGTACTGATAAAACTATCTCTAATGAACCGTTAAAATATTAATAAATATCTGTCTCCGCATTTGACAAGTACTTCTTAAAAGAAGATAATACTGTGCATATTTTCACGAGGATGTGATTTAAGACTAATCCAATCCACTTTTATTTATATAGCACCTTAACACAACACAGTTGACCAAAGTGCTGTACAGACACAACAAAATCACAACAATAAAAATAGGATAAAAATAGAATAAAAGAAAATACAGGAAAATAACAATAAAAATAGGATACAAATAGAATAAAAGAAAATACAAGAAATGACAGTAAAATCCCAATGCATTAATCAGAGTTAAAAAAAAAAAGAAATAAGTCTTCAAAAAGGTTTTAAAAACCGGAAGCGAGTCTGCGCGCCTAATCTTGAGGGGCAAAGCCTTCCAAAGCTTTGGGGCGACAATGTTCTGTGAATCACTATCTGGAGGGGTCTGGGGGGTGAGGTGCTTTGCGGAGGTCTGTGATTTCCACGTGCTTTTACTTGGCACATCAAACGCTTTAGTTTAAAATGACGTTGTTACACTTCTAAAACTGGAAACTGGATGGTCCTGTTTTCAGTGCAGCAGGTTGTCTCTGTCTCCGTGAGTACTGATGCGAGCCAAAGCAGTGTCTCCAATAATTCTGACCAGACGCGTGTCAAATGTGGTGATCTGTGCACCCCGGGTAGAAGATCTGTCCCAGCTGTGTGCTGAGGGACAATTTATTATATTCAGTTTGATATTGAAGCATTCTTCCCCCTTTATTTCCATCAGGAACCTCTGCACTGCCCCGACCGCATTTACTGCCTCTGTCATTTTCTCCCAGGCACTGTTCTTTTTTTATTGGTTACCCCTGAACTGATAGAACCAAACAGCAATGTTCGGGACAAATTTAACCGATTTAATTTGTTCAAAGACGTTAAGTATTTCCACAGAAGTGAATGATAGCAAATGAAACGATTCTTTGCCAGGTTTTTTTTATGTCTGCAGCAGGAATATAACTGCTGGAGGGAGTGGGACATGAAGCAGAGGAACCGCTGATAACAGAGGGCAATAACTATCGGTGCTAAAATAAATTTACATTAACTATGACAATTTTCAAGAAGTCTGTTCGTCATTACTTTTTTTGTGCCACTGAAATTTCCTTTTTCGCTTTCTTGGCCATTTTAGGGAAGAATACAAGGTTTGAATGCATGTGTCAGGGGATGTGGTGTGATATCGTCATCGACAATTGAGGGGCATGAGCACATAGGTATGCACATGTGGGATTTATCAACAGATGATTGGAGAGGAACATGCGTATGAGTGGCCACCACATATTTGATAAATCCAACTTTTGACTGTGCGTACAGACATTCTAAATTTCATTCTTAGGATAGAATATAGGACAGTTTCTACGAACGTATGATAAATGAGGCCCTGGGTGAAACCATCTAGTTTCCACAGTACAGTTTACAAATCTTTTACTTGAAGGGTAACAACATCTTTTTAAACTGAAGCGCTTGATGTTACAAGTAAAAAAATCACACGTAGAGCACAGACCTCTGCAAAGCACCTCGCACCCCCCCGAGATTGCGATTCACAGGATCTCCATGCATGATCACCCCCAAAATTTAATTATTTATGGCAAATTTCTAACATTTCCTGAAAATTTAATCTAAATCTGTCCATAACTTTTTGAGCTTTGTTGCTAAAAGACAGACAGATGCCAACATGAGCTCATTGGCAGAGGTGATAAACTGATGAGATAAATATTCTTTCGAAGTAAAACTGTTTCAGTGTTGCAGTTCCCCCGTTCTAACACTAGATGCTCTGCGTACACATGGTCAGAGCTGTTCTTATGTTTTGGAACATTTCTAAGCACGAGCACAAAATAGTAAATACCACACAAAGCGTTAAATCGTTGTTACGAACGAAATACGCACAGATTTGTGCGTAAGTATGGTTGATAAATGAGTTGTCCTGGTCTTTGTCTTTGTCCTGAGGCCCCTTTTATTTAATATCTACATGCTTCCACTAGCCCAGATTATAACAACCAATAAGATTAGCTACCATAACTATGCAGATGATACTCAGCTCTACATTACGATGTCACCAGGTGACTTTGAACCCATCCAAATGCATCGAGCAAATCAATGGATGGATGTGCCATAACTTTCTCCAGCTCGACAGAAACCAAACTGAAGTAATTACTTTGGACGTAAAGAGGAACAATCAATAGTCAGCACACAGCTTCAGTTAATACAGCTAGAAACTACTGATCAGGTCTGAAAATCTAGGTGTAGTAATGGACTCAGACCTGAACCTCCAGGGTCACATAAAGGCAACAACAAGGTCAGCCTTCTATCACCTGAATAACATTTCTAGGATTAAAGGACTGATGTCGCAACAGGACCTAGAAAAACTCATCCATGCATTTATCTTTAGTCGGATTGATTACTGCAACAGTGTCCTCACAGGTCTGCCTAAAAAGTCAATCAGACAGCTGCAGCTGATCCAGAACGCTGCTGCTCGTGTTCCTCACTAGAACCAGGAAAGTAGAGCACATCACCCCAGTTCTAAAGTCCTTACACTGTCTCCCTGTAGCTCAGAGAATAGACTTCTAAATGCTTTTACTAGTTTATAAATCATTGAATGACTTAGCACCAAAGTATGTTGAAGATCTACTGTTACTATAGCAACCCACCAGAACACTCAGGTCCTCTAATTCCAGTCTACTCAACATCCCTAGAATTAAAACCAAACATGGAAAAGCAGCTTTCAGTTTCTATGCTCCTCTAATGTGGAACAAACTTCCAAATAACTGCAAAGCTGCTGAAACACTGAGTTCTTTGAAATCACAACAAAAAACATATCTGTTTAGAGCTGCCTTTGAGTAGTGCTTTATTGTATCATGTTTTGTGTGTGCTTCTTGCTTTATTGCTGGTTTTACTTTATATGCTTCTATTTTTATTTTATCCCTTAATCATGTAACGCACCTTGAATTATCTTGTTGAAAGTGTGCTATACAAGTAAAATTGACTTGCCTTGCCTTTGTCTACATCATGAGGAAACCTCAACCTAGCTTTTGTGTGTTCCTTGGAGAGTAAAGGGTTCCTCCTTCCACACGTCACATGGAAATAATTTGTGTAGAACTTAAGTTGTAGAATCTTTCCAGATCAATTTTCTTGGATGGCCAGACTTTGGCATGTTGGGATTCATTTAGAACTAGACTATTTACAAAAAAGTAGAACGATTGATTTCAGCTTATTTTGAGACATAATATTCTTTAGAAAGCTCTTGGATCTCAATATGGTGTTAACTTTCACTTCACCAATCAAGGGCGTACCAAAGTTAAGGTCTGAGTAATTATGTTACGGTTATGGGCATCTGATGGGATATGTATGTTTACAGTATAATTTATACATTTTATGTGGGAACAAATGTGGTTGTTTACAAAATGTTTTAAAGGGTTTCATCAGTTTAAGTTGTTAGTTTAGTAGGTTTTATTACATTTTGAAGTAACTGTCTACATACATACAGTATCTCGCTGTTGTTCCTCCTCCCTGATGGGATCCTACCTAACAGTCAATACTAGTGTTATTTTCAGAAATGAAAAATAGATAAAAACGCCAAATGCTCAAAATTAAATAAATAAAACATTATGAAATTAATTAATAAATAATGGACAAATATATTATGTGACAATGAAATTGTGAAAACAACTGAATGCATATAAAATTCTTAGCTCATTAGTGTGAAATATTTTTCATTTTCCTCTAAACATGTATTTATTAATATAAAACATTGTTTAACTGTACATTTTTCCTAATATAAGATTTTATTTTTTAGCCACTTTCATCAGTTTTTATTACAAAACATGTTTTTCACCAGGTCAGTTTTTATTTCATTTCTTTCTTTCTAAGTGGCTCATTTATTTTATAATAACACTTTTCAACTGAATGAGTTCATCTGCCAATCAGGGTCAGTGGGTGGGACCTGAATGCCCATTGAAATAAATAAGCCACTGGGGAAAATACCATTATGAAATAAAAGCTGACTTTGGGAAAACGACTTTTTGGAATAAAAACTGACAAAGTTTAATAAAAATGGCTAAAAGATCATGTCTATTATTAGGATAAATTACAGTCAAACATTTTTTTCTTTTAATAAACTTATTTTTAAAGGAAAATGAAAAATATGTCATACTAATGAGCTTAGAATTTTATGTGCATTCAAATCTTTTACAATTTTTTGTCCGTTTATGTGTCTAATATTTATTAATGTACATATTTATTTAATGTTTTATTTATTTATTTAATTTTGAGCATTTTGGCTTTCCATAAGAAAATTATATTTTTGGAACATTGGCCTTGACGCTATTTAAGGTATTTTTCTCTTCTTTGTGTTTTTTGCAGAACCGTGACAGAATGGTGGACTGTATGAACAAAGTCATGCTGCACACGGTCGTCTCATGCTGGCAGCCATTCCTTGGACTGGTACTTGCGGCTGCCTTTGTGGGTTCTACCTTGGGATGTCCCTCACGCTGCGAGTGCTCAGCGCAGACCAAGGCAGTTGTCTGTCACCGCAAGCGAATGCCCAGCATCCCAGATGGCATCCCAACCGAGACCAGGATCTTGGACCTGAGTAAAAATAAGCTCACAATGATCAACCCTGATGACTTTATTGCCTTCCCTGGGCTGGAGGAACTAGACCTCAGTGGAAATCTTATCAGATACGTTGAGCCTGGAGCTTTTAACACCTTGTTTAACATGCACTCACTCAGTCTTAAGAGCAATCGAATAAAGCTCATCCCTCAGGGGGTCTTCACAGCCCTGACAAATCTAACCCAACTGGACATAAGTGACAACAAGGTTGTCATTCTTTTGGATTATATGTTCCAGGATTTGCATAATCTGAGGTATTTGGAAGTGGGTGACAATGATCTGGTTTATATTTCTCATCGGGCATTTAGTGGACTCCTAAGCTTGGAGGAATTAACCTTAGAACGATGCAACCTTACGGTTGTACCCACTGAAGCCCTCTCCCACCTGCACAACCTGGTCAGTCTCCATCTTCGTTATCTCAGCATTGGCACTTTGCATTCGTACTCATTCAAGAAACTGTTCCGGCTGCGGCATTTAGAAATTGATAACTGGCCGTCACTAGACCATGTCCCAGTAAACGCCCTCCATGGCCTAAACCTGACAACATTGTTTATAACCAACACCAACTTGTCCTCCTTCCCTTACCAAGCCCTTAAACATCTGCCCTATCTGACCCATCTCAACCTGTCCTACAACCGTATCAGGCACATCGAAGGAGGGATGCTGGTGGAGCTGGTTCGGCTGCAAGAACTGCATCTAGTTGGAGCTCAGCTGACTGCCATCGAACCGTACGCATTTCAAGGTTTACGGACACTCAAGGTCCTCAATGTCTCTCACAACCGTCTGGACACCCTGGAAAAGGGTGTCTTTCAGTCTCCTGAAGCTCTGGAAGTTCTTCTCATTGACAACAACCCCTTGGTGTGTGACTGTCGTCTCATGTGGATCCTGCAGAAAAAGCACTCCATCTTGTTTGGAGACTCACAGCCAGAATGCAGCACACCCGAGGGGATTCGTGGAAGGCCTTTTAAAGAGTTTAAGGAGGCTCTGCTGTCTTATTATGTTACGTGTACCAAGCCAAAAATCCGTGAGAATAAAACCCAAACAATTACTGTGGATGAGGGCCAGAAGGCAATGCTGCGCTGCAGTGCTGAAGGGACACCGAGGCCAAGTGTGTCGTGGTTGTCCCCACGTCGACGAGTACTGACGAGTCGGAACCATGGAAGACTGATGGTGCACAACAATGGCACATTAGAGATTAAGTCTGCAGAGATACAAGACAGTGGTGTGTACCTTTGCCTTGCCTCCAACACTGCTGGAAATGACACCCTGATGGCTTCATTAGCTGTGAAAAGTCTGGGATCACTGTATGCCAACAGGACCCAGCATTACACAGATCCCAACAATGCCACTGCCAATGAAACGGCCAACATTTCCCTTGGTTTGGATCTGAAGACTATTTTAGTGTCTACAGCTATGGGTTGTTTCACCTTTTTGGGAGTGGTCTTGTTTTGCTTCCTGCTTCTCTTCGTCTGGAGCAGAGGGAAAGGAAAACATAAAAACAACATCGACGTTGAGTATGTCCCTCGGTCAAAGTCCAACGGTACTAATGTTGATTCAGCAGAGGGACAAGCTGGTCCTCGCCGTTTTAACATGAAAATGATGTGAGTTATATATACATATATACAGAAATAGACAGGAAGAGACGGAAGAAGACTGGACTGTGGACATTCCTGGAGTATAAAGTATTTTTTTTAAAATAGGACGACAGAATGAAAGTAGTTGTGAAACTATTTAGGGTATCTAACATGAAGGGACATACTGTAAATCACTGGATTGTGACATGATACCAGGATTCCGTGTTTCAGCTATGAAAAGCACATTACAAGTCTTACATAACTGCCAGCTGGCAACATCTCAGACGAGGCATGGAAACAGTTGTTGCCATGGGGACCTAAAGGCAAAAGGTGTCATGTGTTAACTTTTTGAAATTTGTATGTACAAAAAGAAGCCCTTAGTTTTGGGTTTACTACAGACTCATCTAAACAATGTACAGTATGAATTTGTATCTAAGCTATTAACCTACTTTGTTTAGTCCTGCGCCATGCTTATTCACTGAACAATGAAAGAGACCATGAGTTCTTCTGTTCAGTACTATGTTTACTGAATGCTTCATTATGTACCTGTGTGGATATTCATTCAACAGAACTATTCATAGCAATATTCATGGGATGCATTAGCCAAAATTGTAACCCCACATGTTCAGCAAGAACAAGTTTCCATTGATTTAGGAAGGGCTTCTATGGCTGATCTTCTGTCCCTGTTCCCCCAATTGCCACCTGAATAATATGAAATATATATATATAATTTACTAATAATAAATATTTATGGAAAATGTTAATAATTTTGCAGAAGCCAATGCTCCAACATTGTTCAAGATCTAACATGAACCTTTGATCATCCTGGGAATTACCTGGTATAGGTCCAGGTACAGACACAAACCACCTTTTTGTCCTATTTTCGTCTTCTTTTTTTTTACTTTAACTGTATCTTTGCTGGTCGGCTAACTACATGTGTCAGTTTTACAGAAGTGACATCTGCATCATTTTCTCCTGTAGAAAATTTGGACTTTGTTGTGGTAGTTCTTCATTTTGTTGTTGAATCATTTAGATTGTAAAAACTACAAAAAGTAAAAGTTGAAAAAATGTATGTGAAATAAATGAATATGTATTTGTACCTATGTGTCAGATTATTCCTGCCAAAATCTCGTCTTTTGACTCACTTTTTGTAACATTTTGCTTTCTTGAGTCGACTGTTAAACCAAGTCTGTCATTGCACTGTTTAATTTAGATACCAAACACAGTCATGCACAGATTTCAGTCCAAATTTATATATTTTCCCCTGCAGATACGGTGCCTCTTCTTACCGTAGGTATGTAAAGTACTGAAAAGCACTGAATGATTTAAGCCTGGGAGTCTCTTTCTCCCAGGCTGTGAAGCAGAGTGAGGTTTGGATGAGGTGAGGCCCTAAATTAGTCAGAATAAGATTTAGAAAAACTTCAAAACACCAACACTGCAATCTACTACAATAAAGGTCCTGTCGTGTAAGGCTGCACAATATATTGCAAATATATCGTCATCGCAATATCAGTGAGTGCAATATTCATATAACAAAGGACTGTTTGGATGGCAGTAATTGTTGGCTAATATATTCCAAGTCTTTTGAACTTGCATTTTTTCATACTAATGTAATATTTAGCCAGTTGGACACAGTCTCACAGCAGCAGATGATCACACTGGACACTAATACGTCTAAATGACTTAGGACCCTAAAAAGTAAAGGGCAAAGAGGGATGGAAACACAGATGAGAAAAAGAAGAACATAACCAGATATTGCAACTGATATCATCATCATCTCACTATTTACAAAGTTTGCTCAACAAAAGTTGAGCAAAGAGGCCTTTAATAAGCATAAATACTGACTGGAGAACAGGAAAGTCTAACCTATTACTGCTGCAGTGACAATGTCCTGTTAACAGCTTGTTAATTTCAGTATATTATTTCACAATACGCATTTACATTTTTTAGTCAAGTAAAGCTTTCTGGAGATAATTTTTGGTAAGTGACTTCATGACCAGTATAAAAGACTGAATTACAACAAGTTTTTAAGTTGAGTTTCCAGAATTTATAGTAATTTCAAAATTAAACAGACATTTATATTCCCTCTTCATGGGCTGAAATGATAATCAATAATGACTGAAACATTTACAAGCATTTATTTATCAATTTTTCATCCTTTAGGTCAGGGGAGTCAAACTCCAGCCCTTGAGGTCATTGGTCTTGCAACATGTATGTGTTCCTGGTCTAACACACCCGAATCAAATGGTTAAATTGTCTCCTCAGCAGAGCAGGCAGTTAAGTTCTATGGGGTCTTGCTGATGACCTAATTATTTGATTCAGGTGTGTTGAAACTGTTACATGTCTAAAGGTTGCAGGACACTAGCACCTGAGGAATGGAGTTTGACACCCCTGTGTTAGGTAGTCCTTTTTTAATTATTTTATCCACTGGTTGCACAACAGACCCCCACCATGGGACTATCGTCACCATGCTTGACTGTTGGTACACTCTTTTAAGGCTTGAAAGCCTCAACTTGACTCCCAAGCAACACAGTCTTTGTATTGTCTCAACATGAAACCTTTGGCTTATCTGTGTGTAAAGGATTCAACTTTATCTCAGCTGAACAGACAGTTTGTTAATCAGCAGTGTGGCCAAACACTGTTCCAAACTGGTTCTGGAGTGGATAAATCGGGCTAATGCTTAGCGGAATCACCATCTCTAAACTACTAAAAACCATTTCTCATCAGAAGAGCAGTCATATGTCCAGTCTTGAGTATGCGGTTCCTTTGCAATGTTCCAATGGATATTTATTAAAAAATTAAAAGGGATGTTTATACTGTGCAGTAAAAACAATTTAATTGCTTACAGATTTATTCTGCTTTTCTTTTTTATTGCACTTAAATGTTTGAAATTATGAAAAACATTTTAATATCAAACAGATATAACCTTGAGTAGATACAAAAATATTTTTTTCAAATGTTGACTTTATTCTTTAAGAGAAACCATATTAAAACCATCCTGTCCCTGTTTGAAAAATGTAAGTGTCTTTTTGTTGTTTACTGTGATTTATAAAATTTTCTGGAAAGGGGAATTTCATTTTACTACCAGCACCCAAGCCTGCAGAATCAAGTCAACTCCTTAAAAGACCCTGTGTGAAAATCTGAAAGAAAATTTCATTATAGTAGAACTTTATCAGACAATGCTGTAACAATTTTTAAAGAATCTACCATTCTTACTTTCCTCAGTGTCTCAGAGTAACACAGTGGATGGCAGCAATTCTATCTCTAACCCTTCAGAAATTGATGGTCTGGTTCACAGCGTTACGTCCTCATTGCGTTTGGCATTAGATAGTGTAGCCCCCTTAAAAAAGAAAGTGGCTAGCCATAGGAGGCTGACTCCTTGGTTTAACGCAGAGTTGCGTACTTTAAAGCAGAATACTAGGAAGTTGGAGAGAAAATGGCGCTTTACACATCTAGAGGATTCCTATTTAACCTGGAATAACAGTCTACTGCTGTATAAAAAGACCCTTCGACAAGCTAGAACAGCATATTTTTCATCATTAATAGAGGCGAATAAAAACAATCCTAGGTTTCTTTTTAGTACAGTTGCCAAACTTACACAGAGTCATAGCTCTGTTGAGCAAACTATTCCCCCGGCTCTTAGCAGTGATGATTTTATGAGATTCTTCATAAATAAAATAAATTTTATTTAAAATAAAATCATTGGCACCCTCCCAAACATGATTACTTCTTCCTCAGTAAATGAGTCAGTATCGGAAAGAACTGTAGAACCTCAGTATTGCTTAGGCTGTTTTGATTCAGTCGAGCTTTCAGAATTATCAAAAATATTAGCCTCATCTAAATCTTCAACTTGTATTTTGGACCCAATCTCAACCAAATTATTTAAAGAAGTGTTCCATTTGGTTCCTGGCCCCATTTTGGATATGATGAATCTATCCTTAGTAAACGGATACGTACCACAGGAATTTAAAATAGCTGTAATTAAACCTTTACTCAAGAAACCTTCCCTTGATCAAGATGACTTAGTGAATTACAGACCTATATCTAACCTTCCTTTCTTATCCAAAGTCCTTGAGAAAATAGTTGCTAATCAAGTCTGTGAACATCTAAACAGTAACGAGCTGTTTGAAGAGTTTCAGTCAGGTTTTAGAGCTCATCATAGCACTGAAACAGCACTGGTGAAGGTTACTAATGATATTCTCATGGCCTCAGATAATGGACTGGTGTCTGTTCTGGTTTTGTTAGATCTCAGTGCTGCTTTTGACACAGTCGATCATAATATTCTCTTAGAAAGGCTTGAACATGTTGCAGGGATCAAAGGAACAGCACTAGGCTGGTTTAAATCATATTTGTCTGATAGATTCCAGTTTGTTCATCTAAATGATAAATCATCTTCACTCTCAAGGGTTACTTGTGGAGTTCCACAGGGTTCTGTCCTTGGACCAATTCTTTTCACCATATATATGCTTCCAATTGGTAGAATCATTAGACAGCATGGGATAAATTTCCACAGCTATGCCGATGATACACAACTATATTTATCCATAAATCCTGATGAACCCAGTCAGTTAGGTAGATTACAGGCATGTCTGGAAGACATAAAAGCATGGATGACCCTAAACTTTTTGCTTTTAAATTCTGACAAGACAGAAGTTGCTGTCTTTGGACCAGAAGTTCTTAAACAGAAACTGATTAGTCAATCACTTCATCTGGATGGCATTAAATTGTCCCCCAGTAATAACGTAAAGAACCTCGGCTTTATTTTTGACCAAGACTTGACATTTAAATCCCATATTAAACAGGTTTCTAGGATTTCTTTCTTTCACCTCCGGAATATTGCTAAAATTAGAAACATCCTGTCCAGGAGTGATGCTGAGAAACTAGTCCATGCATTTGTTACCTCAAGGCTGGACTACTGTAATTCTTTACTATCAGGAAGTCCACAAAATGCCATTAAAAGCCTTCAGTTGATCCAAAATGCGGCAGCAAGAGTTCTGATGAATATTAAAAAGAGAGATCACATTTCTCCTGTTTTAGCTTCCCTTCATTGGCTCCCTGTTAAATCCAGAATAGAATTTAAGATCCTTCTTCTTACATACAAAGCCCTTAATAATCAAGCTCCATCATACATCAGAGATCTAATTGTTCCATATGTTCCTAAAAGAGCACTTCGCTCTCAGACTGCAGGTTTACTTGTAGTTCCTAGGATCTCTAAAAGTAGAATGGGAGGCAGATCTTTTAGTTATCAGGCTCCTCTCCTGTGGAACCAGCTCCCAGCTTTAGTCCGTGAGGCAGACACTCTGTTTACTTTTAAGGCCAGGCTTAAAACTTTCCTTTTTGATAAAGCTTATAGTTAGAGTGGCTTAGGTCATCCTGAGCTATCTCTGTAGTTATGCTGCTATAGGCTTAGACTGCTGGAGGACAGACTTACCAATTTTCTTCACTCTGCTACTTCCTTTTCTCCTATGACTCTCCAGTTGTATTACAGTACATTCTGTTATTTCGACTGTTAACTTTGTTTTCTCTCAGTGTTTTTCTCCCCATCGAAGATACACCTGGTCTGGTATCCTGCTTGGCTGCAATGCCCTGTTGGACGGGGGTCATCGACTGGGATGATCCTCTCAGTAACTGAACATCCACTGTGTCCTGTTATCAACATTTTACTTTCTGTAACACAGAAAGTTCTCTTATATCGGATCTTCTGTTCCTTCTGTGTTCTGCTCTGTCTTCTCAAACCCCCAGACGGTCGTGGCAGATGGCCGCTCCTACTGAGCCTGGTTCTGTTGGAGGTTTCTTCCTGTTAAAGGGGAGTTTTTCCTCTCCACTGTCGCTACATGCTTGCTCAGTATGAGGGATTGCTGAAGGATTGCTGTGGTTGGAAATCTGCCCAACCTCACGCCAATGACTGACGCAATCTGCTGGGATTCCTTAAATAGGAAACTTTTTAACTGATTGGAATGTTTGTATAATTGTATTGAAATGACTTCTTGTTAAGTGCCTTGAGATGACATCTGTTGTGAATTGGCGCTATATAAATAAACTGAATTGAATTGAATTGAAAACAGGAGGCAAGTTAAAAGATATCAGAAAGACCAAAGTCAATGAAAGGATAATGAAGCCCTACTTGTAAGGCTTTGGGGCTCCAGAGAACCACGGGGAGAACCATGATCCACTCATGGAGAATCCAAGGAATAGAGGAGAATGTTCGCAAGAGAGGCTGACCCACCAGAATTACTCCAGGACCTCATCAACAACTCATCCAGGAGGTCCCAGAAGAACCCAGAACTTTACCAAAAATTTACCAAAAAAACAAGTTGATGATCTTCAGGATTCTGGGAAAATGTAATAACAAGATCGAATGGAACTTGATGGAAGATATTACACCATTTCATCTGGTGTATAACTAACACAGCTTTTAAGAACAAGAGCATCATACCTACAGTCAAACATGGTGGTGGTAGTATGATGGTCTGGGGCCGCTTTGCTGCTTAAGGACCTGGACAACTTGCTGATGTAAACACAAATCTGGAGGGAGAATGTCCAGTGATCCGTTTGTGACCTTAAGCTCAAACACACGTGGAAAAGGACAAGAAATCCACAGCGAATGAGGAATCCACCTCTGAATGGCTCCAAAGGAAAAATAAGATGGCTTTATAGTGACCTAGTCAAAGTCTACACGTAACCCCCAGTGAGACGTTTGTTTTGGAAAATCCTCTATTGTGGCTGAATTTAAACAATTCTGCAAAATTCTCACAGGATGGGCAAGTATGTTTTTTGTCAACATTGTAAAACTAAACTGCATATTGATTAAATTTGTGTTTTAAAAAAGTATTCCTGCTCCTTTTGGGCTTAAACAAACTTACCAGATTGAAGATTAATTTATTTTCAATGACGGTATAATCGTTATTGCAAACCGGAGGATAAAAAATATTATTTTTCATGATTGCAAATGTTTAAAACCTTGGAAGTCCTATAAAACTGTTTTTATTGTTTGAATTAACTCAAAACCTTCCTTGTGGTTCATCGAAAGTCTTCATTGAAAAAAATTTAAGTTTCTCTTGAATCTTTTCTTTCCTTTGCAGGAGCAGCGTTAGGCTCAACAGACTGATTCAGTTGGATTCAGGAACCCTGGGGCTGCTGCAAACTTCCCAGCTTCTCTAAGCAAACAGAGACATGGTTAATGTTGGAGGGTGGGACTGTCCCCTGTTCACGCAGCTCATTTTGTCAAATCACAATCAGTTTTTGATCTTTGTGAATCCTGAATTTGCATTAATGCACCAAGGCAGCTATTTAAAGCCGAACCATCCAAATAATGAGTTACCTGCCTGCAGTGAGAGGGACACTTCTGTACAAGGAGGGTTTGCAGCATGAAGACGTAGCCTAAATATATTTTTATAAGATGCAAACAAAATGAAACTGACTTTCACCTTCATGCTTACTAGTGGATCCACGTATTTTGGATGCATGGCCAGTATGTGTGCAACCTGGATACATTTCAAATGGGTCAAATGTGTGATTTGCATTTCCATGGGGATATCCGGTATGATGCTCTGTTTTCATGCAGATCTATATCCTAATGATGTTCTGATCAGGGTTGTGCATTTCCGTTGCATCTGGAAAGGTGTCACCACGTTGTTTCAAATTATTTTACCTATCGACTCGTCTGACCACTTCTATTCTCTTTCTAATTAGGGAGATGATTTTCCAAAGCAGATGGGAGTCTCAGCCTAAAGCAACCAATGCAGTTTGTCTTCAAATTGGACAGCCCTTGGCACAAGCTGCACAGGAAAAACCTTTACTAAACAGACTTATCACTGTAATTATTCACAGCCAATCAAAGGGGTCATTTACCTCAGTCATCAAGATAGAAATTATGCAGCTTCTGAAAGGTCAGATACCCTTCAGAACTTTTAATCACATGAATAATCAAGTATAGTGCTGGTAAAATATGAAACAACTGCAAATCTGCACTCGTATCTTTCTGCTTTGCAATTGTCACCATTTAAACAGTTGTAGAAAATACATCTGTATTTTAATCTAGCACCCAAAGCAGGAGGTGCACTGAATTAACTTTGAAGGGAGAGTTTGATGAAGCTGAGACAGCACGCTATTCTATTAACCTTACCCCTGGTTTCCACCTGACGCGTAAGCAGCGCATAACGTAACGCGTCACTAATGCCTTTTCTCCGCGAGCTTGGTGGCACATCCGTTCCTACCAGGAGTGTTTCAGGCGTGCATTGGCTGCAAATGCTTTCCAAGCAGCTGGTCCTGGGAGATCACGAAATCACAGAATTGCAATTGCATAACTTGAAGGCCAGTATGCAGGAACTAATGTAACTCTTTGATAACAAGTGTCATAAACTCACCATCCACTCCCAAAACTGCAGATATTTCTTTCCATGCCTTTTCCTTTTTCATGTTTTCCTTTAAATAATTATCACTGTATCATATAAATTGGGTGATTTTCCACTACAAGGATTAAGTCCGATTCTTGCCTGGTGGAAACGGACCCATTATGCGTCCGGTTTAAGCCTAGTTTATACAGTGAGGAACATTGTATTTTAACACCCTGCGATTTTGCAAGTTCTCCCACTTAGAAATTATGGAGGGGTCTGAAATGCACATTGTAGGTGCATTTCCACTGTTAGAAACAGCATTTTTATTTAAATTCAGGAAATCACATTGTCCGATTTTTTTAAAGAATTTATTTGTATTTTATTAATGCACATAAGTATTTGAACACCTGGCAATCAGCAAGAATTCTGGCTCTCAAACACCTGTTACTCTGCCTTTAAAAGGTCCATCTCTACTCCACTTATTAATCTAAATTAGTAGCACCTGTCTGAGCTCGTTAAAGACACCTGTCCACCCTACAGTCAGTCAGACTCCAACTACTACCTTGGGTCAGACCAAAGAGCTGTCAAAATACACCAGAGACAAAAATGTAGACCGACACAAGGCTGGAAAGAGCTATGGGACAATTGCCAAGCAGCTTGGAGAAAATAGATCAACTGTTGGAGCAACTGTTAGAAAATGGAAGAGGCTAAAGATGACTGTCAGTCTCCCTCGGACTGGGGCTACATGCAAGATCTCATCTGGTGGGGTATCACCAATAAGAAAGGTGAAGAATCAGCCCAGAACTACATGGGAGGAGCTGGTCAATGACATGAAGAGAGCAGGGACCCCAGTTTCAAGTGTTACCATCGGTAGACCACTAAGCCAGCATGGTTTAAAATCATACAAAATAGAACATTTGGTCTAAACTTCACTTGCCGTGTTTGGAGGACAAAGAAGGATTAGTTGCATCCCAAGAACACCATCCCTACTGGGAAGCATGGGGGTGGAAACATCATGCTTTGGGGGAGCTTTTCTGTGAAGCGGACAGGACGACTGGACTGTATTAAGGAGAGGATGAATGGGGCCTTCTATTGTGAGTGGCCTAGCCAGTCTCCAGACCTAAATCCAATAGAAAATCTTCGGACAGAGCTGAAACTCCGTGTTGCTCAGCGACAGCCTTGAAATCTGACAGATCTAGAGAAGATCTGCGTGGAGGAGTGGGCCAAAATCCCTGTTGCAGTGTGTGTAAACTTGGTCAAGAACTACAGAAAATGTTTGACTTCTGTAATTGCAAACAAAGGCTTCTGTACCAAATATTAACACTGATTTTCTCAGGTGTTCAAATACGTATGTCCAGCAATAAAATACAAATAAACTCTTTACAAATCAGACAATGTGATTTCCTGAATTAAAAAAATAAATAAATAAATACTGTCTCACAGTGAAAATACACCTACAATGTGGATTTCAGACCCTTCCATCATTTCTAAGCGGGAGAACTTGCAAAATTGCAGGGTGTTAAAATATTTATGTTCCTCACTGTACTTCTCCCTCTGCAAGTTTGCACCCACATGCACATCTATTGATGGAGACGTTTTCCTTTTATACTTCTCCGTTGGTGTGTCAGTGTTGCAAAGCAATTCTCCACCAGGACACCAGGGAGTGCAGACCTTTTCTTGTGGGTCTTCCTACCATTGCAGTGATGTGTCTGGTCGACGACAGTTTGTTTACTTCGGCGTGTAAACGCACATCCACTCAAGGAGCAATGACCACAGAGCGAGTTTTGATTGTGCAGGAAAGCTTTTTACTAGAAGTGCAGTTCATAGAATCCTCTAAAACGCATGCAAATAAACACAGTGGTCTGTTCTGTTGTTCTCTACACCTCCTGGTGTTCAAAATCGCCTAAAGACCATATTAGATAAACTGGCCTTGCAATAGAAAGCATCTAGTGGCCAAAAGCTGCATTGACTACTAAATACATCGACTATAGGGCACCGTTCTGGTGAAATGATCTGGGGCTGATGTTGGGCTGACTAATCACAGACGTGCGCTCTCCAATGCTTTCGACAGACAGTTAAAGAAATTGGGCAATACTCTGTGCGTCCTTCCGTCAGTGATGGAGAGCCCTTCCAACAACGGATAATGCCGATGCATGTCTCCACACCTCCGCAGATGGAGAAGGATAAACTAGGCTTTAATGGTGAGTTCCATTTGTAGTTGGAACTCTGAGATTTCAACTTCCGAGTGAGAAAAATCACCTGAAACACCCCCTGCAGTCGGACTCCCCACTCAGGAAGTTGGAGATTTTTTTCTTGCACTTGCTTTCAATATGGCCGCCCCCGGCATCAAAAATAGTAGCTAATGTGTAAACATAAAAGGTGCTACCAATAATGGCTGACCGGGCATCGCCATATTGGAATCCCAACTTCATCGGACTACATTAACTGGAATGCTGTTTAATCGGATGTGACATAAAACCCAGCTCCCACTTCTGAGGTAAATGGAAAGCACCACAACACAATACAGATATATGCAGCGTGATAACTGAGGCAAGCTTTTAAGGAGCTGGATAGAGTAAAAGCAATCACATAATTAAAAACCTGAACATAGTGCCTTTTAAAAGTATCCATACCTGTTGAACCTTTTCATGTTTTTTCTGCTTTTTCACAAACTTCAATCCATTTCAGCAGTAAGCTGCTGTCGGGAGTATTTGAGGGAGAGAGAGATTTTTTGAATCCCACTATCAAGGCCCCTCCCAAAACATCCCTCCCTCCCACTCCCTCTAGCCCCACCTCAACCATTGTGCACACGGATCACCAGTGTTGTCACAGCGGGTCAAAGAGAAAGCAGCAAGCACTATCAAGCATCACCCAATTGTATCTTGTTATGGACATTTCAGAGGTGAGCGACTTCTCCATGACTGTTGATTGACAGCCGACGAGGCAGAAAGTCGAATTCTATTGGCTAAAAAAATTCAACGGTCAGTGTGAAATGCATAGGGGTCTATGGGAGGAAGGCGGGACTTAAGAAGAATAACAAATGTTGTAGAGCACTAGCCTTTTATCATAGTATTGAACTCCACTATCTTTTTAAAGATATATAAAACTTTGATACATAAATATACTCTCCAGACGGCAGCTTTGACACAAACAAAGAATATTCCTTCCAGGACAGCTGAAGAGACCATATGAAGCAGTTTAGAAACATTCCCTACAGGAAAGAAATAATTAGCACCGTATGGATCGACCAACCCAATGTAGAGAATAATGGAACGAAAGTGTTGGGAGTTTCATTTTTTTCTCAACTAAAAGTTTGAAAAATGTGATATACATCTGAAAATGTAGTCCCCTTTAATACAATAACCATAAATAAAATCCAGGGCAGAGGTCACCTAATTGGTAAATACAGTAGTCTACATGTGTGCATTAGATTTCTTCATAAAACCAGCAGTTCTGTGAAGATCTGAGAGGGGTCGATGGTAACTCTAGAGGAGCTGCAGAGATTCAAAGCTCAGATTCTGTGAATCGGTCTACTATTAATCATTCGCGGCACAAATCTGGTCTTTCGGGGCGGGGGGGTTTAGGATTGAAGAAGATCCAGGGTTTAGCCCAGATGACATGGATTTTTTTAGCATGTGCAAAAAACTGTTGCCTTAAATGATACGACTTCAAATTCTGACCACCTCAAAGCAGATGAAAAGCACTGGATACACACATAAAATAATATTTGTTGAAGCAAAACAACACAATCAACCAACAATGTTAACTATTAACAATATCACAAACGGTAAGCTGCTGATTTAAGTCCCTCCAGCATTACTGTAGCAGGCAGGGAGTCTGTGCAGAAACATTTCTTCTTCAGGGGGCTCAGGCAGACTGTATGCAGGCTACTTTACGCAGCTGCTGCCTCTCTGTTGAACTCCGGTATTGCAGTTTACTTCCAAGCGTTTTGTTTTTTCCCCTTTCGATAGTAAAGATCCGATTTGGGACTTTTCAGAAAACATCTAGGGCTGTAGCCCAAGTAGCCACACCCTCTCTCTGCCCCTGCTGGTCTTCATGAATAAGCAGCAAAAAAAATGTGGAAGAAGGGGCTCTGTCCAGAATTCTATACGGGTGGAAAAACATCCCTCCACATCACCCTGAACACACCACCACCTCGATGAAAATGTAAAAATGTTCAAAGGGTGGTACAACTTTTGGAAGAAACAGTGGGTGCATTAACACCTGATAGTCCAGTAGACTCGGTATGATTGGGGACCAAAATTTCAACATTGTTGCTTTATTTGCTAATGCGGTTCAGATTCACACTTCTCCTTGTCAAATGAACCAAAGCTATTGAGCAACATGTTTACCTCCTTGCCTGTGGTGGCGCTGCACCAAGAAACACTGAACACGGGGGCGTATCCTGTTCCGTGAAATGTGAACAAACATGTGGCATCAGATTTGAGCAGTTTTAGTTCTGTTGTCTTTGGCAAATGTGCCAGATAAATACGTTACAGCTAGGAGCTCAGCATGAGCAGAGAATTAAGGAGAGTTGTTGCACAGTTGTTTTGGTTTTATTTACCTGGAATGCCCTGCAATAAAGTCTGTTTCCTGCATTTGGAGCGATCCCTGTCTACTTGGGATTCACATATGCAATCAAACAGCACCAGGGTTCATTACAACCGAACCAAGACCTAGGTTTTTAGGCAGACCAGAGTTCGGTTATTTGGTCTACATCAGAGTTCGGTTGTGCATTCAGACCTCCCTAAACAAACCGGACTTTGGGGGAAACGAACTGGGATTTGATTAAAGGGGACTAAACAGGGCTGGTGTGAATACACCCAGTGTTTGCTCTCCTTAAAGTATCATATCCGTTAAGGGTAGCAACAGTCAGAGAGCACAGGGAACGTAGATAGTGAACCAACTTCATACCAACTGTAGGAAAAATGTAAACTTGGTCTGTACAAACTGTTTCTGTGTTCGTGTGGATTGCAGAACATTTGGCAGAGTTTCAAACAGAACAGGGAGCAACAGTTGTTGGTTCTAAAGGTGAGAGGCTGGACTGGAGTCTCATCACAACAAGGAACTGTTTTAACCACCCTGAGCATCTGAGGAAGTTATTGATACTAGATTTTTTATTATGTGAGGCCAGAACCAGAACCATGGAGAGAGAGAAAAAATCCCCTTCACATTCTTGTGGAGCTGAGCCAAATGTCCTTCACATTTTTGTTCAGCCTCTCAGTGGAAATACTGCAGCAGAATTTATTGGAGCCATATGAGGCATCTGCATCTTCCTAAACACAGAACAGCTTCTGCAAAGGAAGAATGATGAGAATGTGCAAACTCCACTTCCTTAAGACCTCTCCTGCACACCATTTTTAAAGCCATTGAAGACTGAAGAAGTAGGACTGAAACTTGAAAATAATGGATATTGATTTAGAATTGAAGTAAACTGTAATATTAAGCTAATTTCTGCTTTTAAATGTCATCAGTTATTAGCCTTGGTGTTACATATTTAATAATGCAGCTACATGTTTATAACTTCAGCTTTAATAGAATTGAGAAGCAAAGTCAAGAGTTTGGGAGGGGTTCACAACTGCAGCTGAAGTCAGAGCTTCAAAAGCCACCACATACTTCTGAACCAGAGACGGCATCAGAACCGTCTTACCTGAGGAGGACCAGAACCGGACTGTTGCTTAGTGGTCCAAATTCCTCCTAGAGTCTGGGGGAAGAGTGGAGAACCACAGAACACAATCTGCTGGAGATCCAGAGTGAAATTGATCTGGGGCACCAGGTCAACTGCTGGTTCTGGTCCACTGGGTTTTCTGGAGTCCACAGTCAACGGAGTCATCTACCAGGGCATTTTAAAACACTTCATGCTTCCTTCTGCTGACAAGATGTATGGAGAAGCTGATTTTCTTTTCCAACAAGACTCAGTACTGACCCACACTGCCAAAGGTACCTGCTTTAGTACCTGATTTAATCAGAAAATGGCTGACTTCCCTTTTTATACGTCTGATTTCATATTCATATTGCTGAGAAGCTGTTGCAAGTAAAAAAGTATTTGGCAGCCACCAATTGTGCAAGTTGTCCCACTTTAAAAGGATGATAGAGGTCTGTATATTTCATCATAGGTACATTTCAAATGTGAGAAACAGAATGTAAAAGAAATCCCATTGTATGATATTTAAAGAATTTATTTGTATAATGGTGCAGAAAAATGAGTATTTAGCCCCTACAAACAAGCATGAATTCTGACCCTCACAGACCTGTTACTTCTTCTTTAAGAAGCTCTTCTATCCTCCACTTGTTACGTGTAATAATGCTATCTGTTTGAACTTGTTATCTAAAAGACACCTGTCCACAACTTCAAACAGTCAGACTCCAACCTCCACCATGGCCAAGACCAGTGGGCTGTCCAAAGACACTACGCACACTACGCTTTACAACTAATAATTTCATTATATGTTGAAACAAAACAAGCAACGGAGAGAAGATTTAGTGGGGCAGTAACCCTTCCTCACCAGAGAAAGCCAGCAATGCTCCATCTGAGCATTTTGGCCAAAAACCTCCTTCCATCAGTGAGAGCATTGAAGATGAAACATGACCGGGTCTTCCAGCATGACCATGATCCCAACGACACCGCCCGAGCAATGAAGGAGTGGCTACATAAAAAGCATTTCAATGTTCTGGAGTGGCCTAGCCAGTCTCCAGACCTCAATACAATGGAGAATCTGTGACGGGAGTTGAAAGTCCTTGTTGCCCAGCGACAGCCCCAGAACATCCAAGCTCTAGAGAAGGTCTGCATAAAACAGTTGGCCAAAATACCAGCTACAGTGTGTGCAAAACTGGTGAAGACATACAGGCAATGTTTGACCTCCGTAACCAGGGTTACATTACAAAGTATTAAGATGAACCTTCATTATTGACCACATACTTATTTTCTGCACCATTATACAAATAAGTTCTTTAAAAATCATACAATGTGATTTCCTGGATTTTTTTTTCACATTCCATCTCTCACAGTTGAAGTGTTCCTATGATGAAAATTACAGACCTCTCTTTTTTTTTGTGAGACAGCTTGCACAATCGGTGGCTACCAAAAACTTTTTTGCCCCACTGTAAATTTCTGTCATTTCTGAGTTTGTCGAAACCGTTTCGGTGTTGTTGTTTTTTCATTCTTTGCTAATGCTGACCAGTTTTCAGCAACAGTCGCAGAAGCTGCTATGTGAATTCTCAGAGAACCAAGCTCTAAAAGAATCAAGGATATAAGGTGTACTATCCCACAGAGCCCAACATCCCTGCCAAAGCTCCTGAACATGGTGCACTGGGTGGATGAATGAGTCAATAAGTCGTTTCTCATGAGAAAAAAAGTCAGCTGTGGATGAGGAGGGCTTTTGTTTATCGCTGCAGTCTGGGTGAATACACATATCTCCAAAACTACTCCAAGGAATCAGAAAAAAACATGTGCTTGTTAGAATTGATGTAGTTTTGAAATTACACTCTACGCTTTTAAATAGATTTTCAAGCCCCACAGGCCACAGACTGAAGCACATGAAAGATGGTATAAACCTGCGAATCACATGAGGAAAGGAGAGTATGGAAAACAGGCGCTGCTGGTTAGACTAGAGAGCAGGGCTGGTCCCAGCTCAAGTCTTGGCTGCTTGTGCTTTCATTAGGCTCCCCGGTGGAGGCCCGCTCTGCCAAATGAGCTCCCATGTGAGCAGACTCCACTTCCAACCTGACATCCAAAAATTGCGTCTGGCTGCATGAGAGGAATACATGCATGTGCTGCTATGCACCTTCTCCTCACACTAACCTGAAATAAACCCACAGCTCTGGAGAAAGATAAATGCTTTGGCACATTTGAACCTACTCTCAGCCTTCTGCTCTTGTTGGACAGTCCGGGCTCCTTCCTTTGTCTTTACCAGAGGTCGGTGGAGTACCCAAACATTTTACTCTAGTAAGAGTAGCACTGCTTCAACATATTTTTGCTCAAGTAAAAGTAAAAGGTAGCCATCAAAAAAATTACTTGAGTAATAGTAAAGCTTAGTTTATAGGCTGCTTCTCCCTCAGCAAGTTTGCACCCATACGCACACGTCTTGACGGAGGCGTTTTCCTGTTATACTTCTCCTTTTTCTTTTCTTCTTTTCTTTTTTTCCCCTTTTTTTTCTATTTTCTTTTTTTTTCTCTTTGTTTTTTCTTTAGCAGTATGATTCCAACCATGTAGTGTTCTCAGGCTTGCAAGCTTCCCCATTTGTCCTTCAAATGTATCAATGATCACCATGGCCACGTGCCTCCAAAAAAGGTGAACTGTAATCTGGCTTTTTATGTTTTGTTTTTTTTGGGAGAAATTGCATCTTCTACTTTAAGTGGCCTTTCAGCCCATTGTGAATAATGATTCTCTCTTGCCACGACTTTACGAGATCTTTTGATTTGGGGTTAATATACATTTCACACCAAAAGATTAATCACCCGGACGCCCAACCCTTTTGCCTGAATTGTACAACAGTTGGACTTTCCCATATTGTTTATCCTTGCATATAGTATTTGTTGGACAGATAGACATGGCACCTTCGGGGGTATGGTAATGATACCCAAGGATGAACTAGACTGGTGAAGGTCCAAAAGTCTTATCCTGATATTTTGGTTGATTTCTGATAGATCTACAGATGTGCCCTACATTTATTTCAAATGTTCTGGGAAAAATCTGAAGCTTACAAAGCTTACATTGTCCATGCTTGCACGAGTTGTTCAAAGTCATTTGTGTATGTAAATCTCTGAATTTTAGTTTTATTTATTTATTTATTTTTTACGTGTCCTGTTTGGCAGTGTGGAGCTCAGAATTGGTGTCTGAGTACCAAGTAGAAGCCCAACAGATTTACTTTCACAAGCGGAGCAGTACAGCTTTTTCTATAGTACTCCACTTGATTTATGTGTGAAAAATCTTTATTATGAATTGGTGGGGGTTTTATTTCCTGATGTTATGGACACGGAGATGGAAAATTAAGGGGAAGAAAGAAAGAAGATGAAGAAGAGAGATAGGAAACAAAATGTCATGAGAGAGGGTGAGTTGAAAATACAAGAGAGGAAGGGGAACAAAGAAAACACAGGAAGACATTGAAGTCTGCCTCCATACCCACAGGACGGCAGAGAGAGGGGGAAAAACAAAACAAAACACGAAAAAGGAACATTGACAAAACAAACCTAACATCGTGAACTAAGAATTACACAACCACATCACACAAAAATGGATATAAAAATACAACAACAATGTCACAGAAAAACTCATGGTACCGATTAATCAAGCTCTAGTAATAAACCTCAGCCCTGTTATACTTCTCCTTTGCTGCAAACCAATTCCCCACCAGGTCAGTAGGGGGTGTAGACATTTTGTGGCGGCTCTGTCTTCCATTGCAGTGACATCTCTGGTTGACAACAGTTTATTTACTTCAGCTTGTAACACACATCCACTCAGGGAGCAATGGCTGATAGAGAGCGAGTTTTGATTATGCTGGAAACCTTCTTTCTAGAACTGCAGCTCATTGAATACTCTAAAAATGCATGTGAACAAACAAACACAAGGGTCTGTTTTGTTGTTGTCTACACCTCTTGTTGTTCAAAATAACCAAAAGACCATATTAGATAAACTGGCCTTGCAATATAAAACATGTAGTGCCCAAAAGCTGCATTGACTACTGATTGCATCGACTATAGAGCACAGTTCTAGGGAAATGATGTTGGGCTGACCAATCACAGTCGAGCACTGACGGCTAGTTAACAAATTGGGCTCTACTCTGTTCGTCCTTGCGTGCCTGTCGGGGAGTCCTTGGGTCGACAGATGATGGCGCAGTGCGTCTCTGCACCTCTGCTGGCTACTTGAGTACTGAATAACATTTGGTTTAATATCATTAAAATGGTGTCATCAGACAGACAAAAATCTAAAGTCATGTAAAATTTTGGTATTTTAAAGAGCAACTCACCCCCCTACCAGAGTCTAACTCCGCCCAAATCTGCTGTTTGAAAATTGTGCCAAAAGGAGGTGTAGATCAGTGGTAGAGTTGTCGGCCTGCCAACCAGAAATCGTGGGTTCAATTCCTGCTTCTGCCTGCTACATGTCGTTGTGTCCTTGGGCACGACACTTCACCTACTTGGCCAGAGGGGCAATAGGGCAGCCTCGCTTCTGTCACTCTGCCCCAGGGCAGCTGTGGCTATAATCATAGCTTGCTTCCACCAGTGTGTGAATGTGAGAGTGAATGAATAATGGAGTTGTAAAGTGCTTTGAGGGTCTCGAAAAGCGCTATATAGATGCAAGCCGTTACTTAAGTAAAAAGTAAATTTTTTTCCAAAAAGTTACTCAAGTAAATGGAACTGAGTAAATTGAACTATTTACTACACAACTCTGGTCTTTAATCACCAGAAAGATGAAGCTGTGGGATTGAAAGAGTTATTTCCTTCCTTTTGGATGTAAACTTCTCTGATAGTCCAGCGCTGCAGAGTAAAATGTCTCCAGTATAATAGAGGGTGAAGCGGTATTAGCAGCAGAAACTGCAGCATAGTTCACATCCTGGAAGCCAACAGTCGATATTTCTTTGTTAGTGTGTTGCTGCATTCTGTAATTACCTTTTTGCCCTTTCTGAAATAAGCAGTCATGAAGAAACAAAATGAGAGGAGGAAAAATTGAATTCTATGCCTATGTAACTGTTTAATGACAAATGGGGCTAGAAATTGGGCCGAAGAGACAGAAAGTTTTACATTTCTCCTCCCAGAAGTTAAAGGCTGTATTTCTTCTTGATAGAAAAAAAAATCATTATTTTATTTTGCTGTTGAGGAGGCATCATTCTACGTTAGTATAAATCTCTTGTTGGATATTTCATCACTGCATGTATATTTTTGAAGTGTTGCTCTGACTGAACCCCACACATGAAAGGAAGAGGAGTGGAAAAGCTTCCCTCCCACATGGTGAAACCAAGAGTGATTTAAACTCTATCAAGGTTAAGCCCTGAGGAAGAAGTCTCACATTTGTACTCATAAATGCTTAAATGTCACATAAGCTTTCTTCTTCTGGGATTTTCAAAGCGAGGTACAGAATAGATAAGCGGTCCTGCTTACGATACAGCGCAGTTCCATGATGAGAGGCATATCATGCTCTAAAAAAATCTGGATCAGGATGTAATTAAGTGAAAGATTCAGAACTAAGGTCCTTAAGATCTCAAAACATCTGCCTATATCTCTTTAGGTCACTTATTCTTACCCTGAAGCGAGACTCATATGGGTGACGTACAATCTAGTGTCCCTAAAAGGTAACTGATGGTATTGCATTTTTGAACCAGTTCTGCTAAATTAGAGATGTTTGTGCATGACCAGGTTTCATCAAGGAATACTGACCAACTCACATTTTTCTTTTCATTTCTGGTTATAAAACACCAATAATTAGAAATTTAATCAATTTTACACCATCATGGTATTGATTTTTGCTGTTAAAATGGGAATTTTGTGTTCTGACGGTTGTTTTTTAGCCCGAAACCACCATCACTGGAGCACCGCAGGGATTTGTACTGTCACCCATTCAATGCACATTATACAGAAATGATTGCAAAGCATTATCTAGAGCCCACACCTATTATATGGATGCAGATGACACAGCACCAGTGGGTTTTCTACAGTCTTTTACAAAGCTGTTGCACAGAGTGTTTTCTTTTTTGTGCTTATTTGCCCTTTGGGAAAGATGCATGCTCAGGATCCTAAGAAATTGCACCACGTTGATAAATTTGCCAGTAGGGTTGTTGGAGTGGACCAGACATCTGCACCCTTGTTACTAAGTTCAGTCGCTTTCAGAATGAGCTCTTTAGGGAGCTCTGTCACTTTTGCCCCTTTTCCGTTAGGGCTTGGCTCGGGCCGGGCCGGGTCACGTCAGGTCAGACCCTATTTAGTTTATTTCCACTGGCTTTGTCTGGGCCAAGCAGATGCTTTTTTTTCCCGACTACTTCTGGCTCAGGAGATTGGAGATGGCCGAGGCAACCCAACACGCCCACCTCTGGACTGATTGGTCCTATAAAGTGTTGTCACTCTCAAGCCTACCTACGTAGTGGTAGCCACTGATTGGCCTGACGGTGTGCGTGTGAAGTGTTGTCACAGAATAGCGCCTGACTGGTGCTTGCCGAGGACAAAATCCAGAGGAAACTGTTTACTAGGCTTGTAGCGCTTACGAATGACATCACAGACTTTTCACGCCACTTTGATCGCCCATGTCTTTTCCAACATCTTCGTTCTTGAGATGGCAATGGAAACACAACCAGGCCATATTTGGGGGGGCTGACCCGGCCCAGGCCGAACTGACCCTAGTGGAAAAGATGGCTTTTATGCAAAATGGTGGTTGCAGACCACGGCCACCCATCTTGTTACTAGGTTGGCCACATATGAGAATGGCATATGGTTTGACAGGTGAAGGGCTAATATGTGAATATTCTGCTTATTGTGACATCACAATAAGGCACTTTTTCAAACAGATGTAGCAGCACAAGATTTCTGGCAGTAGAAATTGGCAAAAAAATTGATTAATGGTTTAAATTCATGTTTGGATTGTTCATAGAGGCAGCAGAGACGCAAATGGCAGCACAAAAGAATAAAAAAAGTGAAATTTGCATAATATCCATCCATCCATTATCTATACTGTCTATCCTTTGCAGGCCTGGATTAAATGTTCAAGGGTAGGGAAAGGGATAGGGGGAACCCAAGGTAAAGAACTCCAGCCAACGTCTTCAAAAAAATAAAATTGTAGTAACACTGAAAACTTTACAGAAATACAACTATTAGCACTGTTGTCTTGAGGAAAGGGTTCTGAATTTGAATCTGTGGCCAGGGGAGTTTGCATGTTCTCCCAGCACATGCATTAGTTTTCTCCTGGTACTCCAGCCTCGGGATCTGCTCCTCCTTTAAACTCCTCTTGATTGGCCTCTGATGAGGAAAACCTGGAGACCAAGTCTGCCTGTTACACCCTACAGAGGAACCAGGTAACGGAGAAAAAACACACAAGCACATCCACCGCACACAAACCCTGACTGACATAATAGCGTTATTAAATGAATATTTAATATTTAATATTTAATATATCAACAGTTAGGCCAATAATAAAAATAAATATAGTTACATTTTAGGGTTAATAAAAACTAAATTGTAAAGGAAAAATCTCACTCAGCTCATCCTCTGTTGGAAATGTTGCCTTCAGGCAGACATTACCAGTCTCACAAAGAAAAGACCAGCAGACTTTAAACAGCTCCTACCCTCAAGCACTAAATGAAAACTTTAAATCTTAAAACTAAAAACCATTTTATTAGATTAGATTTTCTGAGTCTATGAGTCCAGATTTTTACATTAAGCTACACATTTTGTTGTATTTAGATACACACAATAAATCTATCTATCTATCTATCTATCTATCTATCTATCTATCTATCTATCTATCTATCTATCTATCTATCTATCTATCTATCTATCTATCTATCTATCTATCTATCTATCTATCTATCTATCTATCTATCTATCTATCTATCTATCTATCTATCTATCTATCTATCTATCTGCCAAAACTACAATAATTAAAAAATATATGTGCTACATCTGTGTAGAATATATTAATTGAAACAGATGTTATGCAAGGTAATCCATAAGTATTAAGCAGATACATGAAGCACTGCGCCAGTGCTTTCCTGCATTTCAACTAAATGTTACAATCGGACAAAAATAGTGATCCAAACTTAGCTGCTTTGACCTTGGTATAACAAAGGATGAAGCCATTCAGATATCCCCATGACATGTTCATGGACCGCAATCTATTGTTTTCAGCGAGTGGGTGAAAAAAAGCAATAAGACCCCGAGAGTGTCAGCTGAGCAGACAGAAACAGCTTGTTGGTAAGAGAAGTCAGAGGAGAGCAGCCAGACCGGTTTGAACAGACAAGAGGGCCTTGCTTAGTTCCCCTTACAACTGTGGTGAGCAGGAAAGCATGTCAGATTGCACGTGTCAAACCTTGAATTGGATCCGTTTTTACCAGCAGCTGACCATGTTGGGTTTCACTCCTGACAGCTAAGAACAGAAATCAGGAGCTGCAGAGAGAACAGGCTCACCGACGGCGGACAGCTGAAACCTAAAGAAAAGGCTCGCCTACAGAGGAAACCTCACTTTCTGCTCACAGATGATGGATGCAGAATTAATTGAGCCAACCTGTCCAGGGCCATTCAGGTGATGCTGAAATTCCTTGGGTTATGTGTTTTTTTTCTTCCCACTTTAGACCCGGCAGAACCAATCAATATCATTTACCACAGTTTGTCTGTGTTACTGACCAAATTGTCTCTGTTAGGACAGCTGCTCACTCTGAAGGTGACTTGATTAGTCATCTCTGATCTAAATGCTCCAGAACCTCCTCAGGAAGCTTTTATAGCGGACATGAGAGTAAGAGATTCACAGCCTCAATGTGCCGAAGACTAATCTATGGATATGATGCAGGAAGTCATGTCAATAAAGCCCTAAAGTTCATTTATAATATTTCAATTCTTTCTATGAAGTTTAAAAACTGTTTTGGAATACCTATATCAATAATTACTATAGTAATATTTCTATTTGGAATAGTTAGCATTTTAGGCAATGACCCTAACCCCAAATATAGGTCACACAATCAATAAAGAAAATCACATGGTATGATTTTTTTCATTTGATTTTAATTAACATGGATTTTGTTGAATGATATTAGTATTTGATCCTTACCAACCAGCAAGATTCTGTCAAGGTTTCTGGTAATTGCCTGACCCACGGGCCTGAAACTCTCAGGAGACAGATTATATTTTATAGAAGTTTATTGAGAATGATGAAGTTGTATGAGTAGATCTGGAATAGAATATGGCTAGGGACCGGGAGCTGGAACACTGTAACAGATCTGGGGAGGTGAGACTGAGAATTGATCCAGAGAATGGAACTGCAGGTGATAGGTCTTACAATGGATGGATGGTGGAAAGGCCAGGGAGGAGTGAGTGGAGTTTGGAAGTTGTAGAAGTAACGGGGAGATAATCAGGGAAACTTCAGAGCCGGAGAATCTTGACAATGGATCACGGGAAAGGAGTCTTTGAGAGGAGGAACCTGGAAGGAGTACACAAGGGGCTAAGTCTGGGTACAGAGCATGAAGAAATTACAAGGAGCACAGAGGAAAACACTCAGGTGGTGAATGAAGGGCTTCCAGCTCCTTTTATCCTCCTGCTGATATCTGATGAGTTTGTTGGTGTGCATGAGCAGGTCTCCACCCACCAGATCTGAGAGCAGGAACAGATGCCTCTGCAGCACCCTCCAGTGGACAACCTGTGGGAAAGCACAAACAAAAACCCAGACTTCAAACAGATTCCGGCTTTCCCAAATCTGCTAGTTCGTCTTTTAGAAGCCCTCCTATCCTCCACTCATTAACTTTATTAATGCACCATTGTAGATAATAGAAAAAAAATTGGGAGTATATTTTTTTTGAGATTTCACATATTTTAAAGAAAAAACTCTGGAATTCTCTAAAGTCGAAAAGCTGTAAATTTGTAAAAGAAAACAGAAAGATATTTTCTAAAATTGTAAAGTTGAACTTTTGGAGGAAAAAAAAAACACTCCTACATTTATCAGAAAAAAACTAAAGTTTTCTGAGATTTTCCGACAGAAAATGCCAATCCTAGAAGATTTAGGTGTTAGATTTTCCAGATCTGGATATTTTCAAAAGTGTAAGTGGTTCATACAGCTCTTTTCCAGATCAAAGCGACTGCTCCTGGGTTCACACTTGTCATGAACGCCTCGAACAGGAGAGACTGTGTGGAAGAAACTGCAACATAGCTGCATCAAGTAGCCAACACAAGACCTAGGGTACTTGATGCAGCTACAGTTAACCGGGTGGGGTCCAGGAAAAGAGCCACATGACCCACTTACACTTTGGAAAACATCTAGATGTGGATATTGTAAATTTAACTCATATCTTATTTGACTGGCATTTTCTGCCGGAAATATCTGATTCTCAACAGACCTCAGTTTTTTTCTTAAAGTTTGTGGGATTTTCTTTTTGCAAATGTCCTACTTTACAAAGTCAGAACATATCTTAGTTTAATTGTCAAAAATGTATGCCTATAATTGTGGAAGTTTCAGAGTTTTAACTCACAAATGTTATACCTTTCTACATCAGAGAATTTCCCCGTTTTTTCAGTAAAATATGTGAAACTAATCTAACCATATTTGTTTGGATGTAAATATATTTTTCTTTTGTCTACAAAGGCCCTAATAATCTGTTGTAGACTCCAACCTCTTCACCAAGGGCAAGACCAAGAAGCTGTCTAGGGACACCAGTCTCAGAAAGGGTTTTTGTAAATTTCTTGTCCAAAAAGACACATTTTGTTCATCATGACTGATTTATCCAGTTGGGTTTAGCCTAACAGATGAAGTGAAGAAAGTGCTTCTCTTCATCTGAAGGTGTCAGTTGATGGGGTCTCATCAGGATGACGATTGGGGGTCTCCCTTTGGTGGTTTTCTGGTTATGCTCCATGAAGCCTGGAATTGGACCTGTTACCTTTGCAACCCGATCTCAGATAATTAGAAATCTACAAGTGGATGGATGGGTAAATAGCTCCCAACCTTTACTATTGTTCTGTATCTGTTTAACCCAGAAATTTTGCAAAAGAAAAATGGAACTAACGTTTCCCTTGGGAACCAAAGATTTTAGAAGCATGACAAGGTTTAAAGCTACGCAATCAGTGCCTCTCTGTTCTCCCCCTGTCTGTGCACTCGATTTATTTTTGCTCAGTGGGAAAATCTCCACTGAGGCAGTGGAAGCTGACTGTGAGGCTCCATGCTGCACTGTGTATCTGTACTGCTGCGCCTGCTTTATGTTTTTCCTCCTGACCAGAGCAGTCACAGTTGTGAAGCGTTGGCGTCTCGACAACAGCTTAATGATGCTAGATCACAATAAGATACGTGCTGCAAAGTGAAACACATGAAAGGCAGTGAGTCTCTGCTGGGATAGAGACTCACAGAGAAGAACAGCCATTTTTAAGGGAAAAAGGTGTCTCTTAATGAAAGCTAATATCAGATACATTATTATTTACAACTAAAATTAATTTAGTTTCAAGTGTTGCCCAGAAATACACTCCAGCAGTAGCAGTTCCATAGCTTCTGCACAGAATGTGGCTCCTGTCTACCAGCTAAATGATGTTTTTATAACAGATCGATGTCCAAATAATATACAGCTCTACTATCCGTCTATTTTACGCCGCACAGTTATTGACTCAGTCAAATCTCCCCAATCAGCTGACTGAGAAAAGGGGGGGAGACTTCAGTGAGTGGCGAGTCGAAGACATGGGTGGGATTTGTGTCCAGCTGAGAGAGTCTGCAGTATTTTGCAAAATATTAACATGTGTTGAACCTTTTCCACATTTGATCACAACAGGAACAAATGACATCATGAACGCTCCTGCATCGTCTGGAACAGAGACGGACCAGTCCAGTCCTTCAGTCCTACAACTTTCAGCTGCATCCCAGGGCCGTCCAACACACCTGAATCAAATGAATGACTCGTTCCCTGGCGTCTGCAGAACTGAACGACTGATGAAGCTCATGAGGGAAGTCAGTCATTTGATTCAGGTGATGGAGCAGGGATGCATTCAGAAGCTGCAGGACAGTAGCTCTGAAGGACTGGGCTTGGGCAACCGTGGTCTACACCGTACTTCATGGAAGGGCACCATCACTATCAAATGATCACATCATTTCCCTCCGCAACATGAACGTTGAGAGCAGTAGCTAGATGTGACTGAGGTACATTTCTGTCGCACTACCTTCCATCAGAGATGGGGACTCGAGTTTGAGACTCCGACTCGAGTGCGACTTAAGTCACACACACAGTGACTTCAGACTTGACTTGAGACTCGTCCTCGACACACTTCAGACTCGACTCGGACTCGAGCCGTGGGACTCGTGAACAATGTTTCTTTTTAGGAAACTGATGAGCTCGCTGTTATTCCCCTCCCTCCTTTACCTATAACCTGCCCACGTCAGTGTTTCCCACACATAGACGAATCTGTGGCGCACCGCCACAGATTCAACTCCGACCACCACAGATTCAACACCGACACAAAAAAAACAATCAACACCGACCATCACATTTTGCCTTTCGTTTTTCTTTTTTACGCTATTTAAAACACGCAACGTATTCTCTGCTCTCTCTTTGTCTCTGTCACTCACGCGTCTCTCTCGCTCTCTCTCTTTCTCTCTCTCTCTCTCTCTCTCTCACACACACACACACACAGCCCCTCCCCTCCATGCACAGCACGTCTGTCTGGATCACCTGTGGAAGACGTGGCCTATTTGGTGCAGAGAATGCTGGCGAAATGTTGGTATCTCGTGAACACTTTTAACACACAATCACAGATTAAAAAGTGCTATAAAACATTTTATATTCTGATTACAATAGTTTCAGTGTGTTGATAATTCTAGAATTGCGCTGCTCTCGGTGGCTGCATGTTGGAGTGGCTCTGTTGGTGACATATTAAGTTTTGGTTTTTTGTACATTGGTTCCTCTTTATTTTTGAGGAAGATTGCATTTTTTTTAACCTGTATACTTTCTAGTTTTTGGTGCTGTGAAGTTGAAAGGATTTTTGCTGTAAACTTTTCACTTTTTGACAACTTGTTATGATGCGTAACCATGGCAACAATGTGGTTTACAGCCAGGAGCAGCTGAATAACATCGCAAAAGCTGAAATAATACCTCAACTGAAGCCACAAATCCCTGATGAGTTGATAAGGAGGAGATGTGGATGCAGAGCAGGAGCGAAAAGGAGACAGAGAAAGAGGAAGTTCAAGCCATCTCTTCCATTGATCATAATGGGCAACGTAAGATCACTGGCTAACAAGATGGATGAACTCCAAGCCCTTACAAGGACTCAGCCAGAGTACCGGGAATGCAGTGTTATGTGTTTTACTGAGACGTGGCTGCTGGATCATATCCCCGACTCCAACGTCTCTCTGCCAGGCTTCCTGACTGTACGAGCAGACAGAGATCTGAAAACGAGCAGGAAAAGGAAAGGAGGTGGAGTAGCAGTGCTTGTCAACAACAGATGGTGTCATCCAGGACATGTTACTGTGAAGTGTCGTCTCTGCAGCCCGATGTCGAACTCTTGGAAGTAAGTTTTCGTCCATGTTATTTACCAAGAGAGTTCACCAGTGTAATTTTGCCAGTTGTTTACATTCCACCTTCAGCCGTTGCCGACAATGCATGTGATGTCATCAGTTCCGTTGTTGCTAAGCTACAGACACAGCACCCCAATGCATTTGTGGCAATATCTGGTGATTTTAATCATGCCTCGCTCTCTACTACACTTCCAACATTTAAAAAGTTTGTCAGCTGCTCTTCAAGGAGAAAACAAGACCTTGAATTTGTTTTATGCAAATGTAAAGGATGCATACATGTCCAGACCAAGACCTCCTCTGGGAAAATCAGATCACAATCTTGTTTTTCTCTGTTCAGAATATAAACCACTTGTTCAGAGGCAACCAGTTACAAAGAAAACTGTGAGAAAATTGTCACAGGAAGCTGAAGAAGACCTGCAGGGTTGTTTTGCAACCACAGACTGGATGACTCTTTGCCAACCACATGGAGAAGACATCAATGCCATGACTGAGTGTGTGACTGACTATATAAACTTCTGTGTGGACAACATCATCCCCACCAGAACAGTGAGATGCTTCCCTAATAACAAACCCTGGATCACCAGTGACCTGCAGGAACTGCTAAACAAGAAAAAAAGAGCCTTCAGGGAGGGAGACAGGGAATTACTGAGGAGTATACAGAAGCAACTTAAGGTCAAGATCAGAGACAGCAAGGAGGCAAACTGGAAGAAGCTGGAGAACAAACTACAGAGGAACAATATCCGAGATGTCTGGTCAGGAATGAGAAAGATCACAGGCTTTAAGGACAGGAAGTATTGGATAGATGGTAGTCTGGACAGAGCCAATGAACTGAACACATTCTTCAACAGGTTCAGTTCAGGAACTAGCTCATCATCCTTCTCTCCTGTTCCCAACCGAACAGACATCCCACTCTCTTCTGATCAATAGCTTTCCTGTTACACCTCGGATGTTTTATCCTTCACCTCAGTCATGGACTCTTCTGATTCCACAAGTTTGAGTTCAATCAAGTCAGGAAATGCTGCTACCCCCTTTGCCTCCCCCTCCCACTTGTCTGTCTCCAAAAGTCAGTGGAAAGAGGCAGCTGGAGAAACTGGACTGGAACAAGGCTGCAGGTCCAGATGGTGTCAGCCCCAGAGTCCCGAAGGTCTGTGCTGAGCAGCTCTGTGGGATTCTGCAGCCCCTCTTCAACCTTAGCCTAAATCAGAAGAAGGTTCCAGTGTTGTGGAAGACATCCTGCCTTCTTCCAGTTCCAAAGAGAACTCACCCATCAGTCATCAATGACTATAGACCTGTTGCCCTTACATCCCACATCATGAAGGTCCTGGAGAGACTCCTGTTGGCCCCCCTGAGTAAGCAAACAAGAACGTATCAGGACCCACTGCAGTTTGCTTATCGCTGTGGAGTTGGAGTTGAAGATGCCATCATACACCTGCTTCAACCAACCCACTGTCATCTGGACAAAGCAGGCAGCACTGTGAGGATCATGTTCTTTGATTTCTCCAGTGCATTTAACACAATCCAGCCTGATTTGCTTTATCAGAAACTCCTGAAGACACAGGTGGAGCCCTCAACAATAGTCTGGATCAATGACTACCTGACCAACAGACCACAATTTGTGAGACCGAAGAATTGTGTGTCAAACCAGGTGGTCAGCAGCACAGGAGCACCACAGAGGACCGTACTCTCACCATTCCTTTTCACTCTGTACACCTCAGACTTCAAGTACAAATCAGAGACCTGTCATCTGCAGAAATACTCAGATGTATCAGAGATGGACAAGAAGCAGAATCCAGAGAGCTGGTGGACCGCTTTGTGACACGGTGTGGAAACAATTGTCAGACTGGACTGGAGGCTGAACAGTGAAGCCGTCTACAAGAAGGGACAGAGCAGACTGTACTTCTTGAGGAAGCTTAGGTCCTTCAAGGTTTGCAGCAAGATGCTGCAGATCTTTTGCAAGTCTGTTGTGGAAAGTGTAATCTCTTCAGCCGTCATCTGTTGGGGTAGCAGCATCAGAGCCAGGGATTTAAAAAGGCTAAACAACCTGATAAAAAAGACTGGTTCTGTTCTTGGGACAACTGTGGAACATCTGGAGATGATAATGCAAAGAAGGATTCCTCATAAAATCAAAAGAATTATGGACAACCCTGAGCATCCTCTTCATGAGACTGTCATACAACAACAGAGCGTCTTCAGTCGGAGGCTTCTTCAGTTTCGCTGCAATACAGACCGCTACAGGAAATCCTTCCTGCCCACAGCCATCAGCATCTACAACAGCTCCTTAAAGAATTAACTATATGAGCTACAACAGCACTTAATTTCCCTCTGGGATCAATAAAGTATTTTTGAATTTTGAATTGAATTGAATTTTGTACTGTAGGTCCCGACCCTTAGCAAACAAGCGATTGCGCCTTCTTTAGAAAGTTAATTATAGTCGCAAGTTTGCAGTAAAACAAAATAGGGTGTTAAAATTAATGTAATACAGTCTGTGTAAACAATTAATAACTTTTTCTAAACGTATTAACCTTTAGGAATTAGGATATCCCTTTAGGAATCCCCAACCCTCTTTCTTAATTTCTGGTCTATTCTGTACTGTGTGTTCATGCTACAAGGCAAAATACAAATATTAACTTAAGAGTAAAGCATTCTTGGTGTTTTGGTCATGTTGCAAAACTAATTATAAATGAAAATCAAAGCTAATACTGTATGCTAATAGATAAAGGAGTCATAATAACATATTACATGCTTTGAATTCCTTATATATAGCTATGCAGTGTTGGATGGGTCGCTGTAGGTGATGATGCAACACTTATAACCAGAGACTTAATATAATAAAGAGACTTGAGACTTGACTTGAACTCTAGCTCAGAGACTTGTGAGCATCTCTGCCTTCAACTGTCCTGTCATTGAGGGTAATCACACTGTGGAACAATTTAGCTCTCAGTCAGAGAACTCTGTTGTTTTGCAGCTTTTTAGGGAGGACATGAGGCGAGTTTCCACTATCAGAACTTCTGGGTAAATTTACCAGAACTTTACAGTATGCGCATGTCTCCACTACACTGGGCCGGGCCAACAGGGACGTTTTCGGGGCCATTTCAGGAACCAACAGAGTACCATTCCGGTGGTATGTACTCGGAAATTGTCTGGTAGAGTTGCTGGGCGGGAGCCGTGGTTAAGTCACACTCATTGGTTGTAATTCAGAGGGTAATGAGATGATGTCGCCCAACAACAGGCTTTGTAAAATAAGAAGAGTTGCTGGCAAAGCAGTTTAAAACAACATCTGCAAACAGAAACACAACAACAATCCATGCTTCTTCTTCTATGTCAATATCTTGTTATTTCTGCTTCTTATCAGCAACTTTCTTCGCTGATGAGTGATGCTACTTACTGCTGAGAGAGTTGTGATTTGCAGACATAGCTAATTCCTTAAAGGGCCACCTTTGTAGGAAGACACGATGACTGAGAGGAGCGGGCCAACAGATTTACCCCGTCAGATAAAAGATCCAGTAAAATTACCCTGATGTTCAGATAGTGGAAATGCCACTATAATCTGAAAATAAGGTTCCACACAATTTACATCAGATTAAATTTATGTATGCAATATTGGCAGATATCCTCTATATTTGCATGGATTTCTGTGTTCATGATTGTTTTACTGTAGATGCAAAAGCATTCAAAATGTATGCTTAGCACACATGTGGGTGGGTTTGGGAAATTGGGGGATTTGCTGTGAGATTAAAAATTAGTGTGTACAACAGCATTTATTGTTCATTGTAATTCAACCTGCCTTAGGACAATGGATGGAAGCTAGCTTTAGCTACAATCTGGCATGTTTTCACAGTAAATTTACATTAATATGCTATGTTCAAATAAATAAATAATGATTAAGTAGCACGGCTGACCTCCTTGGAGATCCTGCAGAGGTCCACACCTCAAGTGGAAGACAATTATTAATCCTGCATCTGCTCTTCATGGAAAACTAGCAGGAAGTAAGGAATTATTGAAAAAGTTCAAAGTTTGCAGAAAACTAAGACCCTAAAGACATCAACCCTAACATAAAGCAATGTGGCAGCATCATGCTGTGGGAAGTTGGTCAGAGCTGATGGGAAGATGGATTAAGCTAAATCAGGACAATCCTGCTGGAGTGGGGTGGAGGTTCACCTAGCAGGACAACCACTCTGAACATACAGCAGAATATATTATGGGATGGTTTAGATCAAACCAGATTCATGTGTTAGAATGGCCTAGTCAAAGTACAGACCTGAATCCAACTGATACTCTGTGGCAGGACTTAAATACTACATTTTACAGACACTCTCAGTCTAATCTAACTGATTTTGAGCTTATAATCAAAGATTTGCAAAGATTTCTGACTTTCTAACTTTGCAGAGGTGGTGGAGACAAACCCCAACAGCCTTAGAGTGAAACGTTTTCCTTCAAAATAAAAAAAACAAGGGACTGAAAACATATGCATGACAAACATTTTTAGATTTTTCTATTCTATGTTTAATTTTCCTTCCCCTTCAGAATGATTCACCACTTTGTGTCGGTCAATTAACATAAAATTCTAATCAAATAGGTTTTATCCTCCTTCTTATTCATTCGAACAATTCAGATGTAAGACTTTATTTCCCTTCAGCGCTTCTCTGAACCCCAGCTTTCAATGGATGGCCTGGATGTTTTAAATCAATGTTTACTGCTCTGAGTCTACTGAGCTAAAGTGGATTCCAGTATTGTTATATCATTAGTAGAGCAATATTCCTCTTCCTGTATCATCCAGGAGCATCCTTCATAGATTTAATTGACTCAACCTTACGTATGCTCTCCATTTCCTATATTAGAACCATTATTCTCTTTATAATGGTTTACATGCTTAAAACAATTTTAAATGTTTCACTATGAGGGGGAGTTAAGGATTCCTGCCTTCACTCTGCCACTGATGAATAAAACTCAATTCAATTGTTTCATGTAACAGATACTTATCTCCAGTGTTAGGAGAGTGGCAAAAACTCTGGATTTTGGATGGGTTTTTTCAGGAAATAAAATGTCAGGAGCTGCCATGGTGTGTGGGTGGAGTTTCTGCCGGCAGCAGCAGGTTGGCAGCAGAGTTCATCTAACGGTGAAGAGGCCAGAGCAGAGATGAGCTTCGCCCAAACGGAGCTACCACAAGGTCTCCAAAGAGCAAGACAACACAGTGGTGGTGCTGAACTTGAGGGTTTGTGAAAAAAGATCAGTTCTTTATGGTTCCCTTTGAGCCAGGATCGGATTTTCTGATGCAAACTGCAACAGAAAACAGATTCAGAAAAAGAAGTAAAGAATGTGTGGACAAATGTCAGGGTTTATCAGTAGGCAACATGAGGATAAGCAACCAGGTTGCCTCTGGGTGTGGAATAGCAGTCCAGATTGTACAGTTATCAGTCCTGCTTTTGGTGATACTGCATCGCTGAGCGCCAGCCTGCACAATTTTAGTTCCTTGAAATGCAGTAAGACCCTGGTTACAGCCATGCTAATGAAACCATCAACCAAGTTTCAATGTGTTTTGTAGGAACTTTCTGTGACATCCAAGAACAAAGTAGAGCAGAATTAAGAAATGTGATGCATGGTTTTTACATTTGTTACATGTACTTGATTCTCTTAGATAAAATCTTTGCAACCAATTCCTCTCAGAAGTCAGCAAATCTGTAAATAGAGTTTCACTGTTTGTAAAATAATCTGAGCATGAATGCAAGGTCAATTATCTCAATTAACACTGCATATTATTCCCACACATAATCATGGTGGTGGCAGCATCATGCTGTAGGACAGGGAAGCAGATCAGAGTCGATGGGAAAATGGATGAAGCTAAAACCTGTTAGAGACAAGCTGCAGAAGACCAGGGCAGAGGTTCACCTTCCAGCAGGACAACTTCCCTGAACATTTATCCAGAGATATTATGGGATGGTCTCGATCAAAGCAGAATCATGGGTTAGAATGGCCTAGTCAAAGTCCAGACCTAAATCCAACTGGGAATATATGGCAGTAATCTTCCTTTATTCTGTGTTTGTAATGTTTTGCAAAGAAGAGTGGGCAAAAATATAGTTCTACAAAGTACTGACTCACAGGGCAATAAATACAAGGAACAGACATTTTGTTCAGATTTTTATTAGCAAAATGTTTAATAACCACGTTTCATTTTCCTTCCACTTCACAATTCTGATCTAATTTGTGCTGCTCCTCTAGATTAAACACCAGTTAAATAAACTTCAGTCTGGTTTGTAACATGACATAATGTGGCAAAGTTCAAAAGGTATGGACATTTTTGGAAGGCAGGTTTATTCTTTCTTTCTGTTAACAGCAAATGGAAATCTTTCTATATGCCTTAACTCTGACTAGACTGGCTGCTCTGTGAATTAGAGATGCCAGGGGAAGCGGATCACATGAAGCATAGATTGGAAAGTTTATTCTAAAACATGCAAAAATTACTACAGATCTTAGAAAACAATAATAGGTGAACATTAAACACAATTAACATGAAATGAAATCAGTGAGACAGCTGAGGGGGATGAGAAATGGAGGGGGTGGCCCTCACTCCAGGGAGCCCAAGTCACAGATAGCCTGTGGGACAAAAAGTCATAAATCTCAACTCTGTGCCAAGATGGGGGGGGGGGCACATGTAGTGTAAGGAGACAAAGGGCCATAAACTAGCTTTGGCTAAAATGGACAGAGCACATAGGCTGAAGCGTCCATGTGGAAGGCCTCAAAGAGAATGGAGTTAAACTTTTCAGCTAAGACCAGCTAACGCAGGCCGGATCAAGCCCGACTCTGCCGACGGTGATCAGGGAGCGAGAGAGAGAGAGAGAGTGAGTAAAGGAAAGGGAGGAAATAGAAAGAAAGGCTTGATCTGCTCAGGATAAAACAAACAGTTTCAAACACAGCAATTTCAGCTCCAAATTTTGCGTGCGGCGACGCAAAAATTAGCAAACAGGTTCAGCGCTTAAAAACACTTTAACCCAACAATGAACGACATCTAACTCGTTAAAACTCTATTTTCTCTATTTATCTCTGCCCAGACACAATATTAGTATAAATGAACCGGTTCAGTCCTACTTTGCTGTGAAGGAGGTCTGGTCCACTAGGAGGAGAGCAAATTGTGTCCGTAGTTGAGCAAGAAAAGGAAGAGTTATTAAAAAAACCTGTGCAGGATTTAAGGACCGTGTGGCCCAAAGGCAGGCTGGATGGCCTGTAGGTCGACGTCTAACGAACTGTCTTGGAACAGTTCTTATATCGTGCACCCTGGTTACGCAGACGGGGTGAGCATTTCGAAGCTTTGAAATGAGTTCTTCCCCGGTCCAGCGGGTCAGAACAAAAGAGAATCTTCACCGGTGAGGTGTCCTCTGTTCAGCAGTAGTTCATCCAAGAACTTCTGAGTGAGAACAATTCAAAATGGGCGCGACTACTCTTTATAGCCCCCTTTGGCCGTGATGTCATCGCCGATGTCACCATGGGTGGTCATGGACCAATAGGAATGTGTTGGGGGTCACTGCTAGGATTGCTGGGAATTGTGGTCTTTGAAATCCAAACGTCTGTTCAGTTCATCTTATGAGAAATGCAATCACAAAAGTTAGTTTCTAAATTATTTCCCCCAGGTGACTGAATACAAATTCATGCCACAGTTTTTTATATAAAAAAAAAAGTAAATTGTTAAGTGAAACTTTCCTTTAACTGGAAAATGTTTTGCTACTTTGTGATGTTCTATTACACAAAATCCAAACCAAACACACTGAACGTTTTGGCTGTAACAAGACAAAACGTGAAAATATTCCAGAGTAGTGAATACTTCTGTAAGGCTGTGTAGTAGTACTACAGCTGTTGGGTTCTGTGGGTGTGTGTGCAGATTTCTGTGTCTTCCCACCTTTTCCTTTCAGGGTGGGACGGCCAGCTGCAGCTGGTTGGGATCAATCGAGGAGGCAGCTTAAAGAGAAGTGGTTACCTTAAACTCTATCGAGGGGTAAACAGGCCACCTCTTGCTTCCTTTGTTCTTAAAAGAACTGATATTTATCTTTGTGTTTTTTCCTCGTACTTACTTTGTCGACTCAAGTCCCTGGTCCTCCAGTGCCTTCCTCACTGTTGAACTCCTCGCTGATTCGTGTCTGGTCTCTTGGAACCATTCCTCCAGACTCCTCTGACCGCCCTCCTGGAACTCACCTGTCTGATCTTGCCAAACCTACCTGTCTGTCTACCCTCGAGGCTCGTCCTCCACCCGTTGCGTGCATCACAGGGTCAAACAGACCTGTAAAATGGACTATCTGAAGCTTAATATCCTGAGAACTTGTCTTTCCCTCATTAAAAAAACTGCCGGAAGTGTTGCTCCGACCCATTCACTTATGTTAGAATAATCTTTGAGTCTCTGCTGGTAGTTCTCGGGGTTGCTGAAACGCCTGCTCCCACCTATCCCCACCTTTTCCACCCATCTACTCCTCCGACCTTACGTACTCAGCCGAGAGCCTTGCCCCTGCTGAGCTCCCCTACCCGTCCCCACCACACAACTCCGGCTGAGTCCAGGTGCAGTAATTAAAACACACCAGCTGCAGCTGCGCGTCTTTTGTGGGATTTTTTTTTCCCACTCCGTGCATGCTGCAATGATGCACGGTATGTGACGAACTGAAGGGGGAGTGTCAGAAAGAGGAGGAGGGTCTTAAAGAGGCACAGGCAAAAATCAAGGCGTCCAATATGGAAGTAAATTTCTTTAAGGTGGATTTGGATATATGACAGACTTTTAAAAGACTTAAGGGGACAATGTTATTGGAGTGTTCTATGGAAGGGTAATATGTGCCTGGAAGAAGCATAATACCCCCCCTTTAAAAGTTTTAAAAACAAGTTTCTCTTTAATTTTATTTCAATACACAATCAAACTGATAATCTGTCCTCATTTTATAAATGAGTAAACACAAATGAGTCGGCAGTGCTAACCGAGCTGATTTGTGGCACACCTTGTTTTACTGGAAACTGTTTATGAGTCTGAGAAGCGTTTTAACTTTCTGCTTTTTTTTCCGATGTGACAATGTTTTCAATTATTCTCCTGAAAATTGTGGTCTTCCGAACAGTCCGGTCAGACTTTTCCTGACCGAGGAGTTGCTGAATATAAGATTAGTCTTCAGCATACATGAAGACCCAGAGGAATCTCCTGGGATGCAGGAATATTTTTATCATCATGTCTTAAACATGTTTCTGTAGAGATTGCAAAAGAAAAATCTGGAACGAAATGGTAAGAAAACGTTAAAATAATTGCTTGATTCTGTGTGTATAATGCAGGTTATGGGCGATATGGCTGATGTAGTGACTTCAGTCATAGCATCATCATAGGAAAAAATGGGCCTGTTTTTGACCGGAGCATGAAAGATAAGTAAATTACAGTAGGTTTTTAAAAGAAAAAAATATTTCTGCACATTACTACTGGAATCCTGCTCATTTGCAGTTTCTAGATATTTATTTTCTGTAGGATTATACAAATAAATTCTTTTAAAAAAATGTGATTGTGATTTGTGATTTCCTGGACATTTTTTTTACATTCTGTCTCTCACAGTTGAATTTCACCCTATAATGAAAATGACAGAAGTTTCTCGTCTTTTTTAAGTGGGACAACTTACACCATCGGTGGCTGCCAAATTATTTTTTGCCCCGCTGTATATTCTAATACCTGGTTAACAACCTGAATGGCTTTCAGCAACATGAGGTCAATGTTTGATGAGGATCCAGGTCTGAAGAAGAGACATAACTCCACAGGAGGGTTTTTTCAGTTTCCAGGGTGACATGAATCCAAAATCAACATGCATCTCTCTGACCTGCTGACAAATAAAACACACCCAATTTTCCAACTGTGGATAGTAAAAAAGATTTTCTGCTGATATTTGAACTGATTTTGCTCAAAATAAGCCGACCCCTCCTGTGCCGAGGAGAGATAAGAGAATTATAAAACACGTAGGTATCGGTTTGCAGCTCGCCTCCTCTGTGAAAGAGAACACAACTTTGGAGAAGAATAAAACTATTTCATCTGGTTGTTGCATCGCTTTCCTTTTTAGATCCTAGCGGGACTTCAAGAGCTTCTTATTTAGTCTGAGAGATGAAGTCATTTTCTCTGGCTATTGTGTGAAGGGCCACCTGAGTTCAGAAAGGGTGGAACAGAGTCTGTCACAACTCTTCACAAGAAAAGATCAAAGCTACACCTTTGGGCTTTGTAATATATTGAGTTAAGTTTCAGCGCTTGTGATACATCTCTCTTCCTTTGCTCTTTCCGCTTTTGGCAAAAGAACAAATTAAACACGACTTGTGTCATCATACACAATCCGTCTTCATTTGTGCTTCGCAGCCTGTTAGTATGCCATCGTGGGGGGAAACTATGCCACACAGTGATTGTTTGAACCCGCTAAGTTTACAGCAATTTGGCAACATCCCATAAAATGGTAGAACTGGTAGGAGGAGAAAGTCCAACCACAACTGTTACCATATCCTGGTTCCTTCTGTCAAGTTCATTGAACTGGTAACCTGGAGGTTGGATATATAGCAGCCTTTTATTTCCTGTTTGTGTTACTTTTGTTAATTAAAGCTGTCTGAGATCAACAAAGAAAACTCTTTGCAATAGTGACTTAGTGGTGATCTCCTGAAAATTCCTATTTCCAAGCAAACGAGGAAAAAACAGCTATTCAGCAAACTGATGGTCTGCATCGACTGCAACTCCATCAGTTAATGTTATGTGCATTTATTGATGCTGAAAAGCACAGTAACATCCGGCATAAATCACTCATAAAAAATAGCTTTTTAAGATGATTTGTGTGGCTGTTTGAATCCTGGGAGGAGTCTCCACATCGAACAATGTTCCTGGGGCTTTATCCTCCTTTACCAAAACAATCTCTATTTGCTAAACACCAGAATAATGAGAGACAAAAAAAACATTTGTTAGATTTTTTTTTATTACTTTTTTCAAAATTAGAAAGCTTTTAAACAATCTAGAAAGCTCTTGAAGCCATGTAAGCTTTGGTTGGCTCGATTTATAGCCTTAAGGCCAACCTTAGGCAACAACTCACACACTGGAAAACTCATAGGAAATTAGTCAAGACATCAGGAAGAGAATAATAAATCAAATCAAATCAAACTTTATTTATAAAGCCCTTTTCATACAAGAAGTTGCATCACAAAGTGCTTTACAGATTAAAATGACCCCACATAAAACCACCTTCCCTCCCCTCCCCCACACATTTAAAAGCATGGTCACAGTTATACCCCCCTCCCCCCAACATGTCTCCCATGCACACACACAGTTAAAAGCAAAAGTAAAAAAGGACATTGGCCCGAGTGCAAATGAACCATGCAAGGAAACGGCATCAGAGGAGCCATCTGCCCCGGGAGCGGTAGGTTGACAGCAGCAGCCGAGGCACCAACACAGGGCGACGAGTTGAGACAAGGCCAAGAACTCCACCTCCACCCAAGCTCCACCTGGAGAGCACCCAGGCAGCCACAGCCGACCACCACTCTTGGGGCAGAGGGCTCCCACAGAGGAAACACTGGAACGGGAATTAAGATAAATTAAAGTATAAAAATCCTTTGGCAGCCTGTTCCAGAGGTGAGGGCCATAAAACTGGAAAGATGCCTCGCCATGCGTGTGTGTCCTGACTTTTGGGATGACAAGGAGACGGCTGCCAGAGGAGCGCAGAGACCACGAAGGCTCATATGGTAAAAGCAGTTCAGAGAGATAAGAAGGCCCAAGACCATTAAGACACTTAAAAACCATTAAAAGAACCTTAAAATCGATCCTAAAACGTACGGGGAGCCAATGCAATGAATTTAAGACCGGTGTAATGTGCTACCGCCTCCTGGTCTTCGTCAGGACACGTGCTGCTGAATTTTGTAGTAGTTGTAAACCTGATATACTCTTTTTGGGAAGACCAGACAGCAGGGCATTACTATAATCAATTCTACTGGAGATAAAAGCATGCATCAGTGTCTCCTTGATAGACCTTCACAGGTCTATCCCTTTAAACACAAGTATAAACAGCTTGGAAATTTCCAGCCATCATACTATTTAGGAAGGAGACAAAAACATGTTTTGGTGCTAAATGTGTGAATCAACCCCAGAACAAAAGATCTTGTGAGGATGCTGCTGATGCAACTCAGAGACGAAGAAGCCAAAAGGCCTACTCCTGATATGATAAATAAAAAAATAAATATAATAAAAAAATCTTGATTGCAATTTATAAATGCACTCAGAGACAAATAATTTGTGTTTTGGAGACTATCCTTTGGTCTGATGAAACTAAAACTGAAGAGTTGGAACATAATAGTTCCCCTATCTAAACTTCAGGGTAATTTTACCATACTTTTATCTATCGGGGTAAATCTGTTGGCCCGGTCCTCTAGCCGTCGTGTCTCCATAGAAAATTGACCCTTTAAGGAATCTGCTAAGATGTCCGCATATCACGGACATTTCGGAGAGTGAGTAGCATCACTGATCAGATCCAAAAAGCGCCCACATCAGCAGGATAACAACAGATCGACTGTTTCTGTTTGCTATGTGGTTATAAACTGCTTCACCAGCAATTCTTCTTATTTTACAAAGCCGGTTGTTTGCTGACGTCTGCTGATATCAGTTCCCTTTGAGTGAAAACATATCAGCAAGAGTTAACCACAGGTAACGCCCAGCGACCCAACAGGGCCACTTCCGATTACAAACCCCAAGACTGGTTCTCAGTTGGTTCCTGAAATGGCCCCGAAAACGTCCCTGTCAGGCCGCTCCGGAGTAGTGGAGACACGCACATATCGTGAAGTTCCGGTAAAATTATCCTGAAGATGCGATAGTGGAAACGCGCCTTAATATTACTCTGGAAAGAAAATTGTGAAAAGTTGCGGGCCAGAAAACATGTTCCTAACTTTGAAGTAGAGTAAAAGCTGCATCATATCATGTGGGACATAACATCATGGGGAAACATCTTCTGACATAAGGGACACCCAAAATGTTTGACCCCAGGCCGTCTGAACATATACTAAGAGAAAGGATGTGAACTACTGGGTCTGAAGAAAAATATTATCTTTCTCAATGTTTTCACATTTTGCAATTTGAAACTATTTTGCTAATCCTACCTGACCTAGAACACTTAGCCTGATTTAATGTCAAACAGTGAGGAATGAAGTTATGTTTATACAGCTTATGTGAATATCAGGTTTTACCTGTATAATATGTTTATAAAGTTTTTTATGAGAAAGGTCTAATTAGGGTCAATTGCTCAAAAACGTATTCATCTGTTTAAAATACAAAAATCCTAAACTTAAACTAAACCCTGAGATGAAATTTGCTTCATGTAAGCAGCCATCAGTTTCTGATCTATGCACTGGAAAAATAACAGGTATGAACTAGATCCAAAATGTTCACATTATTTAGGGGAAGCACATTATATCTTGGTTTAGAGTTACGGGTATAGACTTGTTTTAAATTGCCAAAGTAAGTTACTGATTAACACAAAATAAACTGTCATTTCCAGTTCAAACCTTTATAAAAATAAAACTTGCCACCCATTTAAATCGTCTTTGCATGGTTATGATTGATTGCAAGGCAGAGCAATGGTTAAATCTTCTACCTCAGAGCAAGAAGGTTCAGGATTCAAATAATGGCATGGAGTTGCATGTTCACCCCATGGACAGAGTGGGCTTTTTCATATTTGACTGGAAATATGAAAATGCCTTCAGACATGATTGTGTGCAGGGAGGAATTATTGCTCTCCAGGCCATAGCCTTTAGACGGTTAAGATATACAGGTTGTGTTTGTGGACTGATGGATGTGATGTTGCATTGAAAAAAAGCCCTCGGGGAAAATTTTGCTTTAGAGCTGGATTTAAATAGTTTTAGCTGCCAGTCATCTCAAAGTGGCAGAAGCAAATAACCAGCTGGGAAGGATAGATGAGATTTGGGAAGAAATCTTTCCAAGTCAGTTTTTCCCAAAAAGTCAAGCCTCAAATCAGTGATGAGTTTAATGCTTTCTCAGTAGATGAATGCCATCTTATTTAGAATATTATCATGCACAGCTGTGGATTGTAAACCAAAATCGTGTGCTGGTTTATCCTTACGTCTATTTTAACTGTAATTTACTCTAAGTGTCATGATTAAAAGTTGACTCATACAGGAACACTCAGACTCAAGTTCACAGTTTTCTAAAAGTTTAATTTCTTTTGTCGTCAGGGAAGTCACGGGAACCAGGCTGGCATGGAACTCAACAGGTGGCAACACTGGAAGGTAAGGCAGGAGATGAGTATGGAAATCAAGACTGTTGGAACTGTTCTTTTTGAGTAAAGGGAAAACGGCTTTTGACTCACTGGCGAGGACGAACACCGGACTTGGAGGGAGAGGCAAGTGATCCAGTAAATGCAGAATTCCTGGAGCTGTATTAGATGTTGATGGAGTTACTCTTCCGCAGATAGCTGAGAGATATGAGGGAGGTTTGGAGCCGACGGAGCTGAAGCAGTTGGACTGGTGGTACAGAGGAGTTTGTAGGAGCGGCCACACCCCAAGGAGACGGACGTCCAGGATAGAGACCAACGTGAGAGCGCCGAGGGAACGCCGGAGAATTGATGAGGAATTCCAGAACTACAGGTGAAGCCCAGAAGGAGCTGCTACGAGGAACACAGGAGAGAACAGGGTAAGTCCACGGGTAGGAACAGAGCATACCTCGAGTTAATGTGGCCAGGTTTACCACTCTGAGAAACGGAATCATCTGACGTCCGTCTGGTGGATCCGCTCCCTCTAAATACTACTGTGGTGATTGCAGGAATTGGTTCCACCTGTCGCTGCTTCAGCCTCCAGCACCAGTAGAGCAAAGGTGGAAACAGCTCCTCCTGCTGGATTCTGACACTAAGAGGAAGAACTTTTATTTTTGAACAACCTTAGTTTGTGAAGATGTAACGCCTAGTAATAATTTTCTAACCAACTACTCCTTCACTATTTAAGGCGATATAGATTTCTAGGCTTTGACAGCTTTTGTTGAATTTATGAATAAGTGTAAAAGTTACAATGATGATGGCTCCTCACTGAGTTAAAAAACACTGTTGGCCAAAACTCGTTAAAATAAATAATAAGAATGGAAATCATCTGCTTAACAAGCATTTAAGGTTATTACAAAGTAAATGAAACACTTACTGGACATGCTTGAACAGTTTCACATCAACTTTAAAACCTGCTGCCTCAGGAAAGTGTGTAAATCGGTGGATTTAGGATCAAATAATTAGTTTTTAGATGAGTTTTTAGAATGTGCAAAAATTGTTCTTCTTAAAAAGGAATGATACATCATCTCAACTTTTAAATTCTGACCAAGTTAAAGCAAACAAAAATCACTGGATTACACTTATAAATTAATATGCTTAAATGAAGCAAAAAATGACACTATCACTCAACAATATCACTCACAGTGAGCCGCTGATTGAAATCATCTCAGATCACAGGTCCAGGGAAGACACCTCACATCTATTGAAAGCAGAAATTATAAATAAAGAGGGCTGCAAATTGTGACTATATAATTAATATATAGAACAAAAAAATGGATCTTATTCTCTTCCATGTGAATCTGGGTGGCTTCTCTGATGTTCTTCTTTACCCTGATTTCATCTCATGCCTCTGCTTTCTGCTCAAATTTTTTGACTAATTTGCAATTCTTTCATTTATTGATTTGATTAATTACATAAATGCAAAAAAGGAAAACAATGTTTATTATATCAAGCTTATTCAAAAAGGAACATATTTCAAATCAGGACAACAGAACATGTGTAACAGATACTGTAGATTCACAAACCTGAATCATCAACCCTTTCATCAGAGCTACACAGATACGTTCCTCATGGATCTCTGTTTTGAAATGTCTTCCCAACCTAGATAACAATAAATGCATCAAATCTATGAGCATGTACCGAAAACAAATTCCCAAACTATACTATAACTCTTTCAGGAATCCGTTTTCTATTTTAATTGTGAGACTTCGATTGTATTTTAGTCAATTGCATATCTACAGCAACTGTTTCATGAGAATAGTTTGAATGTTCTGTTATAAAACTGTTTCCTAATAAATATGCTGTCAAAAAAAGCCATTCTAAACCAACATAATATTAAAACAATTAAAGCATGAGAAGAAAATCTGCATTTTTTTCCTATAGTGTCACACTCAGAGGATCAGCTTTTCTAATAAATCAGATAATGTTCTTCAGATTATTACGTTGAGGTTTTGCTTCCCTTTGAATCTCCAAAATAATATCTGACAACAAAAGCCACAAGGCTACACTTCCACTACAACTGCAGGGAGTTCATTTTTACCATCTATGCAATTTCAATTTTCTGAAGCTCTGCCTAATAAAACCCTGTGTATCTCACAGTTCATGACTTCTCCTAATAGAATGTCTGGGGTACAAAATAAAGTAATTATAATAATTATAAACCAAACCCAGCGAGGGAGTCATTTTTACCCCTATAGAAAATCATGTTGCTCGATACACATTACAGCCACAGCAGTTGCTGGGTAACCGTTTGTGGCTTAAATGGCTAAAATGAAGGCTGTGAAATAAAGTATGTTTGCCCTTTCAGATTTCCTCTGTCTTTGCTTTTAGGTCGTCAAATTGAAATGTTTTAAATGGTGAAATAAATCTTAATATACAATAAAGTTAACCTGACCAATTGCAAAACAGTTTTCAATGGTGGTCCTATTCTTTAAGGGGAAAAAAAGCTATCCAAGCCAACCTCACTATTTGAAAAAAAAGTAATTGCCCTATTGTTTACTTAGGAATCAGCTGTGATTAAACGCAAGGCGGGCTGCACAGTGGTACAAGATGGCAGCACTGTTTTCTAGCAGCAAGAAAGTCCCAGGTTCGAATCCTGGCCTGGGTCCTTTCTGCATGGAGTTTACATGTTATCACTGTAGGTTCTCTCTGGATACTCCAACTTCCTACTACTGTCCAAAAATATGACTGTTGGGTAAATTGGTCTCTCTAAATTGTCCATAGGTGTAAAAGTGTGCATGGTTGTCCTCTGTGTCCCTGTGATGGACTAGCAACCTGTCCAAGGTGGACCCTGACACTCATCCAATGACTGCAGGAGGGTGTAGACAATGGAGGGATGGATAATCACAAGTCAAACCCAGGCCTCATTATTACCTATAATGATTAAAAGAAAAACTCCCTTTTAGCTAAAAGATCTCAAAATGGATAATGCTCAGTCTAATGGATAATTTCTTTAAAAATCTATGTTTACCATGCTTGATGAAAGATTTGACCCTAATTTGAAACGTCTAAAACAACATGGATAATTTAGGTTTTCCTTTTTTTCGAAAATATAGCAAATTTGGTCTTTGACTTTATTTTGTTGCTGCGGTTTCTTTTTCTCTGTATTGGTTTTAATCTAGTGTTCATAATCCTCAAAGTTCTCAGACAGAATCTTGAACTCATTCTCTAACTCATCTTCCATCTTCTTCTGGATGCTGGGTCAGATTAGACGGAAGTCACCAGACCGATCCATACGTAGCACAAAAAGACATTTTCACAGCTACTGTACCTGTAATTTGTGTGTCTCCCTTTCATTTAACCTGCATGCCTTCGGACTGTGGGAGGAAACCCCTGGCGACAGAGAGAGAACATGAGACCAGCAGGCCGTGAGGTGACAGAGCTAACCACTGAACAACCACTCCATGTTGATATTTAACTCGAGCCACATCTGTCTGGCTGATCCCTGAGCCTCCACCAGGCCTGTCACTATAACAAATTTTGCTGGACACTAAATTGCCACAGAAATTATTGTGATAAATGATCATTTTGTTGTTTGGAGACCATTTTCAACTAATGTAAAAAATAATGCATGTCCACCGTCTGAACAATCAAACTTTAATTCCTGCAACTTGAAAACATTTTTAATATTCAATATGAATTAACAAAACAACAGAAACAACAAAAAATGGATGAACTCTGTAAACAATAATGTTGTAAAAATCCAAATAACTTTACAGATCTTCATTGTAAAGGGTTTAAACAATGTTTTCCATGCATGTTCAATTAACCATAATCAATTAATTAACATGCACCTGTGGAATGGTCGTTAAGACCTTAACAGCTTACAGAAAGTAGGCATTTAAGGTCACAGTTCTAAAAACGCAGGACACTAAAGAGACTTGTCTACCGACTGTGAAAAACACCCAAAGAAAGATGCCCAGGGTCCCTGCTCATCTGCGTGAACGTGCATTAGGCATGCTGCAGGGAGGCATGAGGACTGCTGATGTGGCTAGGGCAATAAATTGCCATGTCCGCACTGTGAGACGCCTAAGACAGCGCTACAGGGAGACAGGAGGACAGCTGATCATCCTCGCAGTGGAAGACCACGTGTAACAACACCTGCACAGGATCGGTACATCCGAATATCACACCTGCGTGACAGGTACAGGATGGCCACAACAACTGCCCGAGTGACACCAGGAACACACAATCCCTCCATCAGTGCTCAGACTGTCCGCAATAGGCTGAGAGAGGCTGGACTGAGGGCTTGTAGGCCTGTTGTAAGGCAGGTCCTTACCAGACATCACCAGCAACAACGCCGCCTATGGGCACAAACCCACCTTTGCTGGACCAGACAGGAGTGGCAAAAAGTGCTCTTCACTGATGAGTCACGGTTTTGTCTCACCAGGGGTGATGGACAGATTCGTGTTTATCGTCGAAGGAATGAGCGTTACACTGAGGCCTGTACCCTGGAGCGGGATCGATTTGGAGGTGGGGGGTCTGTCATGGTCTGGGGCGGTATTTCACATCACCATCGGACTGAGCTTGTTGTCATTGCAGGCAATCTCAATGCCTTGCGCTACAGGGAAGACATCCTCCTCCCTCATGTGGTACCCTTTATGCATGCTCATCCGGACATGATCCTCCAGCAGGACAATGCCACCAGCCATACTGCTCGTTCTGTGCGTGAGTTTCTGCATGACAGCAATGTCAGTGTTCTGCCATGGCCAGCGAAGAGCCCGGATCTCAATCCCATTGAGCACGTCTGGGACCTGTTGGATCGCAGGGTGAGGGCTAGGGCCATTCCCCCCAGAAATGTCCAGGAACTTGCAAGTGCCTTGGTGGAAGAGTGGGGTAACATCTCACAGCAAGAACTGACAAATCTGGTCCAGTCATGAGGAGGAGATGCAGTGCGGTACTTCAAGCAGCTGGTGGCCACACCAGATACTGACTTGTACTGTTGATTTTGAGCCTCCCTTCATTCAAGGACACATTATTCCATTTCTGTTAGTCACATGTCTGTGAAACATTTTTAGTTTATGTCTTATGGTGTTGACTCTTTTAGTGTTCATACAAATATTTACACACATCAAGTTTACTGAAAGTAAAAACAGTTGAAAGTCAGAGGACGTTTCTTTTTTTGCTGAGTTTATATAAGGCAAGGCAAGGCAATTTTATTTGTCTAGCACACTTTCAACAACAAGGTGATTCAAGGTGCTTTACATGATTAAGGGGTAAAATAAAAACAGCAATTAAGCAAGAAGCATACACAAAACATACGATACATGAAAACATTACTCAAAGGCAGCTCTAACTCAAATAATTAAAAAGCCATCCCATTTTACTCTTCCACTATGAATATTTGGACCATATATTATTTTTTTTATCCAGTCTCTTTGGTAGAAAGAGGGAAAGACCTGAGGAAAACATACAGGTATCCAAATGGAAATTATTGTGCCTGGAAAACTTATTGAGCTCATTTGAAATTGATTAACTGATTTATCACCTCGGCCAAGGAGGTTATGTTTTCGCCAGGGTTTGTTTATCAGTCTGTTAGTTAGCAACATAACTCAAAAAGTTATAGGTGGATGAAACCTTCAGGACGTGTCAGCAATGGGACCAGGAAGAAGTGATTAGAATTTGGGGGTGATCAGAAAACCACCATTACCTAAGTAGTGATTTTGGTGAATAAGTACTGAACCAATAATGATATCAATGTGAATCCTGCTGCTAAAGGTATGTTTTCATGGTCAGTGAATCTAAAAAAAAGGTAGAATTAGATCCCAACAATGGGGGCTGAACTGCCTTGGCGGAGGTACTGCGCTGTCCGAGTGCTTTTCTATTTCTAGTTGTTTACTGTGACAGGCCTATAGCCTCCACACACCCACCTCGCACCCCACCTTTAAGCCATTTGCTTATCAATATGCAGCCTAGCCCCATTTTTAAATTAAATCTCATCCTCTTTGGGGTGGAACAACACCTCTTACCTGTCATCATGGTCTTGTTGTAAAATATTCTCAGTCAGTAATCTCTAAATTACAATTCTGTATGTTGTAGGAATCAACGAGGCGAAATTTCAATTTCATCTTTTTGTTTATTTAACAGGGACATTGCGATCCAACATTGTGTAAAACAAGGTCCGACTGATGCAACGTTTTAGAGTGTATGGGTAGTGCTAATTTTCAACTCTTGTCCCTGGTTGGCCTTTCTGCAGAGCATTAAAAACACAAAAACCATAACTGGCTGGTGAGTCAGGTTACTCTAATGTTTTGTCTCAGGATAAAGGAACTGAGTGGCCCAGGTGTTAAATTGTTCACACATTTAAATATTAACTTGAGCAAGCATAGACTGCCATAGCTTTCAAAACTAAGCAATCTACATTTTTTAGTATATTGCAACGATGGTAGTGGATTGGCTTTTCACAGCACGAATATACCATTTTGACGCGCGTAGAGCCAGAAATACGCAACTTGTGGGAGGAGCAAATGGCAGACGGTGTTTTTGCAAGATGGCAGCTGTCGATCTAGCGTTGGAAGAGAAAGTCTTCATTCTCTATTTACTGTGGATAGTACCCTGCGCAGGTTCGCAGGGTCAGTAATGTGAAAACTTTCAAAAGTGAAATGAACTTACCAGGTTGCCGTATCTCCTCACTTATATTCCTCCAAGCGAGGTCCTTTTTAGTCCGGTCTCTGTAGAGAAAGCAGCTGGTGTCGTATAGCTCGGGGTGATTAGCCACGGCCGTTATCAGTATTCCCTCCATGTTGAATGAAAAATTTTGTCTGACCTGACCCTGTGAACTGGGTCACAGCATCACGTGACACCACATCACCAGGCTCCCAATTGGTGAGCTTTAATTAGAATAACTTTATATTTATAAATATGATACTCCCAATCCAGTTTTTAGATCTGAAGAAGCCTCTTAGATGAGAGATTAAATGTTTTCAAGACAACAAGAAAAGTTCAGTTGTCTTCATCTAAACTCTCAAGATTTTCATCTTGCTTTTAATGCACATGCGAACACCAAATGTGAATCTATTTAGCCACTGGAACAGCCTTTCTTCCAGCTAAATATCACATGAGATGCATTATAAAACTGTTAGTCTATGAAATTCAAGAGATTTCCAAATACTGACTAAAGAAACCAAGATCCAGGAAAGTCACCCATGATCATGATGTTGCCATCTCCATCTTTCACTGTCGGTATGTTGCAAAACTGGTGTTGCTCACTGTTGTCTTTGTGGTAAGCATACCCCCCTAGATATGTGGCGCAAAGGTTGAATGAGCTGAACCAGACCATATAACATTCACATTCAAGGGGTTGGGAGTTGTTATGATGTTATCTTTGATATAAAAAGCTTTGCTCTCCTCCAAGCCCGTAAACTGCCCTCCTAAAACTCAACGACCTCCTCAGGGCGACCGTGGCTCAGGTGGTAGGAGTTTGTCCCGTAACCAGTGAGTAGCTGGTCCAAACCCTTGCTCCGTCCATCTTGGTTGTTGTGTCCTTGGGCAATACACTTTACCCACCTTGCCTGCTGGTGGTGGTCAGACTCTGGTTTATTCAGCATCCTTAACCTTCTTGATCTGTTTACAGTTTCTCACACATTTATCCTCAATAGACTGTCTTCTTGGTATTATCCAAACCCTAATGGAGTGGTTTGTTCTTATCTCTAAGGCCACAGTCAGTTGATCCAGCACAAGTCCTTCAGATCCCACCCCATGTAATGTTACATCAAGTGTGCAACAGCGTTCAGTTCTGGGGCCTCTTCTCTTCATCCACTCCTTCCCCTTTGCAGTGTTTTTTGCAAATTCAGGATTCACTGCCATTGCTTTGCAGATGACACTCAGCTCTGCTTTTCCACCAAGCCTAATTCCACACTGCGCTCTCCTCATTCCTCATTCCTCACCTGCTTATCTGAAATAAAATCTTGGTTTATGTCAAATTTCCTTTACCTCTTAGTACTACATAATTCCTGGCGTTCCTTGGTGCCTTATTTGGTACACCCTTTCTATGTACTTATACATATTATATATCATTGCCAAGCTACAATTCTTGAGACTCCAAAGATGTATGCCAATCAGGAATACAATCATAAGTGTAGACACAGTAAATGCTAATGCCATACCACTCAGAAAGCAAAATAGTACTCAGCTCACCTTTCGAAACCTCAAATCATTGACATAACCAACCCATCTTGAACAAAAACAGTCTTTTTACATCCACAACGGTCCAACTAATGTACATCCTTGCGTGTTTTTCTCACAATGTTTTCATCATAACTACCGTTACCATGCTCATATAAGCCTAAAGATTACACAGCGCCCTACCAGAGGTCTTCGGGGCTTTTTTTACATCTTTATCCAATAGTTGAAAGGTTTTGCTGTGCCAAAATCTTTAACTATTGGCCGATGGGTAAAAACTACCTTCCCCTATTCTTATCTCACATGACCGACAGGGGTTATCATAGGACTTGTAACTACAATACGTAAAAATACTTTTTCAACACAGATGGTGGAGTTTTACCCCGAGTTATGCACCAGTAAAAGATTATTTCGAGAAAGTGGCAGAAGGCACTTCCAAAATGAAATACAACATAGAGGAAGCCATTGAACTTTGTTTGATAAAAGATGGTGATGATTCTGGCCAGATTTTTTTAATTAGAGGGGTACAGTGATAAGTTCAGCATTGACTCTGGAGAGGACGCATCGTCTGACACACTTTTAGTACTTTTAGTAGTTTTCTAACCTTTTGTTAGACAAACATGTGCAAAATAGTCATTTTATGGTTTATTACCGTCAAATGTGGTTTGGGTAATACTTTAACCTGTGGACCCAGGGTGTTTCCAGTCCAACACTCCATGCTAAAGCCACTTGTAAATCATCTCTTATTAGAAAATATACAGACACAAAATGTAATTTTTTCCAGTGTATTTAAGATCCTATTACTCGGTGAAAATAGCACATAGACAGATTCTGACTGTTGTGGGGGAATATTCAGTGTTTTCTTTCCAAACAGACCCCAACTATGTCTCTACTCCAAATGGTTCATGAAAAGTTTTCAATTCAATTTGGGTATGCTTTGTTTTAAAAACATTTTGGGTGAGCAAACTGAAATCCACCGCATTGGTGCCAGATCTACTCTATCCAACAGTGGCAGGTTTTCCATCCCTGTTTGCCCCTCCTTTCAAGTTAAGACTTTGGTTATTATTTTACCTTGTAGAACCGCTTTAGCTGCATCCCAGAGAATAAGTAGAGAAGTCTCACCATTGTCATTCTCTTCGATATATCTTAAAATGTCTTCCAATATTTTCTTCTTGAATTGGGGATTATTAAGAAGGCTGGCATTGAATCTCCAGAGTGTATTTCTTCGTTCTTCTCCCAAGTCTATTGTCACATATATTGGAGCAATGATCATTTTAATCTACACTATCTACATGTAATCTACATGTATTGTCCCTATATGTGCCTCGATAATTTTTGATTTGTCCTTTTTGAGAGTGAAAAATAGTCTATCTTTGTGTATATTAAATGAGAATTAGAGAAAATGGTATGCTGCCTGGCATTTGGGTACATGTCCCTCCATATGTCTAAAAGTCCTATATTCTGCATTAGTTTGTGGAGTTTTGTATTTATTCCTTTGTTGTTGCTTTTCTGATTTGACATGTCTAGGGCTGGTTGGAGATGAAGGTTGAAATCTCCACCACAGATAAGGGTTCCCTCTGATTGATTTACCATTAAATCCATAATGTTAGTAAACAAGTATCACTTCCTGGTGGAGCATATTTTTTGAGTAATGTGCACACATTTCCATTAATATTACCTTTGGTCAGTATAAAACATCCCTCTTCATGTTTACATTCAAAACTCTGTTCAAAGGTCACTTTAATTGATATCAATATGTGCACCCCTTTTATGGTTGCCTTTGTATGATGAGTAGTTTAATTTAGTGTATCCGTATTTGGTTAGCCACTGATGTTCTAAATTATTTAGGTGAGTTGTTTGTAAATAAATAATATCTACTTTTTCATCTTTGTCAATATCTTAGAATGTTTCATAGGGTTTAATATGCATTTAACATTGAAGAATATTACTTTTAATTTTTTAGTTGCTATTTACTTGAGTACTAGTATTAGTTCTAATACCATTCATACCACAAAACTCTTGTCAAACCAAGCATAACATGGGAACAACATAACGTATGAAATTGTTTACACAGCAACAATGTAGGTTCAATTGTAAAGGTGTGCAAATAGTCCTATACCCGACCGATGTTGGGGCCATAATTTGGAGGAAAAGCCTTTTCAATTTAAACTAAGAATAGGGCCCTTTTCACAACTGTCCATTTAGTTTATTTGTCCTAGCCCTCCAAATAGCTACATACTTAAAGGGAAACCGAAAGATTGAAGTAATAGCATTACTTGGATTCATTTCACCATTCGTTCTTCTGAACGAGTTTTGATATGAATGCAGCTTGTCCAGTGGAGGATTCATGGACAGTCACGTCCCTGAATGAACAGTTAAATCACAAACTTCAGATAGGCTTTCACAAATGCAAAAATGACTTTAAAATCTCTAGAAATTTATTAATAATAGAAATAATTACTCTTCCGAATTAGAAAATTTACCAGAAACAATAATAGTTCGCTTTGTAAGTCATACTGGACAAGAATTTAACAAAATTCTGAAATAACATTCTGAGAAAACAGGTATTATTTTTTTTCAATGTAATAATAAAAGTCAAAAGCTGTAGTCTCAAAAACCCAATAATGCCTGCTCCATTGTTAAAATTTTAGCTTCATCCTCCTCAGTCAGTTTATAGATGAATTATTACTATTATAGATTTTGGTTCCATGTAGACCTACTGGATCTTTGCCACTTTTGTCACACACAGAAACACATATGCCAGCTCTGTTTGTCTGTAAAGCTACACTTGCACATTAATATCTTGTAAACAGACGCAGCGGCGTGCACGCAGCACGGTGAAGGGCAAAGTGGTGCAGTGCATCAAAGCCCGCTGTCTGTTACGTCTATGAAACGGTTCAGAACCATCCAAGAAGCAGCAGCTCGGTGAGGACGATAGATGAGAGAAGATGTGTCGTATTGCATGCATTGCAGCAGTCAATTTAAGTATGCTTATTAGTCCCCTAAAAACAATGAAAACCCGGACATTTTCATCAATCTATGAAATCTCCCCAGACGCCCTGGACGGCACGTCAAAAGTGGACATGTCCGGGGAAAAGAGAACGGTTGGTCAACCTATCCCATGCTGCCATTTTGGTCGAGACTGGCAAGTTAAAGGTGTCGTCCTTGATCACCCACTCACTATAATTTCAGGCTCACGTCAGTAACATCACTTGTTATGCAGATTTTCACTTATGCAATATAAACCACCTCCGCCCCTCCTTAACTCCTCTCACCACTTTAATCATGTTCACAGCCATGTCACCTCTCACACTGGTTAATGCAACTCTCTCCTTTTTGGTCTTCCTCAAATGTCAGCAGATGGTTCAAAACTCAGCAGACGGCATTGTTACCTAAAAGCCCTCTTTCCACCACATCACCCCTGTCCTTCAACAGCAACACTGGCTTTCATTTAAATCTAAATTCTTCTGTAGACATTCAAAGCTATGCACAACCTCGCCACTCCATGCCTGTCAGAACTCCTGGACAATGCCACCCCCTCCTGTTCCCTCAGGTCATCTCGTAAAATACGGAATCCCTCCCTCAGTTACTGAAAAAAGATTTTTATATGCATATATATATATATATATATATATATATATATATATATATATATATATATATATATATATATATATATATATATATATATATATATATATATATATATATATAATTTTTATTTTATTTTATATTCTATGATTGGTTATATATGTGTGATTCAAATTTATCTAAATTGAAAGGAAGCAGAAGTTTTCCGTCTACAGGGTGAAGAATGTGTCAAAAGTTATTTTTCTTGCTGCACATTCCTCCTTCATAAATGTAGTTTGAGCATTTATGGCACAGATGGGTTCTATGCCAGCACACATTAAGTATCTTATTTATGTCAGTGCATTTTATTTGCTGCATGTAGAGCCAAACCTTTGGTCCAGCTGGTCCAATTGAAGAACCCCCTGCAGTGTGGGAGGGTTTATCAGTGTGGCATTTTCATGTGATCTGGATTCCACCTCTGGCATGTCTGTAAACCATTCACACATGAAAATGTTCAGTCTTTAAAGAAGCATGCTGCCAGATTCTTAACATTAAAGATGATCTTTGTGGACATCAAGCTATCTTATGATCTATGAGGAGATACATTTCAAATAAACAACTTTTGCTACCAAACTGACACAGCATATGATTTACCTCAAGTTGGAGTATAGTTTTCTTTTACCATCTAAACTACATCCGATCTTTTCAGGAACACCTGGGTTTATATAGTGACATTTCATTAATTCAAAACAATAATCTCAGGGCATTATCAACTTACAGTTAAAATAACTAAATTAAAGTTAATTAACAGATCCCTTCCATTCAAGTTAATCCATCAAATCCAAGTGTACACTCCTATTGTATTTGCTGAAGTTCTACTTTAATATTCAACATGTTTTAAAAGCTCTGAAAATATTTCAGTAAATGCTCATTTGTCGCATTAATATAAAACCTTTATTAAGTGAAAGACTTCTGGAGATTGTGGAAAGGATTCTACACTAAATGAAGATTAGAAATAACCCCGATCCTCGACTTCATCAGACGACATCAAACATCAAACTTCATTGTGACGCTTATTCAGATCTGCTGTAAGACAGACCTCTTGTGGAGCTCCTTCCTGGACACAGCCATCACTATCTACAAGTCTTTGAAAAAACTTGGATGACATGAATTCTAAAGAGATTTCAATTCAATTCAGTTTATTTATATAGCGCCAATTCACAACAGATGTCATCTCAAGGCACTTAACAAGAAGTCATTTCAATACATTTATACAAACATTCCAATCAGTTAAAAACTTTCCTGTTTAAGGAATCCCAGCAGATTGCGTCAGTCATTGGCGTGAGGTTGGGCCCCGTTGATGCAGACTTTCCAACCATAGCAATCCTTCAGCAATCCCTCATACTGAGCAAGCATGTAGCGACGGTGGAGAGGAAAAACTCCCCTTTAACAGGAAGAAACCTCCAACAGAACCAGGCTCAGTAGGAGCGGCCATCTGCCACGACCGTCTGGGGGTTTGAGAAGACAGAGCAGAGACACAGAAGGAACAGAAGATCTGATATAAGAGAACTTTCTATGTTACAGAAAGTAAAAAGTTAATAACAGGACACAGTGGATGTTCAGTTACTGGGAGGATCATCCCAGTCGATGCCCCTCGTCCAACAGGGCATTGCAGCCAAGCAGGATACCAGACCAGGTATATCTTCTATGGAGAGAAAAACACTGAGAGAAAACAAAGTTAACAGTCGAAATAGCAGAATGTACTGTAATACAACTGGAGAGTAGTAGGAGAAAAGGAAGTAGCAGAGTGCAGAAAATTGGTAAGTCTGTCCTCCAGCAGTCTAAGCCTATAGCAGCATAACTACAGAGATAGCTCAGGATGACCTAAGCCACTCTAACTATAAGCTTTATCAAAAAGGAAAGTTTTAAGCCTGGCCTTAAAAGTAAACAGAGTGTCTGCCTCACGGACTAAAGCTGGGAGCTGGTTCCACAGGAGAGGAGCCTGATAACTAAAAGATCTGCCTCCCATTCTACTTTTAGAAATCCTAGGAACTACAAGTAAACCTGCAGTCTGAGAGCAAAGTGCTCTGTTAGGGACATATGGAACAATTAGATCTCTGATGTATGATGGAGCTTGATTATTAAGGGCTTTATATGGAAGAAGGAGGATCTTAAATTCTATTCTGGATTTAACAGGGAGCCAATGAAGGGAAGCTAAAGCAGGAGAAATGTGATCTCTCTTTTTAATATTCATCAGAACTCTTGCTGCCGCATTTTGGTTCAACTGAAGGCTTTTAATGGCATTTTGTGGACTACCTGATAGTAAAGAATTACAGTAGTCCAGCCTTGAGGTAACAAATGCATGGACTAGTTTCTCAGCATCACTCCTGGACAGGATGTTTCTAATTTTAGCAATATTCTGGAGGTGAAAGAAAGAAATCCTTGATTTAAATGTCAAGTCTCGGTCAAAAATAACGCAGAGGTTCTTTACGTTATTACTGGGGGCCAATTTAATGCCATCCAGATGAAGTGACTGATTAATCAGTTTCTGTTTTAGAACTTCTGGTCCAAAGACAGCAACTTCTGTTTTGTCAGAATTTAAAAGCAAAAAGTTTAGGGTCATCCATGTTTTAATGTCTTCCAGACATGCCTGTAATCTACCTAACTGACTGGGTTCATCAGGATTTATGGATAAATATAGTTGTGTATCATCGGCATAGCTGTGGAAATTTATCCCATGCTGTCAAATGATTTTACCAATTGGAAGCATATATATGGTGAAAAGAATTGGTCCAAGCACAGAACCCTGTGGAACTCCACAAGTAACCCTTGAGAGTGAAGAAGATTGATCATTTGGATGAACAAACTGGAATCTATCAGACAAATATGATTTAAACCAGCCTAGTGCTGTTCCTTTGATCACTGCAACATGTTCAAGCCTTTCTAAGAGAATATTATGATCGACTGTGTCAAAAGCAGCACTGAGATCTAACAAAACCAGAACAGACACAAGTCCATTATCTGAGGCCATGAGAATATCATTAGTAACCTTCACCAGTGCTGTTTCAGTGCTATGATGAGCTCTAAAACCTGACTGAAACTCTTCAAACAGCTCGTTACTGTTTAGATGCTCACAGACTTGATTAGCAACAATTTTCTCAAGGACTTTGGATAAGAAAGGAAGGTTAGATATAGGTCTGTAATTCACTAAGTCATCTTGATCGAGGGAAGGTTTCTTGATTAAAGGTTTAATTACAGCTATTTTAAATTCCTGTGGTACGTATCCGTTTACTAAGGATAGATTCATCATATCCAAAATGGGGCCAGGAACCAAATGGAATACTTCTTTAAATAATTTGGTTGGAATTGGGTCCAACATACAAGTTGAAGGTTTAGATGAGGCTAATATTTTTGATAATTCCGAAAGCTCGACTGAATCAAAACAGCCTAAGCACAACTGAGGATCTACAGTTCTTTCCGATACTGCCTCATTTACTGAGGAAGAAGTAATCATGTTTGGGAGGATGCCAATGATTTTATTTTTAATAGAATTAATTTTATTTATGAAGAATCCCATAAAATCATCACTGCTAAGAGCTGGGGGAATAGTTGGCTCAACAGAGCTATGACTCTGTGTAAGTTTGGCAACTGTACTAAAAAGAAACCTAGGATTGTTTTTATTCGCCTTTATTAATGATGAAAAATATGCTGTTCTAGCTTGTCGAAGGGTCTTTTTATACAGCAGTAGATTGTTATTCCAGGTTAAATAGGAATCCTCTAGGTGTGTAGAGCGCCATTTTCTCTCCAACTTCCTAGTATTCTGCTTTAAATTACGCAACTCTGCGTTGAACCAAGGAGTCAGCATCCTATGGCTAGCCACTTTCTTTTTTAAGGGGGCTACACTATCTAATGCCAAACGCAATGAGGACGTAACGCTGTAAACCAGATCATCAATTTCTGAAGGGTTAGAGTAGCCATAGCCGCAATGAAGCTAAGCTAACTAAGCTAGCGAGACCTTACCACCCAAAGAAAAGCTGTGTGAAACACAAGGAGTTCCCAAAACGTAAAGTACATCACCACAAAACGTGTGTTTTAGTGTGCTTGTGTGTTAAAATAACTTAGTAAGGCCTCAGCACAGAGAAAATATAATCAATTCAAGAGAGTCTGAACACCAAACAGTTTACAGGGAGCGCAACAGTGACAACAGGAAATGACGCAATACGGCTTACCCCCGTCGAATCAGCTGGTATTGAGGTTCCAGGTAAACCTCCAGATTTAATTTCCCTTTTAAAATAATAAATAAGTTTCAACTGAACTGAATTTAAATAATTAAAACAGGAATCACTAAATCAATGTTTATGTCAAACAAAAGTAAAACAATAATATTTAAACCTCTTGCTGACCTGTTAAAGGCCGCAGACGACCTGAGACTGGAGTGGAGGTTAGAATGACCTAGTCAAAGTCCAGACCTAAACCAAACTCAGTATCTGTGGTAGGACTGTGGTGGAACCTTTTCTCTCCGTTTTATAATTATGGAACACTTTGTGTTGGTATGTGATATTTTTCAGTCTCGTTTTTGTGCTCACCACAGCACCCAGACTGCCTTCATCAAACTGTTCAATAACATCCGCATAAATACAGACTGTGGTAGAACCACAGTGCTGGTTCTGTTGGACCTCAGTGCAGCATTTGACACTGTTGATCATGATATACTATTGGAACGACTGGAGAGCTGGGTCGGACTCTCTGGTACAGTACTTGGCTGGTTTTAGTCCCACCTAAAGAACAGGAACTTTTTTGTGTCAATAGCCAACTTTTCATCAGAACAGACAGTAATCGCATGTGGTGTGTCCCTGGGCTCTATCCTGGGGCCCCTCCTATTTAATGTGTACATGCTCCTGCTAACCCAGATTATAACAAGCAATACAATTAGTTCCCATCAGTGTTGGGTGTAACGCGTCACAAAGTAACTAATTACTGTAATGACATTACTATTTTTTGTAATGTAGTAGTGTAACGTGTTACTGCGGCAAACAATGTAATGACATTACAATTACTTTCGAAAATATGATGTCGTGACATAACCTGTTCCACCCCACAGCCCCGCCGCTGGGTCACTGTGGGGGAAGGGGGGGGGAAATGTCGGAATATGGTTGACCTGTGGTCACTGATTGCTAAGCATTTCCTATCATTATAAACCTCAGCATTTCCTATCATTATAAACCTCAGACCCTCAGCTAAAAACTCATAAATATTTTCTGTGACCTCCAAAACCAGAAAAAATAAGCAAATAAAAGAGCAGTTGTGCTATTTCGGTCACCCTGCAGAACAGAACCGAGCAAACTTTGCCTTCTCTGAAAGCCAGCATCTCAGATTCTAAAGCTGCAAGTTTCATCAGACTACGTGCAAATTTCAGCAAATGAGCAGCAAAATAAGCCCAAAAATACGTACAGCATTTGAAAAACTAGAGCATAAATTCTTTCTTACCTTTGTTTTTTCCTTGCTGAAAAAAATAATCCACCGTGATATGACTGTATTTCCAGAATAACTAAAATATCCAGTGTGCATTTAGAAAAGAAAACGTGAAGAAAACGTAATCCTTTGCCATTATTTTTTACATTTGATTCGAGGAGGCTCAGCCTTGTCTGACATGCGCACTGTGAACTTTCCACATGTAAACATTTGCTTTGTCCAGTCTGCTTCAAAATTCTGATGTCAGCGTGATTCTATAGGATCTTACGATTCTAACCATATGTCAATCATCCAAATCGGTCAATAGAAACTGGAATTACAGGTCTGCGTAATTCTAAAAACAGATATTTTGTTTAGCTCAGGGGCGAACACTGACGCAGTGATCAGGTGAGCAGGTGACGATTCTGTTTCGATTGTTTTGTTTGCGTTCGAAAAATGGCGCTTCAAGAGAAGAGAATCATCACTGACGAAGCCCTGGCGATTATTTAGAATGATAGTTCATCAGAGGTTTGTGTTGAGGACTTGTCATCAGAAGAGGAAAACCAAATTTTACCGGAGGAAGAGAGGTATGTCCCAACTAGCTGGTGCTAGAGCACTTTGCTTTGTTTCTCTGTCAGCTATCAGCCATTTTATATAGATGTTTTCTTTCTAATTGTGCTATTAGATGTTTGTATAATATACATTTTTTAACTCTTTTGTTCACATCTTTTTGTGTGTGTATATATATATATATATATATATATATATATATATATATATATATGTGGATATTTGTGTAGATATGTGTACATAGATGTGTCTAAAATATATTTGTGGGTTGTATTTGTAGTTTCTATATGTATATATTTTTTCAAACTCTTTTTCTGTGTTATTATTGTTTTAGTCACCTTTTAGTCTTTTAGTCACCTCGGCATTCATTTCAGGTATGATGTTTTAGAACGATGCAAGAGTAGTGTAACTAGTAATGAAACTAAGTTACTTTCCAAAAAAGTAACTAAGTAATGTAAGGGATTACTTTTTTGAGAAGTAATGAGTAATATGTAATGGATTACTTTTTTTGAGTAACTACCCCAACACTGGTTCCCATAGCTATGCAGATGATACTCAGCTTTACATTACAATGTGCAAGGTGACTTTGAACCCATCCAAATGCTAAGCAAATGCATCGAGCAAATCAATGCATGGATGTGACATAATTTTCTAAAGCTGAACAGAAACAAAACTGAAATAATTAATTTTGGACATTTTTTCACAAAAGAGGAAATTCAATAGTCAGCACACAGCTCCGGTTAATACAGCTAGAAACTACTGATCAGGCCAGAAATCTAGGTGTAGTAATGGACTCAGAGCTGAACCTCCAGGGTCACATAAAGGCAATAACAAGGTCAGCCTTCTATCATTATAAAGGACTGATGTCCCCGAATGATCTAAAGAAACTCATCCATGCATTTATCATTAGTCTGATTGATTACTGTGTCCTCACAGGTCTGTCTAAAAAGTCAATGAGACAGCTGCAGCTGATCCATAACGCTGCTGCTCGTGTTCCTCACTAGAACCAGGAAAGTAGAGCACATCACCCCAGTTCTAATGTCCTCACACTGGCTCCCTGTAGCTCAGAGAATAGACTTCAAAATACATTTACTAGTTTATAAATCGTTGCATGGCTTAGCATCAAAGTATGTTGAAGACTTGTCATAATACCAGTCCCCCAGACCAATCAGGTTGTCTAATTCCAGTCTACTCAGCATCCCTAGAATCAGAACTGAACATGGAGAAGCAGCTTTCAGTTTCTATGCTCCTCTAATCTGGAACAAACATCCTGACAACTGCAAAGCTGCTGAAACACTGAGTTATTTTACATCAAGGTTAAAAACCATCTGTTTAGAGCTGCCTTTAAATAATTGATTAATAATACCTGGAATGTGATAACAATAGTGTTATAATGTTCTTTATGTTTCTGATGTTGTGTTTTCTGTTTTTACTGTTGTTTATTGCTGCTTGTATTTTATTTCATATTCACCCAAAGTACCTTGAATTGCCTTGTTGCTGAAAGTGGGCTATACAAATAAAATCACCTTGCCTATTACATAAAACCCAAATAAAATTCATCTAAGTCTGGTTGTAATGTTACAGAAGTTCAAGGGCTGTGAATATTGTAGCAAGGTGCTGTGGTTTTAATGCCAGAAGATTTTAAATAAAAACAAGGAAAAAAATTATTAAATAGATAAAAAGGCTTTTAGCAGCTTGGATATCTTTAGATGCTTTTTTTGCACTTTGATTTCTTCTGTGTTCTTTTTTTTCTCACCTCCTCTGCTCAGTGCATAAATCCATGTATTTTTCTTTCCCTGCCTCCATTATGTGGGTGTATGTGTATGCACGTTGGTACAAAATGATACATAACACCTTTGTAGTTACAGTTACATTTTAAAAAAAATACACCTGGGTCATCCTTTAAAAGCGACATCGATTTTTAGTTTGATAAAAGAAACAAACTGTGATCCTGTGTGAGAATTCAGGGACCTTTCCATTCTGATCCGTTTCCAAGGGCCAGCATGGGTCCCAATGAACTCCTTTTTAACTCTAATTGAAAGCCAGAAATACAAAAACAGGAAAAGTACAGGTGTGGAAAATGTGGGAAGGATAAAGGATCAACAGTTTGACAGGTTCATTGTTCTGTTACATGAATCTTCTGCAGCAAAATGTATCTGATTCCACTGTTTAGAGCGATGTTGGTAAGAGCACTGCCAAATGAGAACCAATACATTGCTTCACTTCATGATTTTACTGTTCAACCTCGTATAAAAACACAAAGATATGATTTTCAGAGTCCAGCAAGAACATTTTGATTTATAGAAGGGAAGCTGCAGCTACCTCATGCAACAGCCGACGTGTGTTTGATTTCTCTGATTGATTGTTGTAAAGCGAAGGCGTGAAGATGTCACGGGTTCATTTGAAAAACAAACTGTATCCCAAATAATTAGTTCCTGAGGGAAAACAGTTTGAGGAATGTCCCCCTTCTGCTACAACTGTTTTGATATGGAGTCATCTTGGCCTGAATTTTAAAAGTAAAGTAAAATGGATCCAATTTTAAAATCCTCTTCTCAGGGAGAAAACTTTTTGAGTCCAACAACACATATTTTCCATCAGAAAACAGCTTCTTATTGATTCCACTAACAATCATGGCAGACTGGTTCTTTTTTCCTTCACTTCAATGGCCTGGCAGAGTGTCTGCTCGTTAGACAGGGGAGGCTCACCTGCGCTCAGCGCCTTGGATCATTAAAATGTTGGAAATTACAAAAAAACTCATGCTGGATATTAAAATGTGTTTTCTGTGCTTACAGGATATAAACATGTTTTAGTTCCAATAATCAGTTAAGGGTTGGAAAAAGATCATTTTGTGAGCAAACCATCTAAAAGAGCTGCTATAGAGTGATTATTTGTTCATCAACACAGCAAGGCAAGGCAAGGCAATTTTATTTGTATAGCACACTTTCAACAGCAGGGTAATTCAAGGTGCTTTACATGATTTGGTGATTTAAAAGAAACACATAAAAGAAACACACATGATACACAATAAAGCAAGAGAAAAATAAAAAAAAGCAAGAGAGCATGAACACATTTCATACATATGACATCAAGCATTTACTCAAAGGCAATTCTAAACAGATGGTTTTTAGTCTCGATTTAAAGCAGTTCAGAGTTTCAGCAGCTCTACACTCGTCAGGAAGTCTGTTCCAGATAAGGGGAGCATAAAAAGTGAAAGCTGCTTCTCCATGTTTAGTTCTGAGTCTAGGGATGTTTAGTAGGCTAGAGTTGGAGGACCTGAGTGGTCTTGGTGGTTGGTACCATGACAACAGGTCTTCAACATATTTTGGTGCTAAGCCATGTAATGATTTATAAACTAGTAAAAGTATTTTAAAGTCTATTCTCTGAGCTACAGGGAGCCAGTGTAAGGACTTTAGAACTGGGGTGATGTGCTCTACTTTCCTGGTTCTAGTGAGGACGCGAGCTGCAGCGTTCTGGATCAGCTGCAGCTGTCTGATTGACCTTTTAGGCAGACTTGTGAAGATGCTGTTGCAGTAATCAATCCGACTAAAGATAAACGCATGGATGAGTTTTTCTAGGTCGCGTTGCAAAATCAGTCCTTTAATCCTAGAGATGTTCTTCAGGTGATAGAACGCTGACCTTGTTATTGCCTTTATGTGACCCTGGAGGTTCAGGTCTGAGTCCATTACTACACCTAGGTTACGAACCTGATCAGTAGTTTCTAGCTGTATTAATTGAAGCTGTGTGCTGACTCTTGATCGTTCCTCCTTGGGTCCAAAAATAATCACTTCAGTTTTGTTTCTATTCAGCTGGAGAAAGTTATGGCACATCCATCCATTTATTTGGTCAATGCATTGATTTAGGGTTTGAATGGGTTCAGAGTCACCTGGTGACATTGTAATGTAGAGCTGAGTGTCATCTGCGTAGTTATGGTAGCTAATGTTATTGGTTGCTATAATCTTGCCTAGTGGGAGCATGTAGATATTAAATAAGAGGGGCCCCAGGATGGAGACCTGGGGCACCCCACATGTGATTTCTGTTCGTTCTGATGAAAAGTTTCCTATTGAAACATAGAAGTCCCTGTTCTTTAGGTAAGACTCGAACCAGCCAAGTACTGTACCAGAGAGTCCGACCCAGCTCTCCAGTCGTTCCAATAAAATATCATGATCAACAGTGTCAAATGCTGCACTGAGGTCCAACAGAACCAGCACTGTGGTTCTTCCACAGTCTGTATTTATGCGGATGTCATTAAATACTTTGACGAGGACAGTCTCGGTGCTGTGGTGAGCGCGGAAACCAGACTGAAAAGCATCAAAACGGTTTGTCATTGTTATGAAGCCATTTAACTGCTGAAACACAGCTTTTTCAATAATCTTACTGATGACTGGGAGATTAGAGATTGGCCTGTAGTTCTACATTAATGTGTTGTCCAGATTTTTCTTCTTTAGCAGTGGTTTAATAACTGCTGTTTTTAAAGCCTGAGGGAAGACACCTGATAGCAGTGATGAGTTCACTATTTGAACAAGATCAGAACCAATAACAGGAAGAACCTTCTTTAGAAAAGCTGTGGGTAGGATATCAAGACAGCAGGAGGAGGAGCTTAATTGGATAATGATTTTTTTCAAGGCTGTTCTGGTTTAATTCGTGGAATTCAGACATTTTCTCTACATTGTTGTTGATTGGGGATGGCACTGGTTGTGGGTTCGATATTGAGGTACAGATTGACCGTCTAATTGTTAGAATCTTTTCAGTGAAAAAGCTGGCCCTGGTAGAGTTTAGTTCAGGGGCTACTGTCACTAAAGGATTAGTTAGTCTTTCCACTGTTGCAAATAGAGTCCGTGCATTATTAATGTTTCTGTTGATGATTTCAGAAAAGAACAATTCCCTAGCATCTTTTATAGTTAGCTGATATCTATTCAGTCTCTCTTTGTAGATCTCACAGTGAACCTGGAGTCGAGTTTTCCGGCATTTTCTCTCGGCTCGTCGACACTCTCTTTTTTCACTACGTACCAGTGGATTACTTGTCCACTGAGACTTTTTTCTACCTGAGACTACTTTCACTTTAGTTGGAGCAATGGAATCCATTAAGTCTGAGATTTTCGCAAGCAAATTATCTACCAACTTATTTACTGAGTTTGAGTTGGGAGATGAGGGGGATGTGGTGGAAGGATAAATACGTTTAAAGGTTTCTACTGAACTGTCCCCTAGAAAACCCTTTTTTATAGTGGTCTTACTGTGGCTGCATAATTTAGCAGAGATGGTACTTTCAAAGAAAATGCAGAAATGGTCAGATAATGCAATATTAATTACAGAGATGTCAGAAGTTCAAGTCCAGAGTGTGTCCTTTATTGTGTGTTGGTTGTTTGACATGCTGGATCAGTCCGAAGTTGTGGAGAGTATCATCTAATGTTTTTGCTTGTCTATCTTGGGGGTTGTCGGTATGGATGTTAAAGTCCCCCATGATGATTAGTTGGTCATAGTCGATACATATTACAGAAAGAAGGTCATTGAAATCATTAAAGAAGTTAAGTTTTGGTGGTTTATATAAACTTAGAAATAACACTTTGTTAGGCTCATTTATCTGGGTGGCTAGGTATTCAAAAGAATCAAACGTGCCCAGAGTTACCTTTTTAAAGTTCATTGAGTTGTGAAAGATGGTGGCTACACCTCCACCTCGTTTGTGTTTTCTGTTCTCGCTTAAGAAATTATAATTTGGAGGACTAGATTCTATTAATGAAGTTGTTTCATTATTTTCATCTAGCCAAGTTTCTGATAAAAAAAGGGCGTGTAAATTATGCTCAGTGATGAAGTCATTGATAAGAAAAGACTTCCCGGATAGAGATCTAATGTTTAATAAAGCTAACTTAAGTATTGTGATGATGGGCAGCTGAACCTTCTGACAGGTTAGCAATTTGAGATTTTGTTTAATATGAGAGCGTGTGGTTAACGGTTTATGTTTCCTGCTGCTGATAATCACTGATATAGCCTCAGGGGTGCCGGGTGAATTCTGGGAGACGGTAGGGGTGGATTTATTGCCCGGTTCCCTCAAATATCAAATATCTGTAATAATCAGTGGGGGGAAGCTCCCAGGCTTATTGACACTAGTCCCAGGCGTTTGGTGTAGTCTAAGTTTAGGTGTTAATTGTGTCCCAAATTTGATTTGCTCGTTCAGTCTGTCTGTAAAGTTTCTAAATGGAGACTCATTTGATGTGGCTGAGTCACAGGAAGATGAAGACTTGATCTCTGATGGTTGTTTATCTGTTCGGTCCTGTGGTGTCATCATGACTTGCTGTTTTTGTTCTCTGATATCCATGGGCGCCTCAAGGTAAGCTTTTGGGAGCAAGTGTTTTGCTTTCTGATTTTGATAAGAAAAAATGTTTGCTGCTAAGAGCCTTACTCCGGCCTTGTTCAAATAGCGCATCCCTTCTTTGAACAGATGATTGGCACTTCCAAATACTTTGAAATTATTAATAAATGTGAACGACTTCTCAGCTGATTGTTTCTTCAACCATTTATGGAGCATGTGGAGTCTGCTAAATCTTTCATCATTCCCTTCAGGGACTGGTCCGCTGATGAGGATGTTTACGTTAAGTCCATCAAGTCTCTGTAGGAGATCAGAAAAGTCTCTCTTCAGAATCTCTGATTGTCTCATCGCGATATCTGCTGATCCAGCGTGAATGACAAGCTTTTCCAAAGCAGGATGTTGGTCCAAGATTTTAGGGATTTTTTCTGATATTTCTCTCACTGTATTTTTGTAGCAGCTATAAACTTTGGTATTCTTGCTACAAAAAGCCTCAGTTCCATTAATTGATCCGTCTTGTATGATAACAATCTTTGCTGGGGGGGCTCTTACTTTGTTATGTGTCCGTTTGATGCGGCTGGGTTTCTCCTGGTGGCTTTGACTGGTCCTGGGGGCTGCGTCATCTTTCGGGGAACTCAAGGCTGCGAATCTGTTTACAGCGGATGTAACCTGGGTGCAGAAAGAGATGCCTGCCCTTTAGATAGTTCATGTTGGTATTATTTGCGATTATCCTGCAGTTGCTGGTGTTAGGTTGTTTGTTAACCAAAGCCAGGGGTCGCATTAACCGAATATTTTCCATTGACTTTTTTTTTTTAAACAGTGACGGAAAAATCATTTTGACAGATTGCAATTCCCACACCTGACCACTTGGTGCCCGACACTCAGACGTTTTCAACTTTATACACAGTTCACGTAACTAATCAATCAAAACAAGATTCCCATGGGAGCATCTGAGCATCATCTCAGACCTGGACACCGTACTGAATGCTTCAGGGCATCTGTGACCGCACCGTACACAGACCTGCGGGGACAGATTTGCTGCAGTTGATGCAGAGGGAACGCGTGAAGGGATTTCCACCCACTGAAGCGATCAGAAAAGCCATCTATCAGAGAATCGTTACAAATTCTGATCACTTCAATCAGATAGATGTCTCCTGATTTCAAAACTTTGGCTGAAGTGGCACTTGTAATTCCGGTCTCATGTGGCTACAAAGCACAGATTCAGCCTCAGAAATGGGAGCGCAGTTCAGCTCCATGCCAAGCGTTCAGGCCACAGCACTGGAAATGTTCATAATTAATACATGTAACTTATTAATTGAATGAAAATCAAATGCTACTGAATGTGCCATTATTATCATCTTAAAAATTGACGGGTAAAAATAGATTATGAGCGGACTTCTTGACCCTGTCAGTCAAAATGACTGACAACAAAAAATTGTAGCGTGACCAGCTGGCCAAGGCTTACCTGATATGAAGTGATCACTGCAGATTGTTGCATTTTAAATCATCTGTTTATTCCAGTTGCTTCTTTTGATCGGTTGCAACAAAATAAATCTTTTGTTTGCCTTGAAAGGAGTGCGAGTCAATAGAATTCTATAGAACTTGCACGTTTTGTTGTTTTTATCAAAGCAATTTGTGAAACCAACAGCTTAACAGATTTGATCTGGTTTTAGTTTTTTGGCCTTATTCAAATATTTCTTAAATATTTATTTATCAAATCAAATCAAACTTTATTTATAAAGCGCTTTTCATACAAGAAGTTGCATCACAAAGTGCTTTACAGATTAAAATGACCCCACATAAAACCACCTTCCCTTCCCTCCCCCACAGATTTAAAAGTACAGTCACAGTTATACCCCCCTCCACCCAACCCAACCCCTATGCACACACACAGTTAAAAGAAAAAGTAATAAAGGACATTGGGCCGAGTGTAGATGAACCATGCAAGGAAACGCCATCAGAGGAGCCATCTGCTCCGGCAGCGGTAGATTAACAGCAGCAGCCGAGGCACCGACACAGGGCGCCCAGTGGAGGCAAGGCCAAGACCCCCACCTCCACCCAAGATCCACCTGGAGAGCACCCAGCCAGCCACAGCAAAACCACCGCTCCCGCTGCATTTAAATGCACTGGTTTTATTTAATGAAGGTAGGACATGATTCAAAACATCCTGCACCCATGCGAAAAGTACCCACCTTTGATAAATCATGAATTATCTGTATTGAACTAAATCAGGCTGATACTCCAAGTTGCAGAACAGAAGAAGCCTTTTTTGATGAGAGGTGAAACGTCTTCAAGATAGCAAGAGAAGTCCAGTTGCCTTTATTTTTTTAACTCTCACGACTATTCTGTAATTGGCTACACCCACAAATTTCTTGATATCGGGCATAGCAGGCTGTATTTCCTGCTGTCTGTGTGGAAGGACGCTTTTTCTTTTCCTCCCCGTTCCCAGTTTTTCCTGTTTGCTCTTCTTAGCCTATCTGGAGCCTTTCTTTGCATTTCACTCCTAAAAACTCAAACATGGCACTGGTCAGCTGGTCTCTTAATGCAATCAATCAATTTTTTTCTACCCATAGAATGGCTAAGGAAGAGCTCTCCTGTCCTGATGGAACGCATGCGGCTGGATACGTGATGGATTCCTGGGGTATGTGGAAGATCATGTGTCTGTCGCTGCTGTTCGTGGAACACGTTGAAGACATCTATACAATTGTCTTAATGATAACCGCGTTTCTGCTGTTTGGTATGGGTGGATTCCTGATGTATTGCAAGTTTTAAAAGCTGTCGGCAGCAATTGGCAAGCTGTCTGAGCTTAACGAAGGGATGTGCAGTGCTGTTACCACTCAGACTTGTGCGTTATGTGAGCTAAATTGCAAGCTGGATGCTCTAAGCAAGCTAGCTGCGGTTTAGGGACTCGTCCACGGTGTGGAAAAACAACTCGGAGAGGTTTTCAGCCGGCTTGGTGAAAACTGACCCCCAATTTGGCTGTTTGGAGTTGCCATTGAGACCACTGAAAGACTTTAAGGCTGATGCAACAAATCCCAGCCTGAACCAAAACAATTGCTGTTATCTGAACCTGGCTGCCCATGTTGGCTTTGGAAGGCCAGACATCTCAAAATTCCCCTGGAAGTTTATGTAGAAAGACGCACTCCAGAGCAATTAGTTATTTTACCTGAGGCTGCAGGAAGAAAAAAGAAATTCTTGCCCGTAAGGGCATATCATACTTCAAAAGAACTAAAGTGCAGAACTCCAAGGAAGTCTTCATAGGTCTATCCCACTGCTGCAGACCACCTTCACATTGCCTTAATAGATAGCAAAAGCCTTAATGTTTTACTTCACAAATATGTGTCAAGTAGAAGCTGCAAGATACAAAACCACAGATAAAAGTCGTCTTAGTGCTTTGCAACTTAAATGTGGAAACCTAAGGAGTTAGATGTTCAAAAGAACTGTAGCTATTAGTTGGTCTGGGATTAATGAATGAAAAATGGGTGCTACTACTCCTCCTCGCCCAGTGCTTCGATGAATGTGAAAATGTAAATAATTGGAAGGAGTTGATTCATTTATTTATTTATTTAAAAAAAAAAATTTTTATGTGTCCTGTTTGGCAGTGTGGAGCTCAGAATTGGTGTCTGAGTACCAAGGAGAAGCCCAATAGATTTACTTTCACAAGCGGAGCAGTACAGCTTTTGCTATAGTACTCCACTGGATATATGTGTGAAAAATCTTTATTATGAATTGATGGGAGTTTTATTTCCTAATGTTATGGACACGGAGACAGAAATTTAAGGGGAAGAAAGAAAGAAGATGAAGAAGAGAGGTAGGCAGAGAGGGTGAATTGAAAATACAAGAGAGGAAAGGGAACAAAGAAAACACAGGAAAACTTTGAGGTCTGCCTCCATACCCACAGGACGGCAGAGAGAGGGGGAAAACCAAAACAAAACACGAAAAAGGAACATTGACAAAACAAACCTAACATCGTGAACTAAGAACTACACAACCAAATCACACAAGAATGGATTTAAAAATACAACAACAATGTCACAGAAAAACTCATGGTACCGATTAATCAAGCTCTAGTAATGATAACCTCAGCCCAAGAATATATCTGTAAACACCAGAGACCCCACATCTATGTGTGTGTGTTAGCATGCTGGTGCATAAAAGGTTTCTCCATAAGAGTCTTCGATAGCTGGTGTGAGCAGACATCAATCCGTCTCCCAGGAATTGATGCAGACATGAAGGAGATCGGAGCCAAGACGTCCAAAGGACCCCCAGGCAGCCCTGGGCGGGGCCGACCGCATCCCCCCAAGAGAGGAGCAAAGGAGAACCCCAGGGGAACGTCCAGCGTCCAGCGGCTACTATGCAGGGGCCCAGGGGGGGCCGGTCCATGACACCCAAGAAATGACGCTGTACCCTCACTCACACACCCCATACACACTTCATCCTCCCAGGTCCAGGTACCGATGCCCCAGTAGAGCCACCAGCCCCCGGACCCAGGAGATGGACCCCCTACCTTCAAGGACGGAGACAAGCAGACCGCCAAGGGCCCCACAGTGGCGAGGCAGCCCGACAGCCCAGGACCCCGACCAGACCACCTGATTTTCCTCCGGACCCCAACCCCTGATGGCCGGTAGCGAACAGGGGTGTAAGAAGACCCCTAGCCTCTATCCTCCCACTCGAGTATGGTGTTGATGCGTGTTGTAATAATGTGCATTTATAACAGAGGGGTGGGATGTGGGGAAGGCAGCCACACATCCCCCAACCCCCACCCCAAGCCCTCAGTGTCTGTATGTGGTTTAACAGTGGGCACCGGCACCAGAAGTGAAGCTGATTGAACCGCTCCCCCTCTGGATGCCGAAAAGTGTGCCCACCCCAAAGTCCCTACATGTGTGTCGCATAAAAAATGTTATTAGTGGGAGTGTCTAAGTTGTATATTAAAATTGGGACCCAGGAAGCCACGGGAGCACCCCAGTGATGTGCCCATGCCCCAAGACCCTATATGAGTGGTAAAGTGATGGAGCGGGTGGACAGAGGTGTTTGGGGATGGGGAGGGAAGGACTGGGAGACAAAATGTCTTCCCAAGGAGCCAGCTCCCCCACTGACCCCAATAGGCCCCGCTGTTCACCGGGATCCACCAGTGGAGGGAGGCCATAGGACGTTCAACCCGGGGCCCACGGCCACAGCACCACCAAGCCCCACGGACCCCAAGGCAGTCCCCCCAGCCCCATCCCAGAAGGAGAACTAAACCTACCCTGACATTCGCTCTACTAACAGAACACAAAAGACACTAGACACCCAGGCGACGTACCCACCCAGACCAGAACCAAACCGATGAACCGGGCGGCAAACCCACCAGGCCGACATCCACCATCCCCATTCCCTTGTGGAACGACCACTGCTGCTCAATGGCCCGGCAGGCAACCAAACCCAGCGCCCCACCCACCTGCCCTGCACACCCACTACCCGGCCAGTCCGCCCGCAGGTCCGACCGAACCCGGGCAAACGCCTGACCCCAGCTCCCCGCAGCGCACAAAGACCAAGACCCAGGAGCTAAGTCCAGTGCGAAAAAAGTTGATTCATTTATACACACAATCCTCCTGCTGTAGGCAGGTTTCTGAGACAAAACAAATTAATTTGATTATAACAAATCACAAAGCCTTTGAAAAGAGATATTATGTTCAATAAAGTTTTATTTTTCTATTCAGTCAAATTCGTACTCATCTTTAGGAGATTTTCATGATTTGCTCTTCCTAGGTCAACCCAGTGGTTCCCAAAGTAGGGGGGGCGCCGAGTGGTGGTCCCCCCGAAATATGCTGTGATATGCGGATGTCTTTAGTTGATTCCTTAAAGGGCGCACTGTGTATGGAGACATGGTGGCTGAAAGGAGCGGGCCAACAGATTACCCCATCAGAAAGAGATCTGGTAAAATTACCCTGAAGGTCCGATAGTGAAAATGCGCCTGAGGTTTTGTACATAGTAGGCGAGTTTCCATGCGCTGCAGGCGTTCATGAAGCCCGTCTCCCCCAATATTGTGCACGCGTTGCATTATTCACTGCGACGCACTGGCGTCTAAACAGCCGAGTCCCGAGCTGAATGATTTAATGATCGATGTCTTCGGCACAGTCAACTACATCCAAACATCCTGTCAAAGCTCCGATCTTTGCGGTACTGTGCAAGAAAATGGGCTCCAACAGACAGCCATTCTGTTTCCCGCTGTCATGTGGGAAGTACTGTCCAGGGTCTTTAAACTGTGAGATGAGATTTGCATCTTTTTTAATCTTTCATACAGGGGCAGAGGGTGTACATGCATTATTATTACATGAGTTATAAATGGTTTTAAAACAACAATATTACTGTTTATTGCAATAATTTCTGGAGCAATATATTGGCCAGCAAAATTTGTTTTTGCAACGGGCCTATTGGTGAGCAGTAATCACCTGTGGCAGGAAACACCACTAAGCAATATAAATTAACTACATGTGGTAATAAAAGATCCAGATTATCAGAACAAATGCAAATGCAAATGCCATGAGGATGATAAAACTACTATAAATGTTCAAATTATCGAAATTAACAAAACAGCCAAAACACCTAATAGATTGAAAGATTATTACATTATTTAAACTTAAACAGTGCTTATAATAATTATAATACACACACTGAAGGAAGGAAAACCCAAAACACAAAGTATTTTAAAGGAATAATTGCTGTTCTGCACTGAAAACGTACCAAATGTTTTCCACAGTTGTACACGTTTCCATCAGCTGAAATTCATCCCCGTCAGTTTACACATGCTGTGCTGGAAAATCTGGCTGATTTAATCTATGAGTTTTATCACATTGAGCGGTTCACTCAAAAAGGATAAATTACGGGATGGCTGTTTTCAAAAAAGGTTCATGATCATTTCCGTTAAAGCTTCTGCAGCATCTTTTAAAAAGTTATGATGAACTCAGATTATTTTTGGAATGCATTAATCCATCTAAATATTTCCCCAAAAAATTTTAACCATGCAGATGTTCTGAAATGAGCAAAAAAACAACAACGTAACGCTGTATTTCCATGTGTGGTTCTGACTCTGGCATAGGCATCATTTTAGCAGGGGACGGGAACAATATTTATGGTGACCGTGTTTTCCCCACCACTTTTAAAAACCTAATGCAAAATGTCTTACCAGTTCAGATCTAACATAATTTGTGCTCCCAGCACAATTTCCGTATAATCAGTATCTGCACTGACAATGACACTCGTTTATGCTAAAAAAGTGTTGCTTCGGTGTGTAAGTTTGCCAAAACAAAGTTGGACTCTGTCATTTTTCTGTTCCCCTGCTTGATCTGACCAGTGACAACATGTTAAGCCGCATGCTGTCATTCAGCCGCTGGTTGTTTAGGTTGTGTTCTTAAAACGATGTGGGCTACATTGATAACTGCCAAACGTTTTGCGGTAAACCTGGTCTGATCCGGAGAGACAAAATCCATCCCACTTTGAATAGAGCAGATCTTCTTTCTCCGGACAGATTTATTAGTCCTCCAAAACACTAAAAACCCAGGGTCCAGACCAGGAAGCAGAGTCGTAGTTTAAAAAAATCATACAATGTGATTTCCTGGATGTATTTATTTTTACATTCTGTCTCTTACAGTTGAAGTGGACCTAGGATGAAAATTACAGACCTCTCTCATCTTTTTAAGTGGGACAACTTGGACAATCAGTGGCTGCCAAATACTTTTTTTACCCCAATGTAAGGCTTAGAGGACAGACTGACCACTTTTCTTCTCTTTGCCACTTTCCTCTTCTACTACTCTCCATTTGCAAGATTTACTGGTATTTCAACTGTTAACTTTATGTTTTCATTCAGTGTTTTCCTCTCCATAGAAGCTACACCTGGTCTGGCGCTCTAATGGGCTGTGATGCCTTGTTGGAGGGGAGGCATCGCCTAGGATGATATTCCCAGTAACTGAACGTTCTCCCTCCTGTTCTTTTTACTTTCTTTAACATAGAAAGTACTCTTACACCAGTTGTTCTGGACGGATTTTCTTCGTGTATCTGGTCGTCTTCTCGAACCCCAGTCAGTCGTGGCAGATGGCCACTTGTTCTGAGCCTGGTTCTGGTTCTGCTGGAGGTTCCTTCCTGTTAAAGGAGAGTCTTTCCCTCTCCACTGTCACTACATGCCTGCTCAGTATAAGCAGTACTTTTTAGCTCTAATAACTGAAGCTATGTGCTGAGTCTTGGTCCAAAAGTAATTACTTCAGTTGTTTTCAGTACAGCTGGGAAAAGGTATGGCACCCCCACACATTGCTTTGTCCTCTACATCTACTCAACACGTGAATGTTTGTGAAGAGCTGAGTGCGTGTGATGTCTTTGCAGACTTTATGCTTTGGGAATTTTACTTTGCCCTTGTCATAAGTTTGATTTTGTATAGTTCAAAAAGTCCTCCACCTGCTTGTTGGTTTGTTTATTGAGCCAACACCTAAACATGTCACCACTGACAAATTCAGTCCGGTAGCCTTCCTTAACTTTTTATTCCCAACTGAAGGGGTGAAAAAGCTGGAGCTGACACGTTATGGATTTTTAACCACACCATGAGTACTTTTTTAGCCACACTGAACCATCTGGGCACAAAAAAAATCCTCTGACAGCTGTCACTTTACAACTTCTTTATTTGAACTACTTTCTGGAGCAGGTTTCTAAAACTATAAATGTCTGTGTGCAAAAATGTCTTGTGAATCATTGTCAAATTTAGTGGCTCACACTTTCAAATGTCATAGAAAGGTCTTATCCTTGGCTTTATCACTTTGTGCATTAGAGCCAATGTTTGGTGTCACATATTTGAAGAATAGTTTTACACAAATAAGTCCCTTTACTTTTCATAAAGAGAATGTCGAAATTTCATGTTTTGTATGTGAAAAAATTGCTCTTTTCAACTCGCTTTGCCTTAAAAAAAAAAAGTACATTAATTTCTCCAACATGTACAGCTTTGATTCTTATTCTGAACCTGCAATCCTTTTTAAAATAGATGTCAGTCATTAGAATTATGGCTATTAGAAAGGGAACTTTAGTTTTGCTTTTTATTCACCATGATATAATAATGATTTATATAAATACCTCCAACAGCAAGTTTTATTTAAAAATCTACTTATTCAGATGACTTTATAATACTCAGAGCTTCTTATAACATAGACTGTAACTAAACCAGGTAAATATATTATTATATCTTCGGCATTGCTGCAGACAAAACACCAATCCATCTGTCAATCATCACGCATGAACTCTTTTGCTTGAGGCACAGACTGACACCCAACCCAGCCTTAGCCTCAAACCCCTCCAGGGGCACACTGAAGGTCAGAAGCCCACAGAACCACATCATTAAGATAAGTTCCTGAGGTTCTCGAACCAGACACCCTCCTCTTCTCAACTATGCCTAAAGATGCCGTCCATGAGCACCACAGGTTCCACAGGAACACTAGAAACCGGTTCCACTTTGTGCCGGGAATCAAGACAGCTCTTGCTTTGGGGAAATAAGGATTGCATAGCCCTTAAATCCACCCAGATACTTCATACTCCCACAGCATCCACACAAAATACCTCATGAGATAAGGTCGTAAAGCCTTCTGTAGTTCCACAAAACACATGTAAAACGGACAAGCAAGCTCAAATGACCTCCTTGTTTTGTTTTTTTAATCACCAAATCAAGTAAAGCACCTTGGATTACCCTGTTATTGAAAGTGTGCATTACAAATAAAATTGCTTTGCCTTGCCTTAACAGCTATGTGAGGTTAAAGATATGATCCACCGTATTACATGGCATAAACCTATCTCGTAACATGACTGTGGCAGACCATAAAGCTAGGCCTATCAAAGACATGGATGAGTAAATTTAGTGTCGATGAACGAGACTGGCCTGCACAGAGTCCTGACTTCATCTCAACAGAACACTTCTGGGGTGCTTCAGAGCAGACAGTGTGAGCCCGGCCATCTCCTCCAACATCAGTGTCTGACCTCAAAAATTATCTTCTTAAAGGGTGGTTAAGTATTACTGTTCTGAGGTGCGTGGTGGTGTAGATGCTAGTGCTGATGTCTTGGACCAGGAGGGTTGTGGGTTGAAATCCCAACAAGGGGTTTTCTTGTGTGCCGAATTTGCATGTTTTCTCTCTGCTAGTATAGCTTCTCTCCTGTTTCTCCGCCTTCCTACAAGGGTTCGAAACCACGCATGCTAGCTTATCAGGGCTCTTTAAAGGTGCCTTTAGGTGTGAGTACATGGCTCATTGTCTTAGCATGGACCAGTTCAGGGTGTACCTCAACCTCTGCAAATTCTTTACAATTGCTCAAGATGTCCAGGAATCCAGGTTTTACTTTAAGTGCAGCATTTGTTGGAGGGATGTGTTGCTGAAGCTCTTTACGATCAGGAATGTGTTGCCGATTTTTGGTTGAAAAAAATAAAACAACAGAAGTGGTTTAACTTTTTGTACTGTGTGTGCTAACAACCTGACTTACCAATTTTCTTCACTCTGCTACTTCCTTTTCTCCTACGACTCTCCAGTTGTATTACAGTACATTCTGTTATTTCGACTGTTAACTTTGTTTTCTCTCAGTGTTTTTCTCTCCATAGAAGATATACCTGGTCTGGTATCCTGCTTGGCTGCAATGCCCTGTTGGACGGGAGGCATCGACTGGGATGATCCTCCCAGTAACTGAATATCCTCCGTGTCCTGTTATTAAGTTTTTACTTTCTGTAACATAGAAAGTTCTCTTATATCAGATCTTCTGTTCCTTCTGTGTCTCTGCTGTGTCTTCTCAAACCCCCAGACGGTCGTGGCAGATGGCCGCTCCTACTGAGCCTGGTTCTGTTGGAGGTTTCTTCCTGTTAAAGGGGAGTTTTTCCTCTCCACTGTCGCTACATGCTTGCTCAGTATGAGGGATTGCTGAAGGATTGCTGTGGTTGGAAAGTCTGCATCAACGGGGCACAACCTCACGCCAATGACTGACGCAATCTGCTGGGATTCCTTAAATAGGAAATTTTTTAACTGATTGGAATGTTTGTATAAATGTATTGAAATGACTTCTTGTTAAGTGCCTTGAGATGACATCTGTTGTGAATTGGCGCTATATAAATAAACTGAATTGAATTGAATTGAACAAGCCCGCTGATTTCATTTATAGAGCTGATCTAAAGCGTGCTTTATATTATTTCTGTACCAAACATCTTTGCAACATTTTCTGATCAAATTTCCTTGCGAGCTACATGCAGTATGTCGTGAGCAGAAACTTAAGGAAGGCGCTGCAGTGTGAAAGGCCTCTTGTATAGCCAGATCAGAGCTTAACTGTCAGGCATCCTGCCAAGACAGCTGCACCTGCTTGGAAGACCCGTGGCCAAAGCTATGAGGCCCCTCAGAGGAGCGACTGATGAGTGGATATTTCTTCCCAACCTGAAGGTTGAAGCAAAAAGAGATGCTAAGGAAGGAGGCCAGATGGTACAACAGCTACCTTACAATCATAAAGGATAGGAAACCAGCCTTGTTCGGGTTCTAGTTCAACAGCTGCTGAATCTTGTACTACCGTCACTATTTTCACATCAAATTATCATGTTCTTACCAACAGCCTCCCCCCTGCAAATCAAGTATTTTAAATGGTAGGAACCTTTGTAAAAACAAAACAAAAGGAACATCAACCTGTGGTTGCTATACATTGCAAAAATGTATCTAACCATACTGCAAAAATTAACAATAATATGTATTAAAAACCTGTTATTAAAACATTTTAAAAAGCAACCAGTTGACCCCCAGCAGGCCTATTCTCGTTACAGTATTCATAGGCTTTTTTTGTGGTGCTGACTCCAAAATATTTGTGGATAATTTACCTGTTTTTGGGGGGGGGGGTGTTTGTAGAGCATATCAAAAATGTTGCAGCTTGGGAAGCTGCCCAGTGCTACTTGACACTCGATTGGCTGTACCCCTAAGAGCGGAAACAAGGAAAACTGTAGATGTTAGCTGCTATGGTAGTGCTGAGACGGTTTCTACTGTGAGTATTAATGCATATTTAGGTATAAGAAGTGTTTTTTAGAGGAGGTCTCAAGTATTCAGGGATTCTAGCTATTCCCTGGTGGTTGTGGTCCCTAATCCCCATTGATACAGGGTATCCACAGTACATTGATAAATGTATTACATCATGTACTTTCAAGCTCACCTTTTTCCTATTACACCACTGAGTTCTTGCTATTTGGAACAAAGAATATACTCTGTACTTTCTAAGCCATGGAGGATGAGTGGAGAACTAAATCTGACAGATCTAATTTTTAATTAGCAGTTCACAAAGACGAGTATTGCCCCTGTCACTTCAACTTGTAACCCCTACAGTAAGTGTATAGTTCTTCTTACCTGTAGTTTAAGGCTAGCGTTGGGTGTACGTTGTACTATTTCCATTTCCAGCACTGAACTAAACTCACTGTGGCACCAACCTTTTCCTGGGAAGAGTTTACTGCAGATGTGACTCAAGTCTCATAATAATTTTCTAATCGCCTCCTTGAAACGTGACAGAGCACCACCATGACAGAACAGTTGCACTCAAAGGAGCAGGAAAATGCTTGCCATCCCCCACTCAGTATGACTTGGTCCAAGTGATAACTACAACCACCCAGGTGCTCATCCAACATCAACTAGTTGTCAGACATCATCACAGGTGTCAAACTCCAGTCCTCAAGGGCCGGTGTCCTGCAACCTTTAGACATGTCTCAGTTTCAACACACCTGAATCAAATAATTAGGTCATCAACAGGACCCCAAAGTATCTAAGTGCCTGCTGAGGAGGTAATTTAACAATTTGATTCAAGTGTGTTGGACCAGGAACACATCTAAAGGTTGCAGGACACCGGCCCTCAAAGACTGGAGTTTGACACCCCTGATTCTAGGTGGATAAACTGACTGGTACATTGACTTTGAGTAGTAGAGAATTCTCACTTCTCAACATGATCATTGATATTCGATTTTTTATTTGTCAAGATTTAAAAATGTCAAATTGAGATCCAAATCACTTTTTCAAGACAAACACAATGAAACATTTTTTTAAATCTTGTCTGTCAGGTGCCCCCCAGGAGTCGAGAGAGCAATTTTATCTACTGTAAGTGCATAAAATCCACTTGCTCGAGCGCACACTTTCTTCACGAGGGAGGAGCAGCTCACTCATGAGGCAACCCACTGTGCTGTGTGCGCGCTAGACTTCGCCATGCCTGCTCGAGGCCTTTCAGTGATCCGTGCTCTTGAAGTAGAATTTTGGTCACTCAAATCAAGCTGACTTTTGACAGTTCCCTCTGATTGGTTGAGTTTTAACACAGCTGCCACCTCAATGGGTGTCCAATGTGCTTTTGATTGACAGCTCTCTTTCCATTAAATGCCAGTTATTGAAGAAGAAGCAACAGACAATCCTGTAACAATGGCAGACGAAGCAGGGGAGGAGTAGTTTTAAATGTAAGTATATTAAAATCTGGGGGTACAAAAAGTTTAAAGAAGTTGGATTGTTGGGGGTTTGTTGTTTGTATAGACATGTTTTTTAATTCTATTTTTGTGAAAACTATTGCTTGTAAACAAACTCGTATGTCAGCCCCACGGTTCTTCATGTATATATACATCGAATTTTTGAAAATAAGGCTTTTTGTCATATTTTTTAATGAGAAGGGGCAAATAATGTAGTTAGCCACCTTATGCTTGTAGCTTTAATAACCGTCAAACAGTACAGAACCTTTGATCTCAGTAGAGTACAGTTCCTCTTGTGTTCTGCTGTAAAAACTATAGTTTTGCATTCAAGGTTAACAAGTTTGCCATGTTTCCCCTTTTCACTTGTCTTCTGTCTATACTGTGAGGACATTTCTGGAGAATATGGACCTGCAGGGTAGTTCAACTCCGTTGCAGGGCAAAACAAATTAGATTAAAAAAAAAGAAAGTACTGTATCTACATGTTTAGTGAAGGTTTGGCCTGGGTTTGTTGTTAGTTTGTTGTTAGAAGGTTTGTTCATTCACTGCATTTTGTTGATTGATGAAAATGAATGATTAACACCTCCATTTTTGAAAGCATTCTGTTTACAGCATTTTTTCCCACCGGCCTATAACTTTTGCTCAGTACTGTATGTATTGCACTGACTCCCACTACATGCTTCATGCATCAAACTGAACTGGAGAGCTTCTTCAGTGACAAACTGCTGCATCTTAGGTGAACAAAGGAGCATTATCACAGATCCTTCCTTCCAACAGCTGTAAGACTTTATAACCATCACAGCTCCCAACAGATTCAATAAGTCTTTATAAGTCTCTTGTTATTTCCACATCTCCATTGTTTGCACAGTTTTTTCACTTCTTGTAAGCAGTCTGTTGCAGAGGTGGGTAGAGTACCCAAAACTTTAACTCCAATAAGAGTAGCACTACTTCAAGATGTTTTTACTCAAGTAAAAGTAAAAAGTAGCCGTCCCAAAAATTACTCAAGTTAGCGTAAAAAAGTATTTGGTAAAAAGGCTACTTGAGTACTGAGTAACATCTGATTTAATATCTATAAAATGATGTCAAACAGACAAGATTATAAAATTATGGGAAAATTATGGTGTTTTAAAGACTGAAATGAAAAAACATGGATACCCATAAATAACATAATTACAAAATAACAAATATTAAGCAGAAGAACCCAGTTTTGACCTCCGCCAGGAGGTATTTGTTTTCGTGCAGTCTGTATTTCTGTTTGTCTGTTAGCTAGATTACTCACAAAGTTAATGGATAGATTTTGATATAATGTTCAGGACACGTCTGCAATGGGAACAGGAACAACTGACAAGAAGCGCATATCCACCCACAGACCAGCAGTGCTAACCTCTGCTCCTCTCCCGTCTCAGATTTTCTAGATTATTTACAGTAGGTAATGTATATATGATATATGTAAATCTTAGACCAAGGTAAAAAGTACTTACAGCGACAATTTATTTAGTTTACTGTTCATGCACTTGACCTCAAAATGCAACAAGCAGCTCAACAAATAAGAAAAAAAAGCTTGTGTAGAAACAGTTGATCTACTTTAATAAACTGTAGGTCTGCGTCTGGTGTATTTTCTCTTAAAAAATGTTTATTCTTCAGTGAAGTTACTCACTGAGCATCTAGAAATCTTACTCAAGTACTGTAAGAGTAGCGATAATTCATAATAATATTACTTAATAAACGTAAAAAGTACAGTGTATTAAAACTACTCTTCAAAGTACTTTTTTACCCAAAAAAGTTACTCAAGTAAATGTAGCTAAGAAAATATAACTAGTTACTACCCACCTTTGGTCAGTTGTTTGTTTTTTGCACATATATATCCATACACATTCTGTACATTTTTCTGCCTTAAACTACCCAGCTCAGCTGCACATTACTTTTAATCTGAGTATGCTAGTTTTGATTAACTGCACGGTATTCTTCTTATGTTGTAAATTTCTCTATTCTTGTGTTTGTTTTATTTTTACCTTTGAGTAAATTAGGGTTGTCAAAATAATCAATATCTTGATATAATCGATACTTGAAAAAGGAATTATTTAGAAATACTCATTTTAATCAAAATCAACACAAACTCGTTCCCATTTGCCCAAAATGACCCATTTCCTCCTGCAGCAGCACTGCAATAAGAGACACTCAGCTCCTCCTCCCCAATGAGCTGCAGCTGGAAGTTTGAGTTGTCAGAAACAAACATACGCGATCCCCCTTAGCCGACAAGGCAAACACAAAAGCTTTGTGTGTGGGATAGAAAGGAAAAAAAAAAGTTGATAAAAAGTTCAATAAAAAAAGTTTTCCTTTTCTTTTTTAATATCCTATAGAGTAGCTTGTTACTACAGTCATTACTAACTCACAACCAATCACAAATGCAGACCCAGGTATGCTTCGTCAAAAAGCCCTTGCTCCTCTCAAACCACAAGAGAGCAAACGACTTGAACTACAAAAGTTGTCACAGCAAGGAGCAGTGGAAAAATTGCCTGAATATAGTTTCAGTAGTTCACCAGTAGGTAAATGTTGTGTCCCGTTTTGAACCGATATGGGACGCACATCAACAGTAAATGTATTAATAATGACCAAAACATAGCACAGGAAATATAATCAGCAAAGTTGTCACGGTGGGATCTAAGCAGGATCCAGCCCAGCCCCCTCCCCGGTGCTGCTGACTCCACACACCCAGACCACGCTGCTAACAACACCCACGCCTTTACCACCACCTCCCTTAATCACCATGGTAACACCAGCACGCTGGCCTGACTAAAACCCCATGGAGAATATATTGAGTACTGTCAAGAGAAAGATGAAAGACACCAGAGCCAGCGATGCAGATGACCTGAAGGTTCTATCAAAGCAACCTGGGCTTCCAGATAACTCCATGCCATACCACATTGCAGTATTTCATGCAAAAGAAGCCCCAACTAAGTACTGAGTGCAGAGACTTATAGTACAAGGACATAGGTTACAGTAGGCCCACATTTATGTTAAAATCCTTATTTGTTAATCAATGTAATATTTGTATTTTCTAAAAATAAAATAAAAAATGTATGCTTTCACCAGCTGTAAGCTATAATAGACATTTCCTGAAATAGATGTAAAAGGTTTCACTGTGTGTGTGGAATGAATCTGTAATGTAGGTCTGACTTTTCAGCCTGAATTACTGTACAAAAAAATCCCCTGCTGATGATCTAAACTGTAAACTGGTCTTCATGGCTGAGAGTGTGAAGGAGCAGTTTGCTTTGTAATCAGGTGTTTTATCCACAACAGTATCCTTTTACCATACTGAACTCATCAATCAACCCTCTTTGTTCTTTGTAGAGGTGCAACGCCTCATATACCCCAGTCAATGGTGTGCAGGTTGAAAAAAGTGAGAGATAAGCTGTTTCATTGGTTCAGAACACAACAGTGCTCTAAAAGCAGGCCATCCGCAGATCTCAGCCAGGGTGTGATGCATTGATTTCTGCTCCCCTAAGATGGCTTTCAGCTCCACGGTTGAGTCTGGCGCCATCATTCTCAGAAAGCCTATGAGTGTGGTGATTAGTCTCACGAAACAAACAAAGCTGAAGCTCGTTTTCAACCAAACCATCTTTTAAAGCCTGTTGTGAGTGTTTTTTTTCCCCTTCATATGGAGTCCATTGGCTGGCCAGTTCATCGGGGTCACATGGAGCTTCCTGGCTGTTCAAGGGATTGCTGCAGGGCAAAAAGATCGAAAAGAAATCACAGACAATGGGCGCCGCAGCAAGAAAAGCTGGATAAAGATGACCTCTCTCTGTCTAGTTCCTTTGACTGTGGTGTGATGGACCTAGATCAAGACAACCTAAAGCTTTAAAAGTCACATTTATTTGAATATAGTCCCACTTTGCCTCTGTTGTACTCTGTATAGCTCAGGGTATGCCAGGCATGGCATTTCCTTTTAACAAACTGCTTGCTTTGTACATCTGTGAACCTAATGACATTTTTAAATATCACATGTTACAAGATGCAGCTCAGATGAGTCAAATAAATGGGACAAAACCATGGAAGGAGGTTTGAGTTTGTGATACATGAAAAGTTCAACAAAATGAAAACTTTCAGTGGGAGGGTTGTTTGCTTTTCTTTGCTCGACTGTCCATTTTCTGCTTTGAAACTAGCTTTGCAGATCAGAACCACTATGCGGTTTGCTGTTGAAGCTGATTGGACGTCAGAATGTGTGACAACCAGCAATAATCATGCAACACGGAAAACTAAGTATCAAATTAAAAGCCTGGTGGCTATGATAAACTGCAGGGTTCATAGCTGATTCCAGTACACATCCAGCCAGGTCTTCCAGCACCTTGTCACTTTATATAACTTTATCTGTTCTAACTCTTCACAGCTACGTGTGTAAAGAAATGTTTCGAAATTCCCAGATCTGATGCAGTAAATCTCCAAAGAACAGAATCTTTCTCATTCTTCATCACAACTGACAGGCTAAGCAAAAATGCATCTCTTGGAGGCAACCCACTCTTGACTGGCTATGGTTCCCACGAGAGAGCATTCTCCCCACAACAATGAGTCTGCTTAGACCGCCAGAGGACACAATGCATGTGCTAAGAATGGTGATAATCAGACAAGATGGAAGCGGATGAAGAGGAGGAATGGGATGTTTAATTTGAGATGGAACAGATTAGAGATATATATTGTGTCTAGATTTAGGAGGAAAGTCATCTACAGTATAAAGAACCATAAATATGGGCGATCAGCGTCTGGTGCCACTTTATAGAGCAAGTGGATTAAGAGACTTAACTGATTTATTTTGATAATAAGGGAATAAGAGCCGATCCATCAAAAAGACGTCAGAAGAGTTAAAGTTACTGTTTAGCTGTTAAGATCCTGGATTAACATGCATACCTTGTAGTTATTGTGGCCTTTCCACTCAGCTGCTTGAATTGAATGGTCTGTTGTGTCATTGTGTCATGCATGGCAAGCAGACCCAACACAGTGTTGAATTTTTTTCCTTTCTTTTCTGAAAAATCTCTGCAGTATGATGTATTTAAAGCTCTGCTTGTCAATAAATGTATCAAGGAAAAACTGATCCACAAACAACTCTGATTTAACTTACCGTCATCACTGAAAATCTGTTCTAATCAAGGCATGTTCCCAGAATGAAAGGCTTCGCTGAAACTCTGAGCAAGTCCTCTCACGCCTCAAAATACAACACGTCCTGTACATGCCCCCTGTAAACAAAGAAGAATAATCCTTTATTGTTCCACAAAGGGGAAATTCAGCTGTAACAGTAGGAAATTAACAGATAACAGAAGCATTCGCAATCACCTGAGAATGGTAGAAAAAGTATGAAAACAGAGTTAAAAATTATATATGTACATTAGGACACAATTACAAAAACCAAAGTATTGTGCAGTTATTAAAAATAAAGTGGCATACTCAGATCAGAATATGCAACTGAGTAGGATCATTTAAAAAACAGTGAATATTTACAGAATGTCCATCTGTAGTTGTGCAATAGAAAGTTAAAAAAGTAAACGTATTATTTGCAAGAACTAAACAGAATATAAACTGAGAAAAACAAGATGTGCAAATAGTAGCCACAGAAATGTTAGTTAAATGAGTGAAATAGTGCAAGTTACAGCAGTGATGTAAACATTGATTTTGTTGGGATCAGTTCTGGTTGTAAAGTCTAACAGCTGCAGGGAGGAAGGATCTGCGATAACGCTCCTTCATGCAACTAAGATGCAGCAGTTGCTTACTGAAGGAGCTCTGCAACTCAGCAACATCGTCATGCATGGAGGGGGGGCACTGTCCATCAGTGATGTTATTCTGTCTCCCACCACCTGCACTGGATCCTGGGGGCATCCTAGAACAGAGCTGGTCTTCCTGATGAGCTAATCCAACTTCTTCCTCTTCCTCTTTCATGAACACGTACATACCAACAACTTGTCCACTTTCAGAGTATGTTGTGTATAAACTCATGGGTAGTGGATAAATGAATGAATTCCTCATTACAATTTTATGTCTCTATGGTCTATACCTGCTTATCCTTGCAGGGTCGTAGGGGGGCTGGTGACTGTCTCCGACAGTCATTGGGTGGGAAGCAGGGCTCAACCTGGACAGCTGACCAGGCCATCACAGGGACACACAGGACAACCATGCACACACTCATACCGAAGGACAATTTAGAGATTATTTAACCTAACATGTCTTTTTTGGACTGTTGGGAGGAAGCCAGAGAGATAACCTATGCATGCACAAGGAGAATGTGCTAACTCTATGCAGAAAGACCCCAGACCGGGATTTTAACCCAGGACCTTCTTGCTGCAAGGCAACAATGCTAATTATTTTAAGCGCTAACATCCAATATCTTTAAGCTCGTTTCTGCCAACAAATGCTACCGAAATGTTTTATTATATGGAACATAAACTTGCCTCAGATAAATATCTTTGTATTTACCTTTATTTGTAATTAAGGTCAATTTGGGTCTATTATACATGTGTTACAAGTGGTTTCATTCAGTAAATCTGTTTATGTTCAAGTGAATTGAAATGTTATTGTTTCAGCAGAAAGAAAGAGCGAACATTTATAGTATTTTCAGTGGTAAGTGAATTTCCTACTATTATCCTGCAAAGAAATACTTTAAATAAGTGCAACAAAAATCAACAAAGTGTTACAAAAATCATTCATTAATAAAATATCATTTCAGATTTGACAAGAAAAAAGCATGAATAAATCATAAAATATGACAAGAACATGGTAAACCTTATCAGTCAAAATGAAGCCGTTTTTTGTTTTTCAGAATATTTTGTGACTTTGAAGGACTAAACAAGTGAACATGAATTATGTCCTTCACCCTGACTGAGTAGAAGGTTAAATCAGGATTTGTCACATTATTCAGATGATTTTAAATGTTTTTTTTCTCTTTTCACTTTACATTGTATTGGGTCCTCGCTGAATAATACATCCACGGGCAAAATAGGAGTTATCTTCTCTGGCCAGCCCCTCTGGACTCTATCTGCTCTACAATATTCCAGTAGGTCTATTAAATAACTTCAATTACAGTCATTTCAACGACCTTGACAGAATGCAGAAAAAAAATCAATAGACGCACCCCCTAACCCCCCCTTTTTTTCTTCTATGACAAGCAGGTCATTGCTCTAGTTCTGGCTCTAATTCTTTTTTTGATGAAAGATTACTGAGCTTCATCATGTTGTTGAACAGAAAAGGGTGGCCATAAAAGTGAAAGATCTTATTTATTTGATCTTCTCCAAGATAATTCGATCTATATATCAACTCCTCTGAGTGAAAGTGCTCCGTCTAACTCAGGCGTAGAGAAGAGGTTATTTTCAGTTTCCCATTAAAATGTTTCTTTGTTGCTGCTTTTCTCTGACAAGGACCCCCAGGCTAAAGCAATGTCACAAATGAATGCTAAATTTCAGGGAGAACTCTTTACTTGAATTTGGGCATTTGAGCTTTTTCACATGAAAAACCTTTCTAATATTCATCACTGAGTTGCTGGAATTTCCTAACAAAATTGGTCTAGCGGCATTGTGCTCAGAACAGAAAGCAAAACCATAGAAACGACACAATGCAGAGCATTCACCAAACGGCAGTCCAAACAAACATCTGCCTGCCAAAGTAAAATATATGCAAAATATGAAGCTTAGTCCTGTTTAACAGGGAAGGTTCTTTCTCTTTGCTGCCAATAATTGGGATTGGGAATTTTAAAGTTAATATGGCAGTGATTACAGAGTCCCAAGAGAGCCCAACAAACACTGGGACTAAACCCTGGCACAGAATCAGGCTGCTGTATTTGCTTGATTAACCAAGCTGGATTCTTTAACATTTTGCACATTTTTACCTGGTTAAATTTTTTTTTTTATCTAATAAACATTATTTATCTGGGTGAGCTCAATCAAAAAGATGAAAACAATCTCCTCTTAAAAATACAATGAGATCTCCATCCCATTCTACTTTCAGAACCTCAGGAACCACCAGTAAACCTGCCGTCTAGGAACAAAGGGCTCTGTTTTATTTACTATTCCGATAGTAAAGAATTATAATAGTCCAGCCATCAAGTATTCAATGCATGGACTACTTTTTGAATCACTCTGGGACAGTCAATGTCTAATTTTAATAATATTGTGGAGGTAAAAGAGGAAAGTCCTGGAAACCAGTTTGGTATGGGATACTACACTCTTTACAGTACCACAAATCAAACGGCACTCAAAGTAATAGAATAAGCACTAGTGATGTGTCGGTCGTAAACGAAACGGCTCTTTGAAGTGACCGATCAGAGAAGGAGCCGGACCGGAGCCGCTTTTGTTTGTTTCTTCTGTTTGAGCTGCACGTCGGAAGCACGGGGGGGTTACACACACAGATAGTGGTACAAACACCCAGAGAAACGGGACAGTGCAAGAGAAGAAGAAAAAAGCGCTACAGACAAAACATGCTGGAAAGGTGAGAAAATGAGTGACAGCAGGTAAATCTGAATGCATTTCAATTACACTGATCATTCCAAGGAAGAGTGTAGAGTATGCAAAGTTGCCGGGCGGATGTCTTCCTTTTGTTGGTTGGGGCACCTTCATCGGGGGTGCCAGTTTTTTAATTGTTGGGTGGTGCCTGATCGATAGCTCGGTGGGATACGGATCCGGCGTCTCTGCTCGTTCGATCACCTGTTCTGTACGTGTTGTGCGTGGTAGGTTCATTGGTGGGTTTGACTGGCCTTGGTTGCCTGGTCTCGGTGCTCTGCTTTGCACAGGATCAGGACTCAGGAGCTGGTACAACTTGGTGTCCAGGTGCTGGCTGGGGTTGGACTGGGGATGCCGTCCATCCGCTGCAGCTATCGGTGGGGCGCGCCGACGTCGGGCAGGGGTGGGGCGCTGGGAGGTCGGCGGTGGGGATTGGCCTGGGGTGGCAGCGGCGCATGTCGGCCGGCCATGGCCCCTGTGGTGGTGGTCCCCTTGTTGGCTGATCCCTGGTCGGGTCCCTGCTGAGGGGTGGGGCGCCCCTGGGCCCCGGGTCCGCCCTGGTGTTGCCGGTTGCCGGCGGAGCCCGTGGGCTCGTCACTGCTAGATGTTCCCCTGGGGTTCTCCTCTGCTCCGCTCTTAGGGGATGCGGTCAGCCCTGTGCTGGTCCGCCTGGGGCTCCTGGGCTCTGGGGGTCCATTGGATATCTGTGGCTCCGATCTCCTTTATGTCTGTGTCAATTCCTAGGAGACGGATCGATGGCTCCTCACATCATCTATCGAGCACTCATATGGAGAAACCTGATATGCACCAGCATGCTCACACGGTGTGGGGTCTTTACAGATATATTCTGGGCTGAGGTTATTATTAGTAGATCTTGATTAATCGGTACCATGAGATCCTTTTTTTTTTTTTTTTTTCTTTGCCGTCCTGTGGGTATGGAGGCAGACTTCTATGTTTTCTTGTGTTTTCTTTGTTCCCCTCCCTCTCCTGTATTTTCAACTCACCGTCTCTCTTGACTTTTTGTTTCCTACCTCTCTTCTTCATCTTCTTTCTTTCTTCCCCTTTATTTTCTGTCTCTGTATCCATAACATCAGAAAATTAAACCAACAGCAATTCATACTAAAGATTTCTCCCACATGTATGTCAAGTGAAGTACTGTAGCAAAAGCTGTAGTGCTCCGCTTGTGAAAGAAAATCTGTTGGGCTACTACTTGGTACTCAGACACCAATTCTGAGTGCCACACTGCCAGACAGGACACGTAAAAAAAAAAAAAATATATAAACATTTTTTTTTTTTAAGTATGCAAAGTTTAGATATATCAAGCAGACTCTGCAGTCTTTTACATTATCTGAGCTTTTCTGTGTTGTTCACTGTAAATAGTTTATAAATACTTTTTACAAACATTCCGTTTGTTTTTGTACTTTCAAAAAAAACGCTGTACTATAACATTTATTTATTTTGTAGCACTGCTCCACGGTGAATATAATTATGTTTGTAGATTAGAAATTCCTTTTAATAATTCCTTTTACACACATTTTTTTGGATAAGCGAACTTCAGAAACAAAAAAATTGAGGACCCGCTTGAGAACCAAAAAAGCCGCTTCTTTTTACTGAGCTGAGCCGTAAGAACCGGTTCTCCAAAAAGAGCTGGAAATCCCCCCACTAATAAGCACTTAGCTTTTCAGAGGCTTTGTCTAAAGACAGCTTTTTCAGTATTATCTAAGTTAAAAAGAAGAAAATTTGAATGTTTTCAAGACCAACTGATTGGATTCATCTGGACTTATGAATAAATACACTGTATGCACAGTTATTAGGCAAGTGAGTGTTTTGACAATATAATTTTTATGCATATAGTCTAACTCCAAGCTGGATAAATTTGAATGCTTTATGGATTTTAGCATAGCAGATCATGTGTATCTGCGTAATAAGGAGGGGTGTGGTCTAAGAAAGTCAACACCCTCTATCAAGGTGTTCATGATTACTAGGTTGCTTCTTTTCTTTAGGCAAAATGGGCCAAAAAAGAGATTTAACCGACACTGAAAAGTCTCTCAGGGGGATGCAGCACTCTTGAAATTGCTGAGATATCAAGGCATGATCAAAGAACCATTGAACGTTTTGTTGTAAATGGTCAACAAGGTCACAAGAAACGTATTGAGAAAACAAGACACAAATTACCTACTGAGGATTTGAGAAGAATCAAGTATGAAGTTACCAGGAACCCATTATCTTAACTACCTAGAAGTACAAGATGTTCGTTCGGTGCTCAGAGATATGGCTAGGAAGACTGAAACTCGACCAACACTGAAAAAGACGCATAAACTGAAGCGTCTAGACTGGGCCAGAAAATATGTGAATACAGAGTTTTTTATATTGACTGATGAAATGAAAGTAACTCTTGAAGGACTAGATGAATGGCCCTGTGGGTGGATCAATAACAGGCTCAGAACTTCACTTCAAGTCAGAGACCTGCAGGGTGGAGATGGGGTACTGATGGGCTGATATTACTAAAGAGGAACGGGTTGGACGTTTTTAGGTTGGAAATGGGCTCAAGATTGACTCCCAAAGCCAATGCCAGGTTTTAGAAGACATTTTCTTCAAGCTGTGGTGCAGGACCAAGTCTGCATCTTTCAAAAGGATGATGACATTGATGCAGGACAACTCTCCATCACATGCATCCAAGTACTGCTCTGCATGGCAAGCCAGGAGTTAAAGATGAAAAATTGCGTGATCCGAACCCAATGGAGAACTTGTGTGGCAGTTCTTAAATGGGAGATTTACAGCGAAGGAAAACACTCCACCTTTCTGAACAGAGCCTGGGAGGCAGTGGTTGCTGCTGTACAAAAAGTTTTTCATCAGCAGATCAAGAAACTGAACTGAATGGAGGCTGATCACTTGTTACAAAAATTGTATTATCATTGATAAATGTAATACTGTGTATGTTACTGTATTTTGGCTGTGTTAAGTTTAAATAAGACCATTTGCATGCTTTACTGACATCACAGAGCTTAAGGAACGGAAAGGTTTGTGCAAATTCCTCATATGGGTTTGGTTGATAAATTCTCTAGATAAGAGTTGCTGTAATTGAAAATGATTGTGGCTAGATTGGTCACAGATTCTTTTCTGTCAGAAATGTTTATTGGAACGTTTTAACTTGTTTGTTAATCATTCTCCTTTAAACCAATGAAAAGGGAAAACAAATTTATTTAGTTGAGTAATGATTCTGCACAATAATAGTTGTCCAATAACTGCCTGTTTGAGGTTTAACATTTTTGATTAATCGAGAGCACTGTAGTTGCTTAACAAAAATAATCCTCAAAAATAAGATTTGCTGAATAACTGTGTACACAGTGTATAGGTGAGTATCATCAGCATAACAGTGGAAGTTTACCCCATGCTGTCTACTATAATATACTATATTATACTATAAAATATTCAAAGAGTTTTGTCACAAACACTGAGCCCTGTGGAACTCCACAAATAACCCTGGATCATGAAGAGGATTTATCATTTACATGAACAAACTAGAATCTGTCAGACAAACAAACCTAGTGATGTTCCTTACAGAACGCTAAGCTCATTACTTATCATTTTTATGGAAAAAAACTGTTTCTTATATTTCTAGGTATTTCTTCTTGGCTCTTGGATAAGTCTTCTGAATATTCCTTTGACTCCTCTGTCAGAATTATTTGCAAGGATCTCTGGAGGAACATGGAATGACGTTCTTTCTCCAGATTAGGTCACTGTTAAAACATGCCTGTAACTGATGGCCTTGGTAGAATGCTGGGTCATCTGAGTTTTTTTTATCACTTTCCCTCTAAACTTGTTGCTGAAGTTTCAAAGACGTTTGTCTGTGGAAAAAAAAGAATATGTTCTCACCCCTTAGTTCTAACACATAGACCGACACTTCTTAAAATTAGAAAATTGTCATGTATTGGCAGAACTTTGTGTCATCAGAAAATTTATTTTAAGAAGTTGTATTGGAATTTGCATTATTCAGATTGAATCAGAAATGCTCATCTTGAATAAATGCTTTTAAAAACTGAATCGGAATTTGCCTAATTTGAAATCCAATGTATTAGTTTGGAAATTTAAACTGAATTTTCTATTTTGAAAATGAAAGAATTTGCTTTGAACCTCTGTACAAATGGGTAGGTATAGGATTTCCCATGCACCCCTGAATGTACCACAGGAGTGGATGTCGGCAGCCTCAGCTCAGAGACAGACAGCAGCCGGAAAAACTGACAGTGCGTGTTCATAATAGGCCAAGTTTGATGTTGTGATCCACTGTTATTTTTGTATTTAGTCCTGAGTGTATTTTGATCACTTGGCAGTTTTTTGCTTCTGTTTAAATGCAGAAATGCATAAGTGGCATGTCGATTAGTTTTAAGTTAGTGTAATTTGAAATTGTGTGTGTGTAAATGTATTTTGTATTCATAATTTCTTGAAATTTGTGGGTACATTTGAACACACAATTGCGAGCACCCCAAATTACGCACAAAATCTATTTTACAGTTTACAAATCATGTTTTACACATACAAGTAACCAAAGCTACACACAAACTGGCTGACACAAGTTACAAATCAAGTATTACGCACACACAGACCTTTTGAGTCTATTTTCTCTCCATAGTCTTTGTTGTTGTGTATTATGTTAGCAGCAATATCCTCTTTTCTATTGACATGTCCACTTTTCACGTACTGTCCAGCCGTCCTCCCCGAGCTGCAGCGCAGGGCAGCTGCTGTTTACAAAATGTCAGCTCAAGTGTAGCTTTAGGGACGAACCGCAAAAGGAATTTCCTTCATACCGTCCCAGTGGCGACATGTGTGGTGGACTGCGTTGTATTCATAGCTGGCGCAAATACAATTAAATTGGTTGAGAAAAATCAGAGATCATCAATCAAATTGACTAAAGCCTACTTGTTTTAAGTGTCTTTGTACGACTGCTGCTTTTTATGTTTATTCTTACTTTGAAAAGAATATAATACGAAACAATGAAACATATTTTGGACAAGTGTTAGTTTTATTTGTGGTTTCAAATAAACGACAGGACAAATGTGTTTGGATTAAATTAAAGCAACCTGAATGGATTTAAAAGTAAGCAGTATGCATGAAAGGAATGAAGATAAAAAAAAAATTGGGAAAAAAATGATGCAACAACAATAATCATTTAATAATCTAATCGTAGAACCTGAATAGTATTTGAATCAAATCATTAGGCACCCAAGATGGCACACCCTTAGAAATCACTGGTAGAAAGAGGATGATAAAGCGAAACGGACACTTGGATTAAAACCCAACTCTGGATGATGTGGAAGCAGAATCTTAGAAATATTCACTTACAGGAGAAACTTGAAGCATTAATCTCATGTTTAATCTTTTTTACCAATTTTACCAATATTCTGTAATAATGAAAGCATATGCAGTTGGAGTTAGAGTTAATTAGTCATAATGAATACTATCTATTTATCATAATTACTTAACATCTTACTGTTGGGAATGCAGTCTAAAGTCAGAATGCTTTGTGTTGCCACCTTCTCTGTAATTTGGGAGTATAATTAGAGCTGCATCCGAAAAAATAACTTTATGTACATAAATACCAGCCCAACTTTCCTTTTTTATACTCCAAATGTGTTCCGCAGCAATAATTTACAACAGCTATAAAAGATAATTGGGATGTTTGTTTCCCCTTATATTGTTTTGTTTGTGTATTTCTGGTTCAAATGTGAGAACACCGCCTGGCTCTCAATTTCTTGGGAAAGCGCAGCTGACTTTCCCATGTGGTATTCATCTATCTGATACTCCTCTAATTTACATACAAGGTGCCAAGTGGAGTTTCTCTATTCATGAATATCTCATGCTTTACCTCAGGGATTGAGATTTCTAAGTAGAACACAAATATACAAATTTAGTGTTTATATTTGGTCTAATTTAACTAAGTACTCTCATTCTTTCCTCTCACTTTTGATGATTAATTATATTTACAGATTTTAAGCACTGTAGGTTGTCTTCTGCATTAACGAAGATGCAGAAAGGAACCTACCAGAAGACCATTTTATAAATCCTTTCTGGTAGGATGCCTGCCCACATTATCAGCAGGTAAACAACAGCTAGTTCTACTGAAGTTTGGAGAATATCTATTATTAACGTGTGCTGACCAAAGAAAATTGCATGGACAATAATGTATTTGTAATATTTAGGAGTGCATTATGGTATCAGCTTTGTGACAAAAGTCGAGGGTAATTTCTCTACTGCGCGTGAATAAAATCCACTCGGCTTTTCGCGAGGTAGGAGCAGCTCACTCATGAGGCAACCATAGATTGTATATATAAGATGGACGGAAAAACAAAAAAAAGGTGCTGCGTCCGTCTGCGCCCCCCCATTGATCCTTACTACAGCTCCTCATCCTCGGCGTGCTCATTGCAAGCATTCTCCCGGCCCGTAACTGGCGGCTTGCTTTTAGCAGCACCAGGACTTACTGCACAAACCTCTGTTTGAATCCCTCCTATTTTATTATGTGTGCGGCAGTAGCTGTTTGTTCTGCCCTGCAGAGACAGCTTTGCTCACATCTGCATCACAATCCGCCCAGCTGTTCGCACCGCGGTGAGACAGAACAGCTTCATGAACTTTAGCTATGGGGAGATTTTTCTGCAACAGAACAAACTAAACAAATGTGAAAAGTCAGAAAGAAACAAAAAATCCTATGAGAGTTTGAATTAATAACTGTTTTTATTGATGTGTATTTAACCCTAAAGTGAGTTTATTTCATTAGTTATTTGAAGTTGTCCCAGGTTAGCTTTATGTTCATATTTTTTTTAAAACAACCAAATAAAACTTGAAATTATGTTCCACAACCTTACATTGGTAGCAGAGTTTGCCTGTTCCTCACCAAGTTTTAAACCTCCTACAAAGCTGTTTCAGTTAATGTGAAGTTTGTGTTTCAACCTACATGTGACATTGATGATCATTAGCATCTGTTTGGTATAGTTGGTTGATCATAAACCTGACAATAATCCTACAAAATCCCTGACTTTGTGCAATTGTACCTATAAGAATTAATGCTGGTTTGATGGCAAACACCACATATTGATTAGATTTAGATTTCATTTTGTTCGCTCACTTTCCATTTTGTAAATTGCTCAAAATAAACAATCATTAATTATATTTCTGAAGGCATTCTTCGTTTACAGCATTTTTCACACCTGCCTAAAACTTTTGCACAGCACTGTACATTTTGGGTGATAATTTACAGATCTAATTTACAGAGGTGCACCAGTACATTTTCAAAACGACCACAAAAATATTTAATCACTAATAAAATGTGTATCTGGTGAGCATATTTAGATCAACATTTTTAAAGAAATGTAAAATCAGGTTTTATTCTGCAATCAGCCGTATAAAAGCAACAACTCTACTTGCTCATTTCCAGTCATTCGGGGGAAGTTTCCCTCAAATTCCTACATTGTAGAGTCACACCATTGCACATCTTCCTGAGAAATCAGATGAATTGACAATAAACAATAAAAAAAACATCCTGCAGCAGCACTAATGACTACCCATGATCCTCCACGCCTTCCTCCACATATTCCACCGGGGAGAAGCAGAGTGATGTGGGGTGTGCCTAAAGTTTTCTGCTTAGCCTTATTGCTTTTGCTACCAAAGACAATATTATCTGGAGCTGCAGGCCTCAGAGCACACAACTTGTAAATAATAAACCATGCTGGACAGAAGCCTGTGAGGCTACTGCTAATCCAGCTATTATTCCACTTTTATTGGTGCTATTTGCTCATTATTTCTCCCCTCCTCTGGCTGAAGAGAGCCAGTTAAATTATGTTCACCCTATTGTTTTCCTTTGCCACAAAGAGCAAAGCAGAAAGGACGGGCAACATTCAGAGATGCCTTCATTCCCTTTGGTCCTTCTTTCCTCGTTCTTGACCACATTAACGCCCTCGAGGGCTCTCAAAATGTCACTGTGGGTGGGAGCTGCTCCTGTGAGATGTGAATATAATAACAGATAGTGAATATTTTCATTCCGTAATGTTCTTCTGTACATTAGGATCAGTAATCTGTAGTCAGTGATTTCAAGATTCAACGGATATGTCTTCTTAAGCTCCATGGGGAAGTGAATGAAATCCACACACGAGTATTGAATTAATGTTTTACAGATCCAATTTGGTCTCTGTTTCTCTAATAGAAGGTATGTCAGTGACAAGCCTCCAGGTAAAACAAGACATCAGCATCATTGCTCCATTTGAAGCCATAAAGGGAAGACATTCAGTCAATGAAATGACTATAAAGCTGCTATACAGAGCTTTATTTTATTCCAAAAGTTATATTATGTAAGTAATATATTTCCATTTCACTGCAACATTTTCTATCCACAACAGATCCAAGTTCTTCATCTATAGAAATCTGCACTTTTCACATCACTACACAAATCCTCAACAGAAGCAAATGACAGCAATCCTAAATTTTTACCATCAATTTTCCATTTAGTGATTACATGTTGGAAGAAGGGCTGCACAGCAAGAAGGTCCTGGGTTCAAATCCCGGCCTGGGGTCTTTCTGCATGGAGTCCGGCTTCCTCCCACAGAAGAAAACGACTGTTAAGTGAATTGGTCTCTGTATGAGTGTGTGCGTGCGTGTAAAGTTGTTTGTCCTGTATGTCTCTGTGTTACTCTGCGATGGACTGGTGACCTGTCCACCGTGTCCACCGTGTCCCACGACTGCTGGAGATAGGCACCATTAATGCACATTATAACACGCATCAACACCGTACTCGAACGGGAGGATGGAGGCTAGGGGTCTTTTCACACCCCTGTTTGCTATTGGCCATCAGGGGTTGGGGTCCGGAGGAGGAACAAGTGGTCTGGTCAGGGACCTGGGCTGGTGGGCTGCTTCGCACTGTGGGGGCTTTGGCGGTCTGCTTCTCTCCAACCAAGAAGGTAGGGGGTCCACTTTTAGGTCCGGAGGCTGGTTGCTCTACTGGGGCATCGGTACCTGGACCTGGGAGGATTGAATGTGTATGGGGTGTATGAGTGAGGGTACAGTGTCCTTTCCTGGGTGTCTTGGCATGTGTGTGAGAGTGTATGTGAGTAGGCAGGAGGGAACGTATGTCTGTATGTCTCTGCCTACATTTCAGGTTGGGTCTTGGGCTGCCATCTCGCCTGGCGCATCTCAGGCCTTACACCTAATAGGGGCCCTATTTTCCCTCCATCACTCCCTGCCAGTGACTGATGCCCCTGCCCGCTGGTGCACTGGTGGCTCTCGATGTCCGGGGCTGGTGCTCGGGAGGGCAATCTGGTTCAGACCTGGTGTGTGCCTGGCTGGACCAGTGTGTCGGTCAGCCGATGTCCCGGGCTGATGTCTTCCTTTTGTTGGTTGGGGCACCACTTTCGGGGGTGCCAATTTTGTGATTGTTGGGTGGTGCCTGTTCAGTGGCTCGGCGGAATACAGATCTGGCATCTCTGCTCGTTAGATCACCTGTTCTGTACGTTTCGTGCGTGGTCAGTTCATTGGTGGGTTTGATTGGCCTTGGTTGGATGCTTGGTCTCGGCGCTCTGCTAATATGTGTCGATTATGACCAATTAATCATTGTAGGGGACTTCAACATTCATACTGACAACCCCCAGGATAGACTAGTAATGTAAATAAAAACTTTTAAACAAGCATTGAATGA
>OY747702.1:56776785-56941785 GCA_963556495.2 Valencia hispanica | reverse complement strand
ATAATTTTATCTTGAGGGGGGCAAAATGATTTTTAATTGGTAAACACAAGAAACAAATCCCAAAGGATCCATGAGACATACTTGCTGCTTCCTCACTCCCACTGGAAAACTAAATGAGTCTTCCAGGGAAAAAAAACAAGTGCTCCAGGCTGTGTTCCTGTACTTTTGCTCCGATATGTTTAGCAAGAGCCCAGTATGGAAAAGACTAGTATTATTCTTGTAAAATCTTTCTTGTGACAGTCAACTAAAGTTAAAGTCAGTTTAACTTGTGTGGGGTAGTGACATTAGTTTACTATATATATATATATATATATATATATATATATATATATATATGCAAGTTTTTATTTTTGTCACTAATCAGGTCAGATCAGGTATCTCTACACCCATCTTTGATATGGAGCAGAGTCATAGGGACTTTAGATAACAGTTCATACAATCTTGCAACTGACTAGGGCTGCCACAACCAATTATTTTGATAATCGACCAGTCACGAATTATTTTGGCGATAAGTCGACTAATCGGATCACGCATAAATTGTAGCTAATCGCAGCAGCATGCAGCTTCTCTAATTTAACCATTATTAGCTTCCAGCTAGAAGTGTCATCTCTGAGTGTTATGTGCTATTTTTTTAATACAACTAAGATGAGCTCATTTAACAACTTTTAAAGTCATACTCCGCAACATTCACGATATTTGCTCTCTGTCGCCCTCTTCAGGCTTGCCGCGCAACATCACTGTCGTAAAATCAAATATCTGTTGCTCATAAGAGGCATGTTTCCGTGGCTGCATTCCAAATTCGCTTGCCCAAACAACAAACAAGCGCAGTTTCAGTTCGCAATTCAACTGTAACAATCGGGATAATTTAGAGTAAAGACCTCACAGCTAGGTATTCAGTTTGTGGGGAAGGTCGGGGTAATTGGAAAAACAGTGGGATTAGATACAGAGAACGTCTAAGCGCCACGTAGCAAACACCTCTCGACACTAGAATCAGCCGACATCTTTAGGTGTTTTTAGGAAAAAATCAAACGACAAAAATATAAATCACTAGCTTGACAAAACCAAAAGAAAAAAAGTTTGACTTATATACTGAAATACAGCGACTACGTCGGAGTTTGCAGCTTTATCTACAGAACCGAGTCTTACACGTTAGCATCACATTAGCCTCTAGATGGCTAACGGAACTCTCCAAGGAAAAGCCGGCGCAATATTTACTCTGGTCTTTGCTCTCTCTCTATCACGTTCTCATTTTCTTTTTCTAGCTTCTTCTGATATGGGATTTCTCGGTCTCTGGTGGATCAGCATCTCTACAGTCTAAACAGTGAGGCCGTATGACTCTGCCGTAAAGCAGAACTCAGTCGGTACTTCCAGCGGCGGGCCGCCGCTCAAAAGTTCAAAATAGTGCAAAAAAAGGCCAAGGACCCCTATAAGGTGGTGTTAACTCTAAAAATGAACATAATAGATGATAAAATTCCACCATAACTTTTGAAAAAAAACATTATATTAAGGTGTTAAAGTTGGGGAGTAGGCCTTTAATAAACTAATTATAAAATAACAGCATTTGTAACATTTGTGTGCTAAAGGTTAAGAAATCACCATCCATACTGTTAATGTTACAGGTATCAAGACAAGTTATACAACAACAAAGTGTCTTTAGTCAGAACCTTCTTCAAACGTACTATAATACAGACTGCTACAGGAGTTCCTTCCTGTCCACAGCAGACTAAAATCTAAAAAGCCAATCTAAAAATCATATTCTGAAAAAATAATGATTTTCTTTTCAATGTAATATTAAAAAATGAAAAGCAGCAACACAAGTGACCATCACAAAGACATTGGAAAAGTGTGTACTCCAGTGTTTAGTTATTAATTTAATAGACAAACTCTCACTTTGCTCAGCCTTTTAATACTTTTTGTGTCCATGGAAGCTACGAGACCTTTGGCTCCTATCATACACAGAAACAAATATGCCAGCTATAAGCACGTTGCACTCGGAAACACTTTTGTTGTGACCAGGGCGGTATGAAGGTGACTTTTTAGCCATTCGTCCATTTAACTACGCCTGAGCTTTGACATCTTGTTAACAGCAGCAGCAGTCTGCTGTCTGTTACGTGTTAAGAACGAATCAGAACCAGTCGCTAGGCCACAGCTCAGGGAGGACGTCACATGAGAGAAAGGCTGATGTATTCCTTGCATTGTACCAGTCAAAGTCTCCCTATTGGTCCCCAGTGTTGGGAGTAATGGCATTTAAGAATAACAGCGTTACTAAATGCGTTATTTTTAGACTGACCTTTCTGATGCCATAGTCACAGTAAGAACTTGAATTTAAGATTTTATTATTCAATAAGTAAATGATCATTACTGTAGTATTCATAATAAATACAACTAATTTGCCCTGCCAAAGCAATGCAAGGAGAAGCTGCGTTGCAAACCAATGCATAGAATGGTATTCACACCCCTTACAAAAGCATTTACACCTCTTAGATGATAGCATGCTAGTTAGAATTAACATGCTAGCTCATACTAGCATTGTAGCAAATTTGAGCTTTTTGACTAACTCGTCGAACCTATTGCTTGGATGCTAATGACAATATGCTAGCTAGCATTAGCATGCTAGTCAGCATTAGCATGTTAACTCATGGTAGAATTTTAGCTCATTTTTTTTATTTCCTCTAACTTTGCGTACTAATTAAATGCTAGTGAAAGCATGCTACTTAGCTTTAGCATGCTAGTTAGCTTTAGCATGCTAGTTAGTATTAGCATGCTAGCTTATGTTAACATTCTAGCTAATTTTTGAATTTTGACAAATTTTTCCTCTTGATTTTCTTAGGCAAATTGCATGCTAATTAGCATAAGCAGGCTAGTTAGCATTATCATGCAAGCTTATGTTAGCATTATAGTTACCTTTTGCCTTTTGACTAATGATTACATGCTAGGTAGCATTACTTAGAACTACTTAATTATAACATTACTTTATTTTTTTCAGCTATTTAAAGGGGCTATATGCAATTTTCTGAAATTTAAACTCGCGACTGACCTCATGTGGCCAAAAACGTAACTGCTCTTCCTTTCTGCTCGCACTCGTGCGCCGGCCGCTCTCAATTTTTTATCTTTTTCGGGCACTTGTTAGGGGTTTAACTTTCTTAGTCTTATGTGGAGTTACTGTTGGTGTCAAAGTTGTCCTTGGTCTCTTCTGTGTATTCGCACAATCCATTGAACTGCTTGCGAGTGCTGACTACCGGTAGTGGCAGAGTGATCTGAAACATTTAACATGAACGCGCTTGACGTCACATCCGCAGGCAGCGCGGGAAAATCCGACCCGACAGAAAATAGAAAAAATTGGATACAGGCTTATAGGTGCGCCCACTGTAAGCTGACAAGGTGTCAGTATGCTCATCAGGAGATGTTTGAGTCATAAATGGTCAAATAAAAAGGCTATTATTACATTTATTTTGGCGAAAAAGTTGCATATAGCCTCTTTTAGCTTCGAAGCTTAATCCTTTACTTCTGCTGAACCCACCTTGGCACTAGAACCTGTGATTAGGTTCCGACTGATACACACCACGTGGCAGGCGCCTTTTAAATTTATCGAAATGTTCTAATTTTATCAATAATAATGATTTGTGTGGATACGTACATTTAATGGGATTTTTCTTGAGTATCATTTCATGCTATCTGATAGTCACAAGAGTTAAATAAGGCAAGTTTGCTGGCAGAGTGCTGAAAAATTGTACTCGAAGGACCACAGACAGGTACCCGCATCATCACATCTTCACATCACACAGATTCAACGAAAAATAATTATTTATTTTCCTTTGATGAGGATGACCTCTTTAGCAGAAAACCAGGTGGCAGACTATTTAAGATCTTCTGCACAAAACTTCACTATGTTACAATGCTGTTACTCCATCAAGTGCACCTATTGAGAGACTGTTCAGCCTGGTCAAGCTTGTCTTCTCTCAGAAGAGGAACAGACTTTCTGACAAAAGATTCGAGAATCTTCTCCTCCTTGGCCACAACCAGTGGTTTAGTCCTTAGATGGGTGCAGTATTTTATTATAGATTCATGTGTTTATTTACACAGAGAACAAACATTTTAATCTAAATACTAGAGTTGAATAGTCCTCTGTTTATTGTGCAATAATATACAGATTTGCATTACTTACTGGCCAGATTTTCCTTAGTTATTTTCCTTAGACACATTTGTGTGTCTTAGTTTTGCACTAGAATGAAAAGTGGGTGAATGTTATTTATTTTCAATATTTAGTTTTTATATATTTTTATTTTCATGCATATGGCTGGCTGCAATCTACTGAGTTGAGTTCAAATAAATATTAAATGTTTTAAAATACTGTATATAGTGTTTTTTATTCTTCATTTAGTTATAAACATTTTTGATGTTATAGATACTATATTAACGTAATAGCACTTAAGAACATAAAAATAACATTACAGTTACTTTGCTTGGTAGCTACTTTTACATTGTGGTAACTGAGTTACGAACCCAATACTTTTTAGGAAAAGTAGGTTGTCACTATAACCAATTACTTTTTTAAAGTAAGATGCCCAACACTGTCGGTCCCCTAAAAAAACTATAAAAATCCAGACATTACAGGGTTTTCACACATGTCCCTCAAGGAGGACAAATAAATAATAATTTTAGCAGAATCACATTTTTAACCATTGATGGGAGTGTGGTTTGGGTAGAAATGTTATAAGGTTTTGCCTTTTGAATATGTTTTTGAGATGTCATTTGTTATTTATATCACTAATTGTGATAATAAAAATCAGCAACATGGGCAGTAGGCCAGTCTAGCATCTTCTATGAATGGCTTTAACCAGTCTTTAAATTAAGGGTTCGATTCCCTCTCCTTTCTGTATTTCTGAGAGTCCATTTCAGACTGAGACACGATGACTGTTTAACGTCTGTCACAGAGAGGCACACACACAGTGGATGAGGTAAGTGACTGAGGCTGTGTGAGTGAAAGTAGATATTTATTCAATGTGCAGTCTTTTATTTTTGACAAATAAATGTTTACATTTACACCAAGCACTATGCACGGGTAGGATCAGCCAGCAGCAGCTTCGCAAACATCTGCTCCGACCGTAGCCGGGCCTGCGTGGGCAGAGCTGCAGTGCTAGGACTGGCTGCTTCCTGTAAGCGTTCTGGGACGGGAGAGAAGCTCGCGGCAGCACCGCTGCTCAATGAGAAGAAAAAAGATACCTGCTTCAGGCGGGGGATGAGTGCTCCTGGCAGAGGTCTGAGTGCTTTTCTAGGCTTTAATTTAAGACGTGCTTTTTTGTCAAACTCTGCCTGAAAGGCAGTAGGGCACCAACAACACGACATGACAGTAACATGTCTGGTTAAAAAGTAAAACATACTTTAGCCTTCCAGAAAAGTTTATGGTTGCCATCTTCATCTTCCTCACTAAAGCCACTGAAGTCGTCTTCTATTGTGTCTTTATGTCCTCTGAAAGCTTTTTGTCATCTTTTTGCACTGACTTAGTTCTGACTCAGTTCTTCAGTTCTTGAATTGATGATTTCATCATGAAAGTTTATAAATAAGGCTGACGATCGGTACTTCTTTTTCTTCCATTCAAGAGCTATACTCGTCAAAGTAGGCGCACCTCATCCTTTTCTTCTAACCTGCTGGACAGAGATGAAAGCCCTTTAAAAACTTTGAAGTGAAGCTGAATTGCTTTAGAACCTCCTGTGCGTGCATTCGGGAATGATCATTTAACGGCCGAACTGCGATCAATGCAGTAATTGAAGAGGATGGCAAAAAACCGCCAGGTTTGACAGAACCAGCTGAGTGCCAGCTTGCCGTTAAACTTAGTTTATTTTTATCTTTTTTCTCAGACTGGACTTTTTTAGGTGTTTTAGGATCGATCATGCAGCAAACTGCCACAAAGTAGGACCGAATCTTTATTCAAGTTTTCTCTTTATGTGGCTGGGCAGAGATAACTTAGAACAATTTGGATATTGTCTCAATGGGTTGGTGATGTGTTTTGAACGCTGAACCCACTGTTTTTACTGAAGCTGTTGATCGCATGCTGAGAATTTTGCTATGTGTTAACTGGTTGAATCCAGATAAGAGTTTGACTGTTAATCTGTACAGTTAAACACATTAATAGTGCTGGGACTCTGCTCCTTGTTCCCTCTCTGATCCTTCTCTCTTTCCTACCCTCTTGTCTTCTTATTGCATATCCACAGACCATATTTGGACTAATTGTACACCGCTGAACATTGTTCATTGATCCTGTGCTCCATTGTTAGCTCCTGGCCAAACCATAGCCTTTTGTTAGAGCACATGGCTGGAGAGAGCAGTCTTCCCCCATTAGCACCATCTCTGAGTGCCATTGGGTGGTCACGCCCCCTTCTCCTCAGTTACAAACATACACACATAAGATCACACAAACTTTGTCCTTTCTTTCCCCTTATCATAAGCTAAAGCTGTGATTGTTAATTTGTCGCCTGATGTTTATTATTGTTCTGTTTTTGTTTATTAGAGTTACTTTCGTTCGTTAATTGATTTGACATTATTCATTTTCTTCTATTGGCTTCATAGTTTAGTTTGCATGTTGGTAATGTAGGTATAGCATTTACTGACTGAATGTTTTGGCTGTAAGGTTGATCTATTTTATTAATAAATTATAATACTTTAGAGAGAAGTTGTTTGTGCTTATTCTGGTGCATGCATGCAATTATGTCATCCCACAGCATCAAATTCATTCCTTCATAAGAGACTGGGTGTTTGGTTCAATATTCCTGTCCCAGGGTGGTGCCTTAAATTGTTTATCAAAATAAACTCAAACTTCATGACTAAATATATTATTAAATAGTGACCATAATTATTAATAGTTATGTGAACCAAACATTATTGCACTTTCTGTTGTACAACATTAGGAATACATCACATTGGTTGTTACTGTAATTGGTCCTAGCGCTGTCTATTAGCATGCTGAGACAGTTTGGAAGACGACCTTAAATTCTGCCCCAAGGACTGAATTTGTCTCTGGGTCGTGGCAATCCTATATATTTATATATATTTTGGATGGCTTACCAGGCAATCTTAAACTATCAACTGTTGCAAAAGCTTGAAGTTCCCATGATATTTTAAGGTTTTTAAGACCTTTATCAGCATTTTGTGGTCTGCTTTCAGGATGAACCACCTAGGATGACCAGAACTGGGCACTTTGGCAGTTGTTTTTAATAACCATCTTCTCTTCATTGACTGATTTCACATTTGAGAGTACTTTAAATCCCTGACCAGACTCATAATCTGCTACAATCAGCATTCTGAAGTTTTCAGACAGCTCTTTCAATCCCAACATTTATGGAGGTAGATTTGTGTCTATTATTAAATCAAAAAAAAGTTTCTTCAATCAAAAAATATATTTTCGATCAAAAAAAAAGCTTCATTTCAATCCAAAAAACACTTTTTAATCAAACAAAAAAAGTGTTGGAATGCAAAAATATAGTTGAGACTCAAAACAAGGCATCTGAACAAAGTTTTTCTTTGAAATGAAGCTTTTTTGTTTGAAGCAACTTTTTTGATTGAAGTAATGTTTTGTGTTTGGGCCATATTAATGGGTAGGACATTTGTGTCTTTATTATTCAATCAAAAAAAGTTGATTCAAACAAAAAAATAAATTTTCAATAAAAAGAATCACTACAATCAAAAAAATATATATTTTTCAATCATAGAAAAAAAGTTTTTGAAAGCAAAAAAAATATTTGAAAACTCAAAAAATTGCATTTGAACCATTTTTTTGATTGATTATGTTTTCTTTGATTGAAGTAATCTTTTTTGCATTTGGGCTATATTTTGGTTAGGACATGTGTCTTTATAATTCCATCAAAAAAGAAGTTGCTTCAAACAAAAAAAATATTTTCAATTTTAAAAATAATCACTTCAACAAAGAAAACTATGTTCAATCATAGAAAAATGTTTTGAATGCAAAAAATATTTGAGCCTAAAAAAATGCATTTGAACACTTTTCATTGAAAATATATATTTTTATCGATTTGTATTGCTTTTTTATTAACTGACAAAAGTTTTGAAGTCATTCTTTTCGATTATTTTGACACAAACATCCCACAATGGGCAGGTGCTTCCCTGTTGGTCAGACATGTTCTCTCTCTTCTACAGTTATTGATTTAGGCTGATGTTATTGATAATAATTCTTCAATTCTTGTATGTTAAAAAAAAAAAAGACTAATTTTTCCTTAATCAAATGATTACAAACGATAATTTCATAAAACAAGTGCAAATGAACAGTTCTGCAGTAAATATCAACTTAATAAAGGTTATGGTGTTCCAGTACTGTTCTTCAAATGTCTTGATTCAGCTCTTATTATTTTGGAGAACATAAAACAAGAAAACAACATATCTTGTTACCTTGGTGATCCTGTTGGCCATGTGCTTCACCAGTTCATTGCAGTCAGTCTTAAGTGGCTTAGCTGAAAAATAAAGAAAGAATTTCTCATCTTTATGATCACATTTTCTTTACTGATATCTCCATTTATGCTTCCATCGCTGATGCATTAAAGTCAGTTAAAGACTGTTGATACAGCGACCAGCAACTCATTAAATATATTTTAAACACAAAAAAAAAAAAAAAATATCACCTTTAAAATTAATAAGAGATATAAAAGTGTATAGCCTATTTCAAACTGTGCTAAACATTTTTAAAAAGCAGAATTTGACATACTGAAATAAACCCGTCAATAGGTCGTCAAGCTTGTCCAGACCCCTGCTACTCACAATTAGTTAGCTGCAGTTAAACTACAACTAGCTCATTAACACAGTTAATTAACCAAAACTGGCTACATTAAATATCACCCTGGACTTATTTTTGATAAGGCGCAGTCAGCTAACGCTTTTCAATGCTAAAGAATGTTGTGATTCCATTAACCCACCGGAAAAATAGTTCCAAAACGCCGAGAATGAACTGCGGTCAATGACGCAGCTGCTGCTGATTGGAACTATCTGCACCTGCAGACCCACGTGACTTCCGCATTCCATTCTTTACGTAGAAGTCTATCGGAGTGTCAGAAATCTCTCTCTATATGACTCTGGTCTGTCTGATAAATGACGGCGTTAGACGACAAATATCTAACACCATCGCACAAATTAGTCAATATGAACTAAGTTAGCAAGCTGAATGTTTGATCGAAATATCAGACAGGTTAGGCTAATTGACACCAAACATTTGAATACTGTTTTATCTACTTACCAACAACTCCACCACTGCTCCCTGCCTTGCTGGCTACCATGATTGCCTGTCAGAAAGACGTCAGTGGTGTAGACACTTGTCAATGAAACATGTCTGACCAATAGGGAGGCACCCGCCCACTGTGGGATGTTTGTGTCAAAATAATTCAATTGAAAAAAAAGGACTTCAAAACTTTTGTCAGTTCATAAAAATAAGTAATTCAAATCGAAAAACAAAATATTTTCAATGATAAGTGTTCAAATACAATTTTTAGGCTTAAATAGCTTTTGCATTCAAAACTTTTTTCTATTACTGAAAAGGGCTTTCTTTATTGAAATTTTTTTTTTTAATTGAAAATATTTTTTTGTTTAAAGCAACTTCTTTTTGCAATGCAATTTTTTGAGTCTCAAATTTATTTATTTTTGCTTTTAAAAACTTTTTTTCTATGACTGAAAACTATTTGTTTTGATTGAAGTGATTCTTTTTATTGAAAAATTTATTTTTTTGTTTGAAACAACCTTTTTTTTGATTGAATAATAAAGACACAAACGTCCTACCCATTATAATGGCCCAAACACAAAACAACATTACTTCGTCAAAAAAGTTGCTTCAAACAAAAAAGCTTCACTTCAATCAAAGAAAAACTTTGTTCAGATGCCTTTTTTTGAGTCTCAACTATATTTTTTGCATTCCAACACTTTTTTTCTTTGATTTAAAGGAGTCATGACCTGTAATTTTTCACTTTTCCAAGAGAGAAAATGTATGTTATGATTGCCTAACGACTATAGACTGCCCGGGAAGCCGATATTTTAAAGTGAAGCGTTTGTTTACCTCTGGGTTCGTCCACCAGCCCACGTGCACGCGCACTCAAATAGGTGATTTTAGTTTCTGGCCATCAAGTCGGCGCAGGATATACCATATATAGACATCCCGGACCTACCTATGCAGGAAACCCGCCTTCCCTCCTTGCTCCTCTCCCCCTCATATTCAGTCGAGCGCCGCCATTACTGAATTCTAGTGATGGGAATTCCAGCTCTTTTTGGAGAGCCAGTTCTTTCTGCTTAGCTCACCATAAAGAGCCGGCTCTTTCGGCTCCCAAGTGGCTCCTCAGATTTTCTGTTGCTTAAAGTGTATTTGTTACCAATATTAATACAAAACGATGTGTACCAAATGTACCAAAACAAGCGGGGGGAATGAAAAAATAAAAAAAACAGCTCCCAATGACGAGCTGGCTCCTATGGTTCATTTCAAAGAGTTAGCTCCTCAAGCCGGTTCGTTCGTGACCAACACATCACCAATTCAAAGTACGAACTCGACCGTGAAAGATGCAGAAAGTTTCTTCATGCACTGATGCATGAAGAAGACATATTCGTGTCGGCCTTTTATTTTAATCAGCTAAATCAGCTAAAACCATTTCTGCCAGAAACGTAGTGCACATGTGAGTTGCTCTGTTGTTGAATACCAGAATCAACATGGAAATATTTTTTCAATTTTTTTTACGCCAGAATCCTTTACGAATTTGGGACAATATCAGGCAAAGTTGGCATCGTAGCTCCGTTTGGAAAAAGGGGCCATTCCAACAATCAGAGACTTGCTTGCAATTGAAACGGTAAGGCTGTGTTTTTATTGCTCTGCTGTGTGTAACAAACAGCAGCTAACTGCTAATGTGGCTATTGTATGCTAGCGGGAGTAGTAGATATGGGTTAGATATGCTGATGCGTTACCTGCGGTGTCAACCCCCCTCCTTCCTGCCACCAATCAACGCGCCCCTCATTTGCATTATTACAATGACCGTCCACGACAGCCAAAATATCGCATCAGATCTCGCGAGACAATAATGCCTTCAGAAATAAGGGTCAGAGGAGCTCTGTGTCTATTTTTTTCACTTTTTTTCAACTTTTCTTTTTTAGAAGGGCCTGAAAGACTATAATAGAGCGTTGGTATCCAAGATAAAACTAGGTTATGACTTTAAAAGTGTTTTTTGGGATTGAAGTGAAGCTTTTTTTGATTGAAAATATATTTTTTGATTGAAGAAACTTTTTTTTGATTGAATAATAAGGACACAAATCTACCTCCATAAACATTGTGTTTACTGTAACTTCAACAGTCAGGAGCAGAGCACTAGCCTGAACGTCTGAAGTTTAAACGAGACATCTGATAGGTGCTCCAGATGATGATCATTTCACACACAGATATGCCTGTGTGTGAGAGGAAAAATAAATGTGGGGGTGTCTTAGTTTACTCCTCACCAGAAAGTGTATTTTTTAACGTACTAATTATTTTACTGTGGTTGTGATATTTTTTTAACTTCATTTGAACATCTCTCATATACTCAAAAAAATCACACTTCCATGATACAAGTGGTGTTGTCCTCAGCTCAAATTATGCACAAAAAAGGATAAAACGTGTAGCTCTCAAGTGGTTGGAATCTATAATAGATGGAAATCGGTGATGACAGCCTTCATTAGTCAGCTGGTCATTCAGTTAGGGGGAATTGAAGGGCAGAAGAGCTTGATTTAATTTTGATGAATAATCCCTTGGGACAAACACTGAACAAGAGTTTTTTTCTCCTGAAAACTTCACTGACACAGAAAATGAGTTGGCAAGTTATAATGGTACCTTGATGCCTTCTCTCAGCCTCTCCAATTATCCTAATCAGTCAGCACAGATTCTTAAAGCTCGTGCTAGCAGCTAATACAACTCCTGGGCTAAGATTGCCTCCCACAGCTGCTAATGAACTCAAGCCGAATGGGAGTGAAAAGGTAACAGAGGTCCTTACTGTGTGATCACCGCTCCAGTAAAGCACCAATTTACAGCACTGAGTATCTGCTCTGCATTCAGCAATACGAGTCACTATGAACATTGATTTCCCATTGCTAAGTGGAGAGCACATCTAACGCCCCAGGCTACCGATGATCATATGTTAAACACTGCCTCACCAAAAATGACCTGTAATATGAAAAATACAGAAAATAATGCACAATGTTGATTTGCATGCATTGTAGAAGAGACGTAACTGGTGATTACGTCATAGATAATATGTGAGTACAGATTCTGTTTTATGAGCAAAAAGGTATTGGTGCTGATTAGGGCTGGACGATATCTCAAGTTTTTTTTTTCTTTTCTTTTTTTTTGAAGGAGAAGAACTTTATTGAACAAATAGCAAATATACAACACACAACTCTTTTCAAAGCCCATGTGTGAAAGAGCAGTACCAGAAAAGATGTGTCTCATTTTCTTGATTATACCCACAGGAGCTGTTATTAACATTTACCCCCAATTTCCACTGCATGCGCTCTGGTCCGCCACGCACTCCGCAGCCGTTCGCAATTTCCACTGCATGCACTCTAGATCCGCTCTGGTCCGGTCCGGTCCGCATCCCAGAGGTGCTCAAAGAACCATGCGCGGGAATCGCAAGATCTCTCGATAAAAGCCAGTAGTAAATGCGGAAGTCAGAACAAAATTCTTCATTCTGTGGAAGAGGAAAAGAAAAGAACAGTTATTCTCTGTTATTCTGTGTCAAGATATTTTTGACAACATATGTGTAAATATACGCGGGTTTATATTAATATAGCTATGCATACAAAAAATTCTAGTCTGAAAAACACACAGAAATGTGCTTGTTCTATATCCTGTTGGTGCTTAGTGATTTGTGTAGATTGACCTGCTCCGGCGTCCGGCAAAAATGGAATCGATCCTATTTTTGCCAGACGGCAAAACGGCTCCCGGCGCCGCTCAGTGGTGGCAGTGGAAATGTGCTCATTGACTACAATGGAAGCGTTTTTGTTGCGGAGTGCGTGGCGGAGCGGAGTGCATGCAGTGGAAATGATGCCATGTAGCGCTTGGCAGGGTTAAAAATGGGTGCGCAATGTAGTTTGTCCTAGTTTTCAGCAAGCACAAGGCCCCCGAGCAGATCAGGTACCAACACCCATAGACATCTATAAAGAGTAGATCCCGCACCGACCGCTACTACCTATTGGCGCTGATGAGCCGTGGGGCCGCCATCTTGGACCGGTATCCCCCCGCTCCACTTTCTTATCTATTTGGCAGACACAATGAAGCGTCAAGGCGTTCATTAAATCATAACTCGCTAAATAATAAACTGATTTTCATGTGTTTTATTTTGTCTGCAAACGGCAAACATTTACCCATGATACAGGACAGATGGTTCAGCCTATTTCTATATTCAAAGTTGGCTTAACAGTAATAGAATATGCTGATTTACTGTGTGTAATATACTCATATAATAAAGATTATATATATATGTATATATATATATATATACACCTCCCACTTCTTTCTTATATATTAATTTGGAAACCTTAAAAACAAAAAAACGGGAGTTTTGAGAGAGTCTACACCAGTCTACAAAGGAGGTCAGTGTTATTTTCTTCATTCATCTATTCTATTACTATTTCTATCTTTATTCATATTATCCTATTTACTTCTTCTTCCTTGATTTCTTAGAACCTTTTTTTTAACAAAAAAATTCTGTTGATGACCCAAAGCTGCTGAAATAATCAGTAAGCTTGTTTGCAAGCCATTCAACGGTCCGATGGGTGGATAAGAGACATTTTATACCAGTAAAAATTGTTTTATTTCTACAGTGGTTTTCTTGTGTCAGTTGTAATCTAAGTCAGTGGTTTAAAGTAAATGATTTATAAAGTCTTAGCCTACTTACCATTTCTAACGTTAGCTAGCTAAGATTTCGCTGGTGGACATAAATACAGTACAGTAATATTGAATTTACAAAATACAAACATGCCTAACGGTGCGTCCACACCTAACGTGTTTGAAGCACCAAGGGTGTCAGGTTTATATGTGAAGTCACGCGATGCATGTTTGCCTCATTCTGACCCCAGTTCACGGGGTCAGGTCCAGTAAAATGTTTAATTCAACATGGAGAAAATACTGATAACGGCCGTGGCTAATCACCCCGAGCTATACGACACCAGCTGCTTTCTCTACAGAGACAGGAACAAAAAGGACTTTGCTTGGAGGAATATAACTGAGGAGACAGGGCAACCTGGTAAGTTCATTTCACTTTTGAAAGTTTTCACGTGCTGATCCAGCGAACCTGCGCAGGGTACTATCCAGAATAAATAGAGAATTGAGACTCTCCGTTCCAATGCTAGATCGACAGCTGCCATCTTGCAAAAACACCTTCTGGCACTAGCTCCTCCCACAAGTTGTGTATTTCTTGCTTGATGTGCGTCAAAATGGTATATTTTGACTGAGCTGCTGCTTTCGTGGATGGTTCTGAACCGTTTCATAGACATAACAGACAGCAGGCTGGGATGCGCTGCACCAATTTGCCCTTGCGACTGTTTACAAGATATTAAAGTGCAAGTGTAGCTTCACAGACACACAGAGCTGGGATATGTGTTTCTGTGTGACAAAAGTGGCAAAGATCCACTGGGTCCACATGGAAACGAAATCTATAATAATTCATCTATAAACTGACTGAGAAGGATGAAGATAAAATCTAAAAAATGTAGGCATTATTGTGTTTTTGAGACTGATGCTTTATACTTTTATTAATATATTGAAAAGAAAATAACTACTCAGAATGGTATTTCAGATTTTTGTCAATAAAAGTGCCTGTGTGACATTTGAGACATGTAGCTTAGATTCTGAATGGCTTTTTTGTCGATACTTTTTGGGAAGAAAAATATGTAGATATATATCTAATAGGGATGCACCGATATGAAAATTTAGGCCGATACCGATGTCCGATATTAATCCCCCTGTTATGGCCGATAACCGATACGCACCGATATGGTAAACAGTATATATCCCTACACTTTTGACACCGTGGAAAATCAACCACACCATCTACATCGCTTCTCTGCTTGAGTTAAACACCCCCACATTCCTGCGCCGCATCACTATCGCTGTCACATGACCAAACAAACACCACATGGATAACACAGACAAAAACGTCACAAAGATGGAAATAAATAAACATCGGTTGTTAATATCGGCCCTCTGTTACTTATCGGACCGATGCCGATATGTTAAAAAATGCCTAACATCGGCCGATACCGATGTTGATGCCGATATATCGTGCATCCCTAATTCAGATTTCAGCTGAAAAATATCGAGATATAAATTTTGGTCCGTATCGTTCAGCCCTAGTGCTGATTTGTTTTTGAATGCAAGCATTTACAGTTAAAACCAGATGTTTACATACATTGCAGCATAGATGGACCCCCAATACGTGATTTTATTTGCCCTTTTGAATACAAACATATATGTTTCTGTCAATGTTCATGTTTGAATGTGCTTTTGTTTGACAGTCAAAGATTTCAGAGTAATATTTCCCTCATTCTGTGTGAACATTTTCCCATTTTATTGAGGTTAGCTGCTGGTGCCTTTGGAACTCCAACACCTCACATCTCATATCCACTTCGTTTGTTGGCTGCCGATTTGCTGCTCTTGTTGACATGATTTTGGGAAGACAATTCAATTAAAAAAATGTAATTTAATCTTAAAGTGGAATGAGATTTTGTAACTCAAACTTTTTTCCATTGCTTGGGAGATAGATTATCAAGTCAAGACTTTCCCCAAATGGAGTTGAGAATAAATCTTAAGAGGTTTTAGAGTTTTATTTGGCCGAAGGTTCATTCAAGACCGTAAAACTTGGATCAGTAGAATTACATAATGTGATTTTTATTATTTGTCTGTTTTGGTTTGTCTGGTTTGGTATGGTATGGTATGCATCTTGTCAGTACATACCTGTAAATATTAATCATTTTGAAAATACATTTATATATTTTTAATCAAGTAGTTTCTTGTGATTTTACTCACACACTCGCACAGGTGATGTGTTCTTCCCTCTGACATGAACAAGAAATAGATCAGGGCTATAGCTTTTGATTATTTCAGTAATCGAGTAATGTAGTGATCATTGTAAATGGTAAATGGACTGAACTTATGTGGCACTTTTCTTGTTATACTGACCACTCAAAGCACATTACACTGGAGCCACGTTCACCCATTCCCAATCACAAACATTCACACATTTATATACCGAAACGTAGATTGGTAGGCAAATAATCGCGTAATCAGATTAAGAAATTAAAAACATTTTGCAGTTATTTGAATTATTGTTCTTAAGCTTATTTTAAGTGCATCATGAAAAAACAAAGGTTAATTTACCTGTTGTAGAGCGTTTACAAACATTTACACACATTTATCTAAGGCTGCAATAACTGATTTGGGTAATAAGCTTTTGCAATTATGAAATAAATATTACGTGTTGATTCAAGGTGATGAACTGGCTGGTGAACCACAGCGTACAGTGGCTGCTTTAAGATGTTGCTGGTGTGGAATAATTATTTCAGGCCATAGAGTCAGGGTTTTAAATAATAATAATAATAATCATACAGCAATAACCACTGTGTTGTGCCTTTGTTCACTCAAGACTTGGTAGAGGAATCATCAGGGACACCACCTGGCTTTGGGAACTCTGGCCCAGTAAGGCTGGCTTATGTGTACATGTCTGTGATCCAGTCTTGCTGGGGGGAGACAGCAAAACTTCATGGGAGGATCCACAGTACATAGGCCTATACATTTTTATCAATCGGTATATAATGGATGTTTAGACTAGGCGGTGCAGGTCAGTTCATACAATGTTCTGTCTGTGCCGACGCTCCTTGTTAATTAACAAGATTAATTAAATATACTCTTGGACCACAGGAGGAATCATCTCATCTTTTACAGAACGGAAAAACAGCGAAGCACCTTGTTAAGTCATCGCACAGTGGGCTTAGCTTATCAGCAAAGCATGCAACCCGGGGACACACTGGCTATTGTTTGTTGTTGCTTAGCAACACAGAAAGGGCCACAAGCATCTTTGCTACATCTCCCCCACAAGCTGTGATTTTTCAAATCCATGTCTTGAGTGGCTGTTCCTGTGAATTATGGGATATGCAGAGTGATTGCTCTTTGCACTATTTAACTGACTGGAGGGCTATTAATATTCAATATTTGAAATTACACAGGCGCAGTTGGTAGCACTGCTGCCTTGCAGCAAGAAGGTCCTCGGTTCGAATCCTGGCCTGGGGTCTTTCTGCATGGAGTTTGCATGTTCTCCCTGTGCATGTGTGGGTTCTCTCCAGGTACTCCGGCTTCCTCCCACAGTCCAAAAACATGACTGTTAGGTCAATTGGTCTCTCTAAATTGCCCTTAGGTATGAGTGTGTGCGTGTATGGTTGTTTGTCCTGTTTGTCTCTATGTTGTCCTGCAATGGACTGGCGACCTGTCCAGTGTGTACCCTGCCTCTCGCCCCTTGACCCCTGGAGATAGGCACCAGCCCCCTCGCAACCCTGCATTAGGATGGACGGTACAGATAATTGATGGATGTATGGATGGATATTTGAAATTATCTCATGTGTTGGATAAAATTCTGTATTGGCCTGCAGGCCTTGAGCTTGACATGTCCGCCATGGCCGATGCACTTGGTCCTCATTGGGTTCACTTCCTGGACAAAGTTGGTGGGGAACCTGTTGCTGCAACTGACAATAAAAACTATTTTTAAGCCCCTGGCTCAGAGCTCATCCTTTAGTTGTGTTTATCTCATAGAAACTGAAGCAGCTTTCAGTTTCTATGCTCCTCTAATCTGGAACAAACTTCCAGAAAACTGCAAAGCTGCTGAAACACTGAGTTCTTTTAAATCACAACTAAAAACGTATCTGTTTAGAGCTGCCTTGTTGCTTGCCTAATGCTTTGTTGTATCATGTTTTGAATATTCTTCTTGTTTTACTGCTGTGTTACATTTTTACATTTGTAATGCTTTGATGTATCTGGGTATGCTTCTTGCTTTATTGCTTTTTTTACTTTATATGCTTTGTCTGTGTTTTACTGCTATTTTTATTTTACCCCTTAATCATGTGAAGCACCTTGAATCACCTTGTTGTTGAATGTGTGCTATACAAATAAAATTGCCTTGCCTAATTAAAGCTACTGAAAGAGGTACTGCTGCTAATAACTGTACCTTTTCTCTAATATACCAAGTACCTATGAACCAGTGGTTTTGCTTTCCATCCTTTTTTCCCTAATTGGTGGAAGGAGATGGTCACTTAAACCAAGTCTGGTTCTGGTTCTCCTGGAGGTTTCTTCCTGTAAAAAGGAAATTTGTCCTCTCCACTGTCACCACATGCTTGGTCAGGATGAGGAGTCAGAATCAGAAAGGCTTTATTGCCATATGGACATTAGGAAATTGCTTCGGTACTTTGTGCAAACATAAAATAAACACTTCTAAGCATGCAATACATAAAAATAAAATGGGGTAAACCGATTAATATATACATGAGTGCAGGATCTTTATCAGAGCAAAATCACACAGGTGCAAAAACACAACACGGGGTCATGGGACTGAAACAGAGCAGGTGGTAGGAACAGTCTTAGGGTTATTGGTCATGAGTCCAACAGCAGAAGGAAAGAAACTGTTCTCACGTCGAGAGGTTCTGGTCCGAATGGACCGGAACCTCCTGTCAGAGGGGAGCAGGTCTATGTCCAGGGTGAGAAGGGTCAGCTGTGATCCTACCTGCACAGTTAACAACATTTTACCAGTCGACATCGTAGGCTGAATTTGACTGCACTGTCATATAGATAGGACGCATCTTAATTTGAATCTGTCAATATTAATCTGTTTATACATTTCCGGATATGGTGGGAAACAGTTTGTCATGTAAAATGTGGCTTGAGTTCACATTTCTTTAAAATTAACATAATATAAAGTAAAAAGATACTATGATGCAGAAAATGACTTTTAATGGCCTTATTTCTGTAACTTAACGTATTGTATTCAATGTGACCAAACATACTCATGAATGAAAGGCTTTGTGCACACTGTGGAAAAGAAATACTTTGACAAAGTGGCAGTACCTGTTAGTTTGTTCACATAGTTTCTATGCATGATGTCACACCTTAACATTTTTCCTTTTACTTGTTGGCAGGTCTCCACTGATCAAAAATATAACTGGGTCATTAAGAACCATAAAAGAAGCGAAAGCTCTGTGTACCAAGAAAATGGACCATTGAATCCTTGGCAGGCAAAATATGTCAAAGCAGCATGTTTTAGTTATTGTAAAGGATCAGAGAATGGATAAATATTGAATACACAGCAGTGTGCATGTTATTCACTTGACTGAACCAAACTGAGATATACTTCTAAAAAAACTGTATCAAAGACAATATAGTATATGGCTAGAGTACGGAAAGGGAAAGCAATGACTAAAGATATAGTCGAGCAAATAAATAAATAATAGATGAAAGAAACTGTTAGATTTGCAAATGCCTGGGGAGATACAGTAGCGCAAAAAAGTTTTTGGCAGTCACCGATTGTAAAAGTTTTCCCACTTAAAAAGATGTGAAAGTTGGGTAATTTTCATCATAGGTACACTTCAACTGTGAGACAGAATTAAAAAAAGTTAAGAAAATCATATTGTATGATATTTAAAGAATTTATTTGTATATTGGTGCAGAAAATAAGCATTTGGTCAATAACAAAAGTGAACCTCAGTACTTTGTAATGTAACCTAGGTTGGCAATGACTGAGGTCAAAGGTTTCCTCTAGGTCTTCACCAGGTCAACTGCTGTTGGTGATCTTTTGCAAATTAAGATTTTATTATTATAATAGATATAAATAAACATATATTTATACAAAAGAAACTCCAATATCTCAAGAAAAAAATCAAATATAAGAGTAAAACCTATAATCGTACTGACAGAAAATTTAATTTCTTTTTCCTTGCAGCTCTGTTGTCATCTGACAAGTCAGATTTATCTTGTATACCATTGGGAGGTTTCTACCCTGCGGCTGAGGAGCAGTGACTGAGAAAGGGTAAAAAATTTAGAATGTGCTTTAGAACTACTAAAATATAAAGCCAGACATTCTGTCCACATCTTCCTTTCTTGTGTTTATGTCGCATTGTTGTTCTGAAACACAGAGATTACTGTTAAGGTTATGCTTTGTAATGTGTTTGAACGGCAAGAATTTATTCACAGATGATCACAGAGGTGATGCAAACTGTTCATCTGTTTGTGTTTGATGAACTTCTTTATCGTTGGTCAGAAAACAAATTTTCATTTCAGCCCTCATGTCAACAGTAATTTTTAGGTACACACAGGTATCAACTTGCTCTCTCTCTCTCTCTCTCTCTCTCTCTCTCTCTGACTGTTGACTCATTCTTGCTGCAAACCCCCTGGAAGCTCTTAGTCATGTTCAGCTTTGGCTATATCAAGTATCAAAGATCTATTTTTCACTCTTCAACCCCACTTTCTCTAGCTTCATATTAAAGAAATACCTCATTCAGCTTCAGAGTGAGTGCTTTTAAGCTTATAAATATGTTTTCCTCTCTATCATGTTCATTTTAAACTATTTTTATGTTTCCAGAGAAAAATAAAATGCCTATATTTATGTTCATGATAGGTCACTCAAGTGATTTTGTATCTGGGTTGATCTAAGCACATCCATCTGAAATTATTAGCTGATAACTGCCCCTCAGAGATACTCTAATTAGTTCATGTCAATATGTTCACCTCTCAAAGCGCAAGGTGAACCTTCCTCACATCATCTGATTTGGCTTCGTTCACTAAGGGGAGGGGGGAGGGGGGTCTACAAAACAGCTCTTGATTAAGCGAGTCAATTGGCCCAGGAGGACACTCTTCTCCTCCTGACCCTGCTGATGTGTCATCTGCAATATTCTCACCTAGCGTTTGATAGGAAGTGCTCTTTTCATCGAGCCGCGGCGCTGATCTCTACTCCCCGTCTCCCGTGTTTCAGGAGAGTTATCGGATCATTTTAAATGAGAGCCAGCCGACAACCTTCAGGACATGTAGATGAACCGAGGCGAAGCTGCATGCTATAAGCTCTGCACAGGAAACTACTGGATCTGCTCTCAGATGCTGTTGAATAAACTAGAACATTAAAGTTTATTTCTGCAATTTCATTCAGAAAAAGGGAAACTAATCAATTACATACAGTGATCGGTTCCTGGAGATTATGGCTTACAGATAAATAAAACCTAATTTTATTCAGAAAGTTGGACTATAAACAACAATAAAAACCGATTTTATGACAGACATGTTATGTAATCATGGAGAAGATATTAATTGTCTTCAGTAAAGGGTTTTGAGTGCAGCTTTTTGTCATATCTATTTTTTTCTTACATTTATATGTTCTGCATTCCATGCTTGCTTTAGTGTTTAGTCATGTTTCATTGGTTATTACTCTATTTTTCCTTTTGTATTTGTATTTTTTGTGATTGTAATTCCATAGTGGTGTCTAAAGTCAGTCTTCGCGGGCCATGAGCTGGCCTTTTTAGTTCATTCTCTGTTTTAACATACCTGAATCATAGGATGTTTCATCAGCAGGCCTCTGCAGAACAATATGACCAGCTGAGGAGGTAGTTTGACCATTTGAATCCGCTGTGCTGGAGCAGAGACACAGCTAAAACTGTCAGGACACCGACCCTTGACACCAATACTCCCTTCATTCTTCATAGCTGCAGCCAGTTAATCAAACTCACCTGTTTTGCATCCTGCATTCAAACCTTATCACTGTTTAGCCTTTTTACATACCGTATGCGGTATGTTACACACTTCCAATCTGCCTTTTTCTGGGACACCCTTTCTATGTATATATACTATGGGTGTAACGGTACATGTATCCATATTAAGATTTCTCAGTACGGAGCGTTCGGTACGGCACAGAGGCGTAGCGAGTTTATACATGGAACCATAACTGCATTGCACTTTAGCCAGCAACACATGCGACTCTAAACAAATACAGTCCAGTCCAGCCTCCTGCTAGCTGAAGTTATGGCCAGCAACTCTTGCAAGGAAAAGTAGGACCTTGAATGCCCCCTTACATTGTTATTTTTTTAGGAGCCACAGTTTTGTCAATAAAATATTCAACTTTGATATCACTATTTCAAAAGATTGTAGCTTGAATAGGGTTAGAAATAAAGGCATACTGTAAATGAGAAAAATCCTTTTTATGACCCAAATTTTGTGACGGAAGCAAATTCACTCATCTAATTTGCATATCATGACATATCATTAGGTGGCAGCCATACTGGACTGCATATCCTTTTTTACATTGTTTAAAAAATGTTGTTTTTTATTTTATTTTTTTTAAGCTGGTGTGAAAATAAGCTGTAAACAAAGAATGCTTTCAAAAATGAAAGTGTTAATCATTTATTTTCATCAATTAACAAAAAGCAGTGAATGAACAACAGATAAATCTGAATTGAATCAATATTTGGTGTGACCACCCTTTGCCTTCAAAACAGCATCAATTCTTGTAGTCTCATCTTGATTTTATGTAATTAAACATTTCCTTTTTGGGGATTATAAAAAAAACGGAACAAAATATTTTTGGGAAAATCACTCAATATATGGTTAACAACTGCGATGGACTGGCGACCTGTCCAGGGTGTGCCCTGCCTCTCGCCCGATGATTGGCAAATGCCCCCTGGGTCTATGGCCAGTCCAACGCTGCTGTCGCAAAATCTTTTACTATTGGCTGATGGGTGAAAAGTACCTTCTCCTATTATCACATGTGTGGCTCAAAGCAATCGCAGCGCAGGGAATGCGCCAATGGAATTCTGTAAATGCAGATATATCACACGAGGGACGGACTTTATCACAGAACTTGTTACTAGCGTGCATAAAATGACTTCTTCATCATAGATGTTGAAGGTGTACCCACAGTTACGCACTGGTAAGAGATTATATCGACAACGTTGCAAAACAAACTTCCAAAACAAAATACAACGTAGAGGTAGCCGTGGAACATTGTTTGAGAAGAGACAGTTATGATTCTGAACTGATTTTTAAAGACAGGAGTACAGTGATGAGTTCTGCATTTATTCTGGAGAGGACTACTTCTGTCACACTTTTGGCACCCCTGTGTCAGGAGTCTGGGGTATCTGTGGTGTTTGTCTTTTCTCTCCTTCTTTTTCTTTTTCTGCGAAGGTCCATCAGTGGGCAGCGCCAGGGCTTTCGCTCTGTCCATCATTGCTGGAGGGTGGAGTTACCTGCTGAGCGTGCCAGCACGCCTGGTTCGCCTCTGTCATCAGGCTGCTTTAAAAGGAGCTGGCTGTCAAACCTTCGGTGCCTGAGTGTTTGCCTTCCATGCTACGTCTAGCCCTCTGAGTTCCCTGTGTTCCCAGGATCAGTTTGTCACCTAAAATCATACCTGATGGTAACATCTTCCTGTGCTCTTTCCTAAGGTTGAGTTTGTGGCTCGCTCTTCAGACCTCTCTTGAACCGCCTTCGTTCTCTCTGCCCCGTCTGACAGTCTGAAGCTCCTCTTCCATCGTGTCAGCCTTCAGCTTCAGCCTGTCCGCCCTCCACCCATAGGCTCTGGCATACCGCCCCAATGGATATTCCACTGGCTTCCCTGACGGACATCCTCAGACCTCCTCACCCCTCTCTGGCACCACCATCCATCCATCTCAGTAAGATCTGCTCTAATTCCATTATTCATCCACCTGCTGCTTCCCACATCCAGACTTACCTCTTCTACCTCCAGTGTTTCCTCCGCTGTCTCCCCTCGAAGGATCTCCTGGTTCCTGTCCATCATTCATCTGTTAAATAAACCTTTTAAAACTGCTTTTGGTCTCCCTAATTGTGCTCTGCATGTTGGTCAGAAAATTGAATGACACCATGACAGGCAGGACCTTTTGTAAAAAAAAAAAAAAAAAAAAAAAAAAAAAAATATATATATATATAAAAAAGAGTATTTTGCAACATATATATATATATATATATATATATATATATATATATATATATATATATATATATATATATATATATATATATATATGTTGCAAAATACTCTTTTTTTTATTACTGTCAAATTTGGTGTGGGTAAAGGTAATACTTCTCACCCAGTATGTTTTATAACCCATCACTCTGTGCTAACGGCACTTTTAAAGCATCTATTAGTAGAAAATAAATAGACTGACATAAAATGTCAGCCTTTCCAGTGCATTCGAGATCATGTTACTTAGTGACTAGAGCATTTAAATTTTGACTGTTATGGGGCAAACTTCAAAGTGTTTTCTTATCAAAGAGACGCTAACAATGGCTCCCCTAAAAATAGTTCAAAAAACAGCTTTAATTTTAATTTGGGTATGCTTTTATAAAACATTTTGGGTCAAAACCCTGTATTTATTGTCACTTTTTCAGAACTGATCATTCTTAGGTAGAGGTGAATGTGGTGAACCTGCTGAGGCCCAGTGGTTGTTGAGGTCCTGGATGGTCCACAGGGGTCATGGGCTACTGGCAGGATGCAACAGGGCAGGCAGAGGAGAGGATAGCAGAATACAGCCAAGGATGGTTATACATGGACATACTTTTAGTTGGCCCATATTTTTTCTAATAAAAACCTCCTCTTGTTAACCTGATGTAATGATCTTATTGGCTGACAAACTGAATTTTGGGTTTTTTATTAGCTGTAAGCCACAATCATCCAAATTAACTTAAAGAAGTGTTTGATATGTCTATTACTGTGTATCATAAATATACATTTTTTCACTTTTTGAATAGAATTACTGAAATAAATTAGCTTCACAATGCTATTCTAATTCAAACCATTGATGTAAAGCTGGTTATCAGCTGGCTCACATCTGTATGATTCTTTTTTATTGAATGATGCATGTAATCTGAGAAATACGCATACGTGAGACTTCATAGTAAATTGAAAACATTCATTGTTAAGTCTTGCTGTTGGCTGTGCATGACCCCAATTTGAACCATCATGCAGCCCTGATTAATTAAGACCTAAAATCTCAAGAGATCTGTTAGTTTAGCCTAACTTTGGAAGCCAGACTGGCTGAAGTCAAACTCAAAATTGAAACTAATTTTCTTTTTTTCTGAAGAATCTTAATGAAATCCCTGTAAGCCAGTTCACAAACTCTGTGATGAAAGCAATTTATCAGATATTCCATCTAGGTGCATATTATAAGCTATGCCGATAAATCTTGATTCAGTACACATAAACTATGAACCAAGTGTCCAGTTTTTAATGTCTATGTCATCAGGGAAGTTTTTTTTCTTTTTTTTCTTGCAGCACAGATGAGTAAAGTAGACTTAGTCTGGCTGGGGGGAGATAAATCAACTTCTACCATATAGCAGAAAAGCATTTTAAACCACTTGATCTGGGTGAAAAACCTTCACAGAAGACTTTTTTTGCTACAACCAAATCCTTGTCACGCTCTGATACTAGGTACATTATAAAGTTGTATCTAATCTGCAAAGAAAAACCATGTCAAAATCTTGCAGAGTATCATGGGAAAAACATCAAAATGCATTGGATTACATTTTGATAGCAATAAAAATGTTCAGGTTGTGGCAGACCCAAGGTGTCAGGAGGAGCATGGCGGTGAGCAGAATTTAATAATAAAAAACAATAGAAGGCTCAAATACCAAGGACAACAGGACATGGAACAAACAGAAGAATGCAGCACAGAGCATGACAACCAGGGAGCCGAGATACTAAAGAGGTGTTATTAATGACATGGAAACCAGGTGAGTCCAGTCAGAGGAATAGAGAGCAGAGGGAGAAGAATCTAAGCAGAGAACTGAGGAACAGACAAATACAGAGTAAAACACAGAGGGAACTAAACTAGCCTCAGAAAGCTCTTACTGACCAATAATCTAAATACTGATAAGAATCCAACCCAAACGCACAAGCAGCAGAACACCAGAAGTTAGTTATCTAAAAACATACATGGATCATTTGATGTTTTCACTTTTTTGAAAATGTCTTTGAAATGCCTACGTTTATAGCATTAATGGGGTAGCCTAGTACTTTATTTTTTCTACATGCACCATTTTATTTGTAATATTTGAAACATTTCCACCCAGATCAGATCAATCAGGAAAATCTGCAGCCCTGTCTGTAGCTGTAGCTGTAGTTGTAGCTTTAGTGAACTCGGTCCAAACCAAACAGAATGAGACAATCTTCTCCCACGCTATGTATATGCTGGATGTGTTGCAAACAAAGAGCTGCACCCATGTTGACAGGTGAGAGATTTACTGTCAGTACATGTTTGTTACAGCTGATATGATCACGTATGTAGAGATCACAACATGTTTGCTCCTCTGTGTCTTTTCTGTGGCTCGATTCTTAGGACAAATTCAAGATGATTAGATTATATTCCAGGTGAAATGATTGCCTGATTATTATTTTTTTTTTCAATTCTGGCAGCTCCACTGGCACGCCGTACAAGCATTAGCAGATGTGGTTGCTCTGAGAGGCAATGGAGCGAAAGAAATGCTAAATTTGGTTTATTCTGTGCTGAGTGGTAGAAGTAAAAAGACATGTTTGGCCATCTTTTTCTAAGTTGACCTTTGCAAAGCAGCTGCTCACTGCAGTTCACCAACCACTTCCACACTGACAAAGGAAAAGGCTGCACAGTGTGCATGTGTGTGTGGATGTGTGGAGTGGGGATGCAGAGCTGGTAAAGAAGGCGGTGGACAAAAACAGTGTGACTGATGGAAGGGATCGAATCTAATGTTTCAGAACCTTGTTTCTGACTCCGTTTTCCGTCTGATTTTAGAAATATGAAGTACCTTGAACAGCTTGTTAGGTCAACATCACTACAGTTCAGATTTTAGACAGCCATTGACAACTCCTGAAGGTCAATCGGTTTCTGGTGAATTATTCAGTTTAGTTCTCAATTAACCTGACAGCAGTGGTGGTGCTTCACAGCACACAGATGCCTAATTCCAGCTTCATGTCCAGCTTTTACCCCACAGCCTTCGTTTGAGTCATCATATCGGTCTAAATGTTAAAAGTAGAAATTAAAATATACTTCAGTGCACTTTGACATCACCTATTTTCATTTGTTTGTTACAGGATCATTTCCAGCTGAATCTGGACGTTTAGGAGGATTCAACAAACCCAAGTTAGCTTCAAATTAGAGTTCGCTCACAGATATGAATATTTTTTGCCAAAACACAAAATAATATGTTACTTTTTAAAACATTGTTTATATTGAAATCATTTGTTGGACAAAACTGAACAGGACAGATCAGCAGAGTAAAACATTGTCATGCCTCATTTTTATCCCATTTCCACCTAACATTGTTCTTAATTGACTTATATCTGTACATGTCATTAGGGAGTTTTGCCTTTCCAGATACAAGTTTTAAATCGCTTTGGATAGTGGTGATGCCTCATCATCGTAAACAGTACTTCATCATCAACAAGAAGATTTTGTTACTGATGGAACAAGAAAAATATCTGAAACTTTTAATAAGTTGTGTCGTAGAAGAAAAAGATCTCCTTTCTCTAACAAGGATGAGGCTGCAGTCTATTAGGCGTTTTAGATATTTAATAAGTAGATCGACCAGAATCATCACACATACAGTGTCCATAAAACTGGGCAATATTATCCAATATTATCCTCCTCAGTCCCTCCTACGCAGCCTTGATGTCTAGTCCCCCAAGGTGAAAGACACTTCACACTTCACAAATCTGCTCCTCACTGACGTCTGTTTAACCATTATCATGATCTCTACGTGACATTTTCCTTAGATCCACTTACCAACATGTAACCAATCAGTTCATTCACATTACTTTGAAATAGTCCCATCACAGTTCTACATCTACCTGGCTACTTTTCCTGATATTTAGCCCCATCTCATCGATGACCGTAGAAATCTGTTGCTGATTTGCAGACTGTCTTTGTCACATCTTAAGAAAAATCTTTGACTCCCACTTTCATCCAATCATCAAATACTGATTCTCTTTAACAATGTGGAACCTTGTTTTCTTCTGTTTACAAGTTAATAATGTGATGTCCACATTAACGTGTCCAGGTTGGTGTGTGCGTTTGTGTCCGTGTGTTTAGGTGCGTGGTGTGCTTGTGCGTGCATGCGTGTGTATTTCCTCTGATTGCAGGGTGTGACTAGCAGGTGTGTCCTCACCGCTGAAGCTCATCAAGTCCAATCAGAGGGAGCTTAAAGAGGAAGAGATTCCCTGAGGCAAACGGCCGATTGTTTTGCTCTATAAGTGCTAATCAGGCCTATACCATCTTCTTTCCTGGGTTCATTGAAGGCGTGTGCTGACCTCTTGTTGTCCTACTTTTAGGAAACCGGTTTCCCAGTTCCCAATCCTGGATTCCAGTGCTCCTCCTCAATGCTCTCAGAGCGCAATCTTCTCGCCGCTCCTCCGGCTGCTCTCCGGCTGCTCTCCGGCTGCTCTCCGGCTCTCTCCGGCTGCTCTCCTCGCTGCTCCTCCGGCTGCTCTCCAGCTGCTATCCTGGTTCATCCTGCCATGACCTCTCAATAACCTTCTGCCGTTACTCCACCTGCTTGTCCAAGCTCCAGTGCTCCACCTGTCCACCTGATCATCACCAACAAGCACCACTCACCGCCACCAGCCAATCTCTGCCTCTGTGGGTACTTTTACTTTTCTCTCTTCAGTCTCCACCAACTCTCCAGCAGTAAGCTGTTTCTTCCATCATACCCATGGGGCAAACTCCATCAGCCAAGTGTGAAGAGAATACGGAAGTCACCAAAATTGCAGTTCCTCCCTCATCCACTAGGGGCTGGCTGCAGATAGGAGGAACTTCCCATTGACTCACATGTTAAAAATGCCAACCTCACAGCAGAAATAAACATGTTTACAGCCTGGTTCAAAAACCATTTCAGGTCAAGTTTACCGTTATGGCATGGGGGGTGAATTCTTTTACAGCTCATCCATTTAGAAGTAATTCAAGCATAAAATTAAGAATAATAAGGGGCGTGTCCTTTTGATTGACATGCTTGCCCCCATCTGCCCCCACCCTCACAGTCCCACTCTCAGCTCCACCTCTTTGCCCATTTTTTGCTTTTTCCATGCGTGACAAGATGCTTGGCGTGGCTAAGATGGCGTTAGTGGGAACCGCCCACTGGGCTTCAATTCAGCTCTTCAGAAACCTACGGATGACCTCATAGAGGCTCTGTCCATCTCACATATAAAGTCTATGATCATACCCCAACCATATCTTACATATAATAACCAGTCATCTCTCCTGCTCGGTGTCGTTCTGGATTTCCATTCAGGAACCATTTATTTATGCACTTCTATCAATAAACTATTGAAACTTATCTCTGGTGTTTGGAATTGTTGCCTCCATGAAATCCAAATGTCTTGTACCGGATTTCTTTCTTTTTTTAATTGGATGCTTGTTGTATTTCTCTGATCCTTTTCATTTTTTAAAAGGATCATTGACTGCTCCGTTTTGGGCATTATTTACTTTAAAAAGTTAATATGAAAGCTTGTTTAGATCTGCAGGATCTTTCTTTTAACTCCAGACTCGTTTGCACTTGCTTGTGTGATTATTAGTTTTAGAATATGTGTATCTTTGTTTTCTTTTGCAATAAAGTAAAACAACTGAAACATCGTTCAAGTTTTGGATGTGTACTGAGCCTGGTTCTGGTTCTGTTGGAGGTTTCTTCCTATTAAAGGGGAGTTTTTCCTCTCCGCTGTCGCTACATGCTTGCTCAGTATGAGGGATTGCTGAGGGATTGCTGTGGTTGGAGTCTGCATGGCACAACCTCAAGTCAATGACTCAATGCGATCTGCTGGGATTGCTGAAATTGAAAACTTTTAAACTGATTAGAATGTTTGTGTGATTGTATTGAAATGACTTCTCTTGTAAAATGCCTTTAGATGGCATCTGTTGTGAATCAGCGATATATAAATAAACTGAACTGAATTAACTGTAGTCCTGCTGTTTCTATTGGTCGCTCATTGTAATCACCAACGTTTTCGTGCGTTAGCTTTGTGGGCGTTGTCATGTAGACAAAGTGTTTTCCTTTGCCATTTAGCATATTTAGTCATTGGTTTGACATTTGCTGTTATGGAAGCAGATGGTCTGAATGTGAAGTTTCTGACACCCCAAGGATTCACTGCATCGATTACACCAACATGTTTGGTTTTTTGATCAGTGGCTTATGAGCGCAATTACAGCGAGGTATTAAAAGCCAAATCATTTTTTAACAAGCTTATTGCCAGCATATATGGAGTACTTGTGCATTATTTCTAGCCTTTAACTTTAGTGTCTATAAAGTCCCAGGTGTTTGGGTTTTACCGACATTGAGATGACGTTTTAAACTTTGCTGCGAATGTGAAAAACGTTCTGTATCCTTGAGTTTGAGAGGACATCAGTCAGGTAAATTTTGTCCAGATTTATTTTCATATGAATACTTTTAAAAGTAGCAGATTCACCTTGGAAGGAGCACACTCACACTCACACACACACACACACACACACACACACACACACACACACACACACACACACACACACACACACACACACACTAATCCACATGTAGGAAGTGGTTTTAAAGAGGTCTGAAAGCTGATGAAAAAACAAAATGAAATAGCAACAGCATGTGACACATAACTCAGCTTCCTACAGCTTTTTCCATTATATCCTGCTTAATGATCCCAGAGAAATTCATATGCCTTTCCAGCCTTTCTGTCTGATTTGACAAAGATGTGAAATGTGCACACATACTGCACACATGCTCTGTGATGCATATCTGTCTGGATAAATTAAAAATCTACAAAATAACTGAAGTACATTTGGCTGATATTTGACAGAATTTCATTAATTATGCAGATTTCTGGTAAAAGCAACACAAGGAGTATGGGAGAGGGCTGCTTGGGTGGGAACACTGGCTATAACCATGGTATGAGTCTGGATTAGCTCCTGGTTCCCATGGTTAGACACATTAGATTTAGAAAATTAAAGACTCATAATTGGTTTTCCTTCTGGAGCTCCTGCACATGCACCCAAATATTCATTGGAGGTGTACCAGCCATGCACTTGGATCTGTTAATTATCTTCCATCACCTTTCCTCTCCTTTCTCCTGTCTATGAAGCCATTTTACTGTACAGACAGTCATCCATTTGTTCTCAAAATGACCAGGCTGCCTTGGTGGTTTGGATGGTGAGTGGCTGACCATGTGTTGCACACCTACTTAGAGTCAAGTGGAGTAGTTCCAGGAAGCAGATGCTGACAGGATCTAATGCAGGAGTCCTGCCAGTATGGAGAGCAGTCGAGTTTTAGCCTCATTTTCCTCAGTGCCAGGAACTCATTGATGAGGAAGTGCCAACTCATGGAGGCCATGCCCAGAGGCAGTGAATGCTGAAGACAACTGCCTCATTCTGATCTTTCAATTAGGGTTTATGCATTAAATGTAAGCCTCAATGTAGATTCTTTGAACTTGACAATATTCATTTTAACCATATTATTGAAATGAATTATTTATCAACAACATTTATAGTCTCAGTGCCTTGGAAAAGTATTCTTACACATTTTATCACATTAAAACCACAGAATTTGTTGTATTTTATTGGAGTTTTGAGTGACAGATTAGCCTGAAGTAGTTCATATTGTGAAATGCATGGAAATTAAATTAAAATGTTAATAAATAATTATTCTGCAAAGTGATGAGTGCTCTGACCAGCTTCTCTGTTCCTGCTGAGGAAAACCATCCCTACAGCACGATGCTGCCAACATCATGCTTTACCATAGGCATGGTGTTATTAGGGTCATATTAGACATTAGCTAGAAACCCTACACATAGCACAACCTGCTTGTGTTTCAGTAGAACTGGCGCCAGAGGATTTTAGCTGGGGGGGGGCAGTAAACATTTTTCTTACCCAACCACTTCGCGTTTTTACAACCTGTTGGTGGTATGTTACATACTTCTTGGTCAAATCTGCTTTATTTTGCATAACTCTTTCTATGTACATACCCATATACATCGTTTGAAAGCGGAGATTGTTGTGAGTCCAATGATGTATGCCATACAAGGATACAATCATAACTCAGAAACAAAGTAAATGCTTTTGTCAATCCACCCAGAAAGAAAAATACTGTTCAACTCACCATTCGAAGCCACATATCATTGACAGAACCAAGTCATTTCAAACACAAATTGTCTTTTTATGTTCACAAGGGTCTAGGTAATGTCCTCCAGTAAAATAGCTAGTCCACAACAAGTCTTACATCAACAATCAAATACAATCTGCTTCTCCAAACCTTGATAATTTCCTCCCTTGCGTGTATTTCTCACAAAGTTGTCATAGTAGCTACAGTTAGCATGCTCATTTTAGCCTAAAAATAAGACAGCGCCCTCGTCCTTCTTTTTGATGTTAATTGGCCCCTGGCAAATAACAAATTGGTGCATTACTGCCACCGACTGGTATGAAGTATGAACCAGAATGTAACTCAAGGGTGCACTTGCCTCTCTAAGACGGGTAATGGGTTAGGATCATCCCTGCTTGTGCTTGCTTTGTTCTTGTTTTTATTAAACCAAGCTCTAATATCTACAGCACCCTCTGCTGGTTGTTTTGCATCAACACGTTATGATACAGTGTGACTTAATTTACACAGGGGTTGCAATCTGCCTTGGGTGAGCATGATACCTGAATGGCCGGGCCGGGCCCCAGGTATTGGACCATCATTAAGGTCAGCCTGTGGAGTGTGCAGCCAATAGTTGAGCTGTGGACATGTTCTGCTACCTGAGCTGTGGATTTCTGTATCTCCTTCAGAGTTACCATGGTCCTCTTGGATCTGCTTCTCTCATTAATTCAATTCAGTTTCAATTCAGTTTATTTATACAGTGCCGATTTACAACTGATGTCATCTCAAGGCACTTTACAAGTGAGTCATTTCAATACAATCATACACACATTCCAATCAGTTTAAAAGTTTTCTATCTAAGGAATCCCAGCAGATTGCATCGAGTCATTGACTGGCAGTTTGATTAAACCACTCCTGTCAGTCTAGGGGGACTTCCATGATTTAGTAGGTCTGCAGATGATCCATCCTCTCTCAACGTTTAGATGATGAATTAAACAGAGCTCTGGGACATGTTCTGAGCTTGGTATGTTGTTGTAAAACCTTATCACATCACCATAAACACATCATGCCTTTGGTGAAACATGGTGTGGCAGCATCATTCTGTTGGGATGCTTTTTCTTCAGAAGTAACAATGAGGCTGGTCAGAGATGATGGGAAAATGGATGGAGCTGAATCCAGGACAATCCTGGAAGAAAACCTGTTAGAGGCTGCAGAAGACCTGAGACCTGAGGTACAATGTCTGGTTTGGATCAAAACAGATTTGCCGGTAGATTGGCTTAGTCAAAGTCCAGACCTGAATCCAATTGTGAATCTGTAGCCAGACTTAGAAATGTATGTTCACAGATGGTCTCCATCGAATCTGACTGAGTTGGAGCTGTTTTACAAAGATCATTGGGCGATCGTTTTGGTCTGTAGATGGTCGAATTTGGTAGAAATAAACCCCAGAAAACCTGCTGCCATGTCTCAAAATATGAACTGAAACCAAAAGGTGTGCCCACTTTCAAGACAAAACGTTTTGTATACTTGACATATTCTCATGATCTCCAGATCCCTGTAGAAAATAAGCCCAGCCTAACCATGTTGTTGACGCTGTTTATCTGATGTGCTTTTAATGTAGCTATATGTTCTGTGTTCCACCACAAATTGCCTCTCAGAGGACATTAAAGTTTAAGTGCCAGCCTTTAGCAAGACAAGCCTGATGTTAAACTAGGATGCAGGCAAGCCAACATCTAACAGGTCCTCCCTGTTTGATCCACACTATACAAACTGCCGAATATTTTACAGATCCGCTAGTCTAAAGATGAACAGCTGCTGAGGGCAAACTGAGGAAATGCCTGTTTAGGCAAGCAAGGCAAGTCTGAAGCAGAAGAAGATGTAGTTGAGATGGATGTTGGATAGTCTTCATTGATCTCCAGGAACCCATTGAATCAGACTTATTTCACAGGGTCAACAGAGGAGAGATCTGTCCTTCCTCCACTTATCTGGAGTTTATGACATGATAATCAGACTAAATCAGGATTTTAAACTAATGCTTTTGATCAGTTCTTCAATATGTTAGTGTAACGATAAGCCCATTAGTGAGCCTTAACCTTAGAATTATAAATCTGATACTTTCAATCCAGTTTTCAGAACTGAAGAAGCCTCTTGGATGAGAGACGAAATGTATTCAAGACAACAAGAAAAACCCAGTTGCGTTCATTTAAACTCTCAAGAAGATCAGTTCTTCAATAGTTTTCGTTGTGAGAAAACAATCATTTTTGTTCCTTTTGATTTGACAAGATGACTAACAATACTTCTTCAGCCCCCATACAAGAGTGATGTTCAGAAATATTTAAAGGACAGAAATCACAACACTAATGTAGAAGCCAGTTTATTATGTAAAGCAGGCATGCCCAACACTGATCCTTGGGGCCTACCATCCGGCAAATTTTAGATGTATCCCTGCTGCAACGCACCTGAATCAAATGGCCCAATTCCCTCAGCAGCAGTCTGTCAGGTAACGAGGCCTTCATTTGATTCAAGTGTTATGAGAAGGGATGCATCTAAAAGTTGTTAATTTGCATGGTTGTCGATTTGAGCCATTAAGGTTGGTGGATTGGCCTTTGTTCACAGTATGTGTGCTTAATTTAGGTTGACTCCTTTATATTTTCAGTCACAAAATGATGGATGACTGCAGAAAATGTGTATACAAACAATATTTGATGTTTGATTGGTTTCAGTTATAGATAAAAAAGGAAAACAACACAAGTTTAAATGTAGATCTGATCAATTACAAACAATTGTTGTACAACATATTCCAAAACAGGATAACTGCATGTTCTGAGTGAGCAAATAATGGGATGTATTTCTACATAACCTCACAGTTTTAATGTGTCGTTGTTCAGAGGGTAAAACGAAAGGAAGTGTTTCAGCACATCTCTTTACAGCAGCTAAACCTGTAGCGGTTTTTTCCCCCCAGAGGCCTGTTTTTTTATCCATTAAACACTGTGCTAATGTCATAATGCTTCAAAAATGCCCTCAGATAATAATTATGTACCATTATGACAGGCTAGTGGTTGGTCCAAAGTGCAGAGTCTAACTCTGGCAGAATTAATCCTCTTAATTATTTTCCGGGAAACCATCTCTGGATGAAATCTTCTCCTATTACCCCCCCTGCATGCAGGTGAAATCTAGAGCTCTGCTGTTGCTTGCATTTTTACACATGTTGCTCATCTAGGTTGTTTCAGCTAATCTACATAATAAACCGGCTTCTACATTATTGTTGTGATTTCTGTCCTTTAAACATAAAAAGTATCTCGGAAATGTAGGTTTGGACCACATCTAACACATCTTTTAGCCCTGGTGCAATATCACTTGTTAAAGAGTCCTATGAAATATTACTGTTCTCACTAATGCAACATAAATATTTCTGTTTCGGGTATAACTTCCAACCCTCATGTAAATATTGCAGGTTAACTGGAATTAAAATGGCACAGCAAAGATTTACTGAGTTACAGAAAAAAACCTTCATTAGTGTAATGAAAACCATTTACTTTTTAATACTGTTGCTTTGTAAAAATACTGTGATTGATTTTACTTATGAATTAATATGCCGTCATTATCAGCCTAAATATCACAATAATAACTATACACCATGCAATTTCAAAAATTCCCAAAAAAATTATTTGAGAGGACAATTTGAAGTTTATTGTGGATTTCCAATTGTTCCATGTGGGCTCCAATATCAACATAACTATCAAATAATATTAGGTAAAATGTCTCCGAGCAATCACACCCTTTTTATTGTCTCTGGCATAATTCTTGCTGGACTTGTAAACAATCCTTTTAGAATAATCGAAGGTGGGGTCATTTCAGAAGAGTGATGCCAACCTTATTTATACATTCCTAAACCAGTGTTGGAGTGTTTGGGATCATTGTCCAGGTGGAAGATGCATCAATGTCCGTATTTTAACTATCTGACCCATACCGCTCCATTCAGGACAGTTGAAATTAGTAGGAATGTTCAGGAAACAACCCAGGGGCCACCATGGCTCAAGTCCGCCATAAACTAAGGAAGCTGGGACACTGTAGACTGAGTTAAATTCAATTCAATTCAGTTTATTTATATAGCGCCAATTCACAACAGATGTCATCTCAACGCACTTAAGAAGTCATTTCAATACATTTATACAAACATTCCAATCAGTTAAAAAGTTTCCTATTTAAGGAATCCCAGCAGATTGCGTCAGTCATTGGCGTGAGGTTGGGCAGACTTTCCAACCACAGCAATCCTTCAGAAATCCCTCATACTGAGCAAGCATGTAGCGACAGTGGAGAGGAAAAACTCCCCTTTAGAAGGAAGAAACCTCCAACAGAACCAGGCTCAGTAGGAGCGGCCATCTGCCACGACCGTCTGGGGGTTTGAGAAGACAGAGCAGAGTTCCAACCAAGAAATAAGCTACTGCTCCAGAATCATAAGACAATCTAAATGTCTTCTGGAGAAAGACTTTATGGTCAGACTAGATAAATGTTAAACTTTATTTGGGTCCATCTTGCAGCTCAATTTGAATGTATTAGAGAAACAAAAGACTTCAGATCTAGGGTGGTCCCGACTGAGTCAGCAAGCAGTCAGGTCTCCAAAATGATACGTGAAGCACCCAATTTCAATATACTTTGGACAAACACAGACAAGGCAAGGCATTTTTATTTGTATAGCACACTTTCAACAACAACGTGATTCAAGGTGCTTTACATGATAAAGAGGTAAAATAAAAATTGCAGTAAAACACAGACAAAGTATACTGTATAAAGTAAGAACATCAATAAAGCAAGAGGCAAAAACAGATACATCAAGCAATTACAAAGCATATAATGTAAATGCATGTAATGTAAAGGTGAATGCATAGCAATATTTTTTCACTATTACAGACCTACATGCACCAGAAGGGACAAGGATTGGGTTGGGGGGGGATGGATTGGCCCTCCATTATTCCCGCCTCTGCAGCAACTGGTGTTGTGGAGGATGACTTTCAGGGCTCTGGTGGGGTATGGGGTGGTAGCATCATGCTTTGGGGCTATTTCCCTGCCAGTCATACCCCAGCATGGTACAAAATGAAGGGAAAAACAAAGATGAAAGACAACTTTCCAATTATTTAACTTGGACAATGACCCAATAATGGTTTTTAAATTGGATAAAGCAGGGTCACATTATCTTCTGGAACGGCCCTGAACTCAACCCTGTTGAAAACTTATGGACAAACGGCTTGGTCTATGCCAGGAATAGACTTCTATAGCTCCACCATTTCTGGTAAGAAAACGAAAAGCTGAGGTAAATCTCTGACTGTATATCATATATTTAAGTCCAGAGTGTTCAGTGCTGTTTAAATACTCATAATCATTAATCAGATCTATATTTTTCAGTAAATGAGGAAAGAAATGTGTTGAGTTTCCTCTACAAACAACAATCTGGAAAACCTTCACTGCTGCTACAGACCTATGGAACGCCCTAAATGCTCTAAGTTAAATGCATAAATAAAACATTATGTAATAATTATCTACATGAATAAATAATAGTCACGTATTTAATGTGAATACATATAAAATTCCTAGGCCCAGCACTCAGATTTAGTGCTGTCTGACATAACCATCGGAGTTGCTGCTGTTATGTTTTGGCAGAAGAAGGGCTAAAGTTGCTTTATATTCTTATTGAATTTAACGCCTGTTGGCTTTTGTGTCTGACTTTATCCAGATGCTCATAATATTGGCAGATTATTTACCCCCTTTTTCAATGTGGCTGTGTAAATCCGATTGTTTTTGCATCAGTGTTTATCAGTGTTACAGGTATAAAGCAGCCCGGGACGCCATGGCCGTGATGAGATGTAGCCCCAGTTGGGGGTTAGATACAAACAATCAATAAAAGGTTTCAATAATAACACAGACCATGTTTAAATAATCCCCCCTGTAAATGATTGTTTGTATCTAACCTCCGACCAGGGCTTCCTCTGCTATTCTCCTCCGAATTGTGCTACATAACACAGAAAACAGATCAACAAGATCCATGTCCATGTTGGACAGCACTGAGTCTGAGTGCTGGGCCGGGGTCATTTAAAAACTATCATCTAAACGAAGCAAAATGGCATCCTCTGATCCTTCCTCTCTATTTAATCTGCCAGAGTAACCAGATCTGAACGAAGTTCATTCAACTCCAACCTAGCATGCTGTTGGTAGCTGTTCAAGCTGGCTGCTCACAGCCAGTGAGAACGGCTTTCCAGGAAGATCAATGTTTAAGCACCAGCCATTGGGCGTTCAGGTCCCACCCACTGACCCTGATTGGCAAAAGGAGTAATTCAGTTGAAAAGTGACATTCTGAAATAAATAAGGCACTGGGTAATACACCATTATGAAATAAAAACTGACTTTGGGAAATGTACATACTGGAATAGAAACTGATTAAATTGAATAAAAATAGCAAAATAAATATAATATTTTTGATTATTAGGAAAAAAATTACAGTTAAATAATGTTTTATATTAATACTTATTTAAAGGTTAGAATTTTTTTTGTTTATTTTTTAGTTTTTTCACAATTTCATTGTCACATTATATATGTCTATTATTTATTGATGTAGATGTTTTATTTCATAATGTTTTATCAATTTATTTCATTTTGAGCATTTTGGCCTTCCATACAGCCCTTCTATTAGAGCAAACAGCTACCAACCGATGTTTAACTACCTTATTGGGTAAAAAGGGACATAAATGTGATTGCACAGGCTCGTTTACTGTTCAAACACACCGGTGGTAGCTCATAGTCTCTGGCTGCACAGCCAATTGCAGCGTAATGAATCACTTAGGAGATGTAACAGAATGCCGACAAGGCATTGGAGACATTCTTCATGGAATTAACATACAGACCAGGTAACTATATACAGCCACACTCCCCCTACTCTCTGATGAGAACAGATCTTAGTCAATACCAATGCCAAAGTTTTCAGTTAGATTTTATCCACCACCTTTATTTTGCCCAAAGACATGACACCAAATCAAGAAAGTGGGAGGCTGTTTTTGTAGCTGCAAGCCAAAGGTTTTTTTTTATGGTTCATAAGTTCAGAAATTAAAAAAAGAGCTTTTGCACGCATTCACTGAGGTGCCCTTAAGCAATGCATTCAAATCCCAGCTCCTGATGCTCAGTTGCCAGGAGGAAAGACCGTTCCGGCACCTCAAGGAGCTTAATGCATTTCGGTGTCAGAAGGGTAGAAAAATTTGCTGTAGTGCTAAACAAAATATGGCCTTAAGAGCAAGAAAAAGCAAGAAATATTAACATTTATGTCTACACAACAGAGTTTTTGCTTTGGCATCTTGTCAAGCCTTCTTTTAAGTGGAGATGAGTATAATAATATTTTGTTGCTGACAAAAGATGGCATGAGTTTTGTTTTATCTCCTTTTGCCTTATCCTCTCCAAGTCTCTGTAAAACTGAAGGTTATAAAACATAAAGACCGAAGTTTCTGAAACCATGGTTCTGGACCGGTCACTGTGCTTTTGGACAACAACCATAAATTCCTGATTTTCTGGTTTGACTCAACAAATTACATTGTTTTGAAAAAGTCGTTTTCCTCCTAATAATTATATGGAACACAACATTTGACCTGCGAACAAGACAAGGCGTTTAAGTCAACTGTTAGCTGCATATATACACATAAATAAAAATGATTTAGCACCTAGAAACAGTACTGTACAATACAGTACATTTAAACTATAAGAGAAATGCTCTTTTAAGAATTCCCAAAATATTCAGTATTGTCCAATGTATGATGTGGTGTATAACGTAGTTAAGGAAAAATGTCTGCTGTTGTTTCCTGAAGAGGATTTCTTTAGTTATCCAGTAAAGGAAGAGGGATTGTTCAGCACAGAAAGTTAGCATTTTTTAGAGCTCTCTTTTTTATTTATCAATGATAATTGGGTCAGTTATTTCTCGTAACAAAAATAAAGGATTATTGTTTAAATTAATAGACAGGATTTTGTTAATTTCCCCACCATAGATATAGGTTTGAATCTTTGTCTTTGATAATGTGATATAAGAGCACTTTGGAGAGTCCTAAACTGAGTTGCCTGCTGATCTGAGACCTGTCAATCAAAAGGACAAGCCCCTTTTCATTCATAATTTCCAGTTTAAATTACATCTAAACGGATGATTTATAAAAAAAACATCAGTGGATGAGGGGGGAACTGCAAGGTTTGTCAATTCCGCATTGGCCTCACGCTTGGCAGGCGGAGTTTGCCCAAAACTCACAATATATCCTGTGGCTTCTGCATTTGTGAGCCAGCCCTGAACGTTTAGTTTAGCTGTTAATCTTGGGACTGGAAATAAAGATTTAGACTGTGTTGTTCCATACTTATGAGACAACACAGCTGGGACCATTTGAAGAATCGGCGCTACATTAAAAGACTGAATTGATTTGAATTTAAGTTAAGGTCAAGAACTGATGGTCGGACCTTTTCCTTCAGGATTCGAAGGTAAAGAGCAGAATTCATAGTTCCGTTGATTATGGGGTGTCATTCAAGTCCAGAAGCAACGATGCAGCCCCAGACCATCATACTACCACCACCGTGTTTGACTGTCAGTATGTTATTTTTCTTAAATTCAGTTAGTTTTACAAACTAAAAAGGTCCACACTCCCTTGAATATTTTCCTGAAAGCTTTAAATGTTGTTCTGGGTTCTTCTGGACCTCCTGGATGAATTATTGATGAGCTCTTAGGGTAAATCTGGTAGGCTGGCCTCTCCTGAGAAGGTTCTCTACTTTTCCAGGTTTTCGTCATGGGTAGATCATGGTACTGACTGAGGTTCCGTGGAGACCTAGAACCCTTTAAATGTCTCAGTAGCTGAGACATTTTGCAGACTGATTGATATCAGTGCCGTTCTTTCTCATCTGTTGCTGCATTTCATTTGATCTTTTAACCTATTTCATGTTGTCAGACAGGTTCTATTTAAAGTGCTCGAATTTAGAAATATGGCCTTCGATTTACTTAGCTTATCTTTATCTGATATTAAATATGGTTTGATGAGCTGAATTATAAAAATGGTCACAAAAAAGAAAAACAGTTTTAATTAAATGTTTTTTTTATTTCACTGGGATTTTATATTTTGTAGATAAATACAAAAAAATCATGACTCCACAGGCATCTGGACATGGGTGGCTCTGTACCTGTAAAACATTCATTTCTGCGTCTTTGCAAAGCTTGGAAGGCTCCTGTTGTAGCTCTCCAGATGTTTAACAGCCAATAAAACCTGGATTAGAAATGTTTGGTCTGCAATGACTCATGCATCTATCTAAAAACACATATTTTTTAGCCTTTAAATGCTGTTTTATTCCAGGGGATGGGAAAAATCTAATATTTAAGATTTATTTTAATCATTTTCTTTTCGTGTGTGCTCTAAAGTCCATTCCCTTCTTGTTTTGCACCAAGCCTTTGATAAATCTTTAAACTGGTTTAAGGTCTATTCTGTTTCCATCGGAAGATTGTTTAATTTCCAAATCTTCATCTGCTGTCAGACTGATTCTCAGTCAAAGCATCTTCAGATTAGATTAAATAACTTTCGACAAAAACCATGTCCAGAACAAACAGAGTTGGATAAGGGCTCAGGCTCCTGACTAAAAAAACTGAATGCATATCTTAGTGATTTTACACAGGCAGCTGAAGATCTCTATTGAGTAAAAAGAGTGTTTACAGGACACTCTGCAGGAGTTATCCAATCCCAGCAGTCAGTCAGTCAGTGTTTATTTTTTAACCAGTCAATTCCTTTGCCTTCAGTGCACCTGGTGCGATTTACTCTGAAAGGGTGTGTAAACCTAACAAAGGCAAGAAATGAGCTGAAAACCAAGCATGTAATGCACGTAGAGCAGCCTTTCTATTTCTATTCAGTTCATTAGAGGGTATTATGTTTAGTACTGCCAAGATCTGTAATTAATAAATCAATTAATTAATGTGTTTATTTATTTATTAATTAATTAATCTTATTAACCTATTTTTTAATCACACCTAATAATTGCTGAGTAAAGCCCACATCTTGAGATATTTTCATCTAAATTCATTATATTATTGTGGCAGAACAATTACATAACAAAAAAAGTGGCTTTATGAAGTCCTTTGCTGGTTTTAACAGACTTGAACGGATGCAGTCCCAGCCATTTCTCTGTTTTTTAAGACTAGCCCCAGTGCTGACTGACATTTGGCTTCGAGCATGAGCGACTCGTTAGCATTCTGGACTCAGTGGGGTAAAAACCTGCTCTGAGTGAGTCCACGCCACCACCGCTGCTCAGTGAGAGTAACAGGGATACGTGCTTCAACCAGAAGTCTCCAATAACCCAGGAAAGAGTTGCTAGATTTGTTGCTAGTCGCTTTTTTGAAGAAGAATTGCTAGAGGGGTCTAAACACTCACTACATGTAGCGACAAAGTCGCAATGTCTGTAGCTCACCGCTCCTCCTCACTTCCCTTGCCTTCTCCACTGAAACGGAAGCCTCAGCTCACATTAAGCAGGCCTAATGACAGACAATCGATGTCCACTTCTGGGTGCAGTTAACCCCCAACTCCAGCATAAGAAGACCAAAGCATAACAACGGATTTTCTCATGCAGAAAGAGTTAAATAAAACATTAAAAATTAGATCAACACGATTAGAAAACATAACATGTTAAATATAGCTATAAATAATTACTCACAATTAATGCGATAATTTGACACCCCTAATTGTCTGGAGTGAAAGGCTTCATTCCTTGGTTTTCTCCTCCCACTGTGTCTAAGTGTCTGCTAAGGATGTGTTTGTAACGATCATAGGGTGTAATTCTGTGGAGGTGCAGTGGATGATAAATTATTGACAAGTTCCATTGATGTGACGTTGAGTTTAATTTCAAGTTATTTCATACCAAGCCCCCAAACAGGCAAGCAGAAAAACATTCCAGCTTGTGGTTGAGGCTGTTAGGAAGTGGACAGCTGAGTCAGAGCAGACGTTAGAGGCCTGCTTTGCCTGCACAGATTGGAGTGTTGTTAAAGCTGCAGCCACTGATTTTAATGAGCTTGCTGAAGCTGTGACTTCTGTCATCAGTCTTTGGGAGGATATGTGTGGAGACAAAGACCTTTTGAGCATACAACAACAATAAAACCTGGTTCCCCTCACATCTGAGGAAACTGTGTTGGACCAAGGAAGAGACTAACAGCAGTGGGGACTGGAAACTGTATAAGCAGGTCAGAACAAAATGACCAATGAGATCATTTTGTTCATTTTGTTCAGCTAAAAAAAATACAGTTAGAAGATACAAAAACATCTCAGCAGATGATCCAGTGTCACTTTGGAAGAGTCTGCACAACATCACTAACATCAGGAGCCCCTCCCTTCATAACCCCTCGACTGGCTGATGGCCTAAACAGTTTCTTTTGCAGGTTTGGAATAAAAAAAACCCATTCACACCACCAACCCACTCACTCACACCCCATTCCCACACAAAAGGACTAGCTGCACCCCCACCCACTATCTACAACTCCCGACCCTCTCCCCTCAGACCTCCAAACTGCTCTAAAGATCACTCAGTGTGCTTACAGCAGTAAGAGACAAGCAAATAATTCCTTAAGGGTCATTTATGCTCTATGCAAATTATGCATTCAGAAATACACGTCAGTCGCTTGCATCTTTTTATTCGTAGTTTTGGTAGTTCTCTCTGATCTCATCAATACTCGGTTTAACACAATGGAGATGAAAATCGAAGGACTTAACAAATCTGTGGATTTTGCTTTCCAAGAGATTCAAGATATCAAAAAAACTATTGAAAATAAAACCAACAATGATAATGCAAACTTTTCCAAGATGCAAGAAAAACTAACTGAGACTGAACGATACTCCAGAAGATGGAACCTCAAACTTTATTTGGTACCAGAAACCGTCTCCAAAGATGAAATCAAGGACGAGAACATCAGGATATGCCAGACAATCGTCCCGGACAGAAAGGGAAGACTCGCCGAAGACATGGATATTGTTTGTCGCCTGGGAAAGAAACGTGAGAATGAGCAGAGGCCAAGGGGAACCATCCTACAATTCATCTCAAGATCTGGCAGAGACGCCGTCTGGAGAGCTGCAAAGAATAACCCTTTTCTCAGAGATAACCTCAGGTTCGCCGAGGATCTGAGTCCAGCCAACAGAGAGGCCCGAGCTGCACTTTGGCCTCTGGTCCAGGAGGCGAGGAGAAAAGGAAAGATGGCCCACTACGTTGGAGCACGTGCCTTTGTGGAAGGCAAAGAAATGACCCTCCCAAATGTTTGAACCCAAAAGTGTCTAGTTGACACGGACAGGTACACAAATCTCATGTCTGGCTGTTATTCTGTTTTAGCTAGACATCCTAAGAACTTTGTATCTGACACTACCTCTTTTCAAATCCTTCTCTTTAGTTCTGTCAAACAGAGTTCATAAAAACTTAAAGTTAATGTCTACAACCAGAATACAGCCATTCCAGTTACATAAGAAGCTAGATTAATTTTTCTTCACTCTGTATTTAAAAGTTTACATTTATTTTTCCACTAATTATTAGAAAAAATAAAATTTAGCACACAACTCGGAGATAAGCCAGTATTTTGCACTCTTACCAGAAGGTTAATCCTCATTTTACTTTTTCACTTTGTCTTTATCTATAGGTTCACTTAATGCCAGGGGGTTAAAGAACACAGTTAAACGTAAAGCTTTGTTTTTGTTCTCAAAAAAGCTCCGTACAGTTTTCTTTTTCTTTCAAGAATCTCATTCTTCTGATAATGAAAGTGCTTTTTGGAAATCACAATGGGGGAATAACATTTGGTTTTCACATGGAAGTCAACATTCAGCTGGTTCTTCAAATTTGAAAATTACATTTGATGGGGAAATTCTTTGGTCCAAATGTGACACAAACGGTCACTTTTTTCTTTCTGATCATCTCTTGCTGTGATAAGGTTTTTTTTGTCATTAATATCTATGGTTATAATTCAAAATCTGAAAACTCTCAACTCTTACTTTCTTTAGAGAAGCATATTAAACAGGGTCTCTCCAAATTCCCTAATGTTTTGATAGTAGGGGGAGATTTTAATATGGTTGTTAATGACCAAGTAGATCGTTGGCCACCTAGACATCCATCCATCCATCCATTTTCCATACCCGTCCATCCTATGTAGGGTTGCGGGGCGGCTGGTGCCTATCTCCAGCAGTCAAGGGGTGAGAGGCAGGGTACACCCTGGACAGGTCGCCAGTCCATCGCAGGGCAACACAGAGACATACAGGACAAACAACCACGTACGCACACACTCATACCTAAGGGCAATTTAGAGCAACCAATTCACCTAACAGTCATGTTTTTTTGGACTGTGGGAGGAAGCCGGAGTATCCGGAGAGAACCCACGCATGCACAGGGAGAACATGCAAACTCCATGCAGAAAGACCCCAGGCTGGGATTTGAACCCAGGACCTTCTTGCTGCAAGGCAACAGTGCTACCAACTGCGCCACTGTGCAGCCCGCCACCTAGACATTCTTCTTCAAATAATGATATTAAACAATTTATGCAGAGATATAACTTGACTGATATCTGGAGAGAAAAATTTCCGAATGACAAGACTGATACCTGGAAAAATAAGAGTGGCTCCAGACAATCCCGTATAGATTTCTGGCTTGTGTCTGATAATATTGATTTAGATAAAATTGTTGTTGATATCCTTCCCACGCCTTATACAGATCATAAAACAATTCACATTACGCTAAAATTATCTGAGAATGACTCTCCATAAAGAAATTCATATTGGTCCTTGAACAACTCTATTCTCAAACTAGACACAGTAAAACACAAAATATCTGATTACTCAGTTTTTCTTAAAGGCTAAAAATTTAAATAAATATGGAAAAAATTGGGAGTTATTTAAGTTTGAGGTCCCCAAATTTTTAAGAACATTCAGTTCAAATTTGGCTAAAATGAAAGCAGCAGAGGAAAATGTAATTATTAAAGACATTGTGGCACTATCGGAAAAAACCCCAGCAGATCTTAAAGAGATAGAAAATTTAAACCTGGCAACTCTACAAAATAAGCTTGATCAAATCTACAAATATAAAGCAGAAGGTGCTTTTATTAGATCCAGGCTAAAATGGCAAGAGGAAGGTGAATGCAACTCGGCATATTTCTTACAACTTGAAAAACGTTGCGGCAAACATAACACAATCCAAAAACTGAAAATAAATGATAAAATAATAACTACTGATTCCAAAAGCATTGCAAACTACTGCTGCTCCTTCTACAGCCGGCTTTACATACCTAATTGCTCTGACAACATTACTGAACATTTTTTAACTCAGTTGATGTCAAGACAATATCCTCTGCTGACAAAGAAATCTGTGACTCCTCCCTTACAATGAATGAAATACTTTGGAGTATAAATCCTCCTCCCTGGGCTGCCACCTTATCGTGGTGGAGGGGTTTGAGTGTCCCAATGATCCTAGGAGCTATGTTGCCGGGGGCTTTTGCTCCTGGTAGGGTCATCCATGGCAATTTGGTTCTAGGTGAGGGATCAGACAAAGTGCAGCCCAAAAGACCCCTATGAAGAAAACGACAGATGGACTCAGTGTTCCCTCGCCCGGACGCGGGTCACCGGGGCCCCCCTCTGGAGCCAGGCCTGGAGGTGGGGCACGTTGGCGAGCGCCTGGTGGCCGGGCTTAGCCCGAAGAGGTAACATGGGCCCCCCTTCCCATGAGCTCACCACCTGTGGGAGGGGCCATAGGGGTCGGGTGCTGTGCAGGATGGGCGGCGGCCAAAGGCGGGGACCTTGGCGGTCCGATCCTCGGCTGCAGAAGCTGGCTCTCGGGACGTGGAACGTCACCTCTCTGGTGGGGAAGGAGCCGGAGCTGGTGTGCGAGGTTGAGAGGTTCCGACTGGACATCGTCGGATTCACCTCGGCGCACGGCTCTGGCTCTGGAACCAGTCTCCTCGAGAGAGCTTGGACTCTCTTCCACTCTGGGGTTGCCCCCGCTGAGAGGCGCCGAGCTGGGGTGGGCATACTTGTTGCCCCCCATCTCGGCGCCTGTACATTGGGGTTTACCCCGGTGAACGAGAGGGTAGCCTCCCTCCGCCTTCGGGTGGGGGGACGGGTCCTGACTGTTGTTTGTGCTTATGCGCCAAACAGCAGATTAGATTACCCACCCTTCTTGGAGTCTTTGGAAGGGGTGCTGGAGAGTGCTCCTCCTGGGGACTCCCTTGTTCTGCTGGGGGACTTCAACGCTCACGTGGGCAATGACAGTGAGACCTGGAGGGGTGTGGTTGGGCGGAATGGCCCCCCCGATCTAAACCCGAGTGGTGTCTTGTTATTGGACTTCTGTGCTCGTCATGGATTGTCCATAACAAACACCATGTTCAACCATAAAGGTGTCCATATGTGCACTTGGCACCAGGACACCTTAGGCCGCAGCTCAATGATCGACTTGGTTGTCGTCTCATCTGATCTGCGGCCACATGTTTTGGACACTCGGGTGAAGAGAGGGGCAGAGCTGTCCACTGACCACTACCTGGTGGTGAGTCGGCTCCGATGGTGGGGGAGGACGCCGGACAGACCTGGAAGGCCTAAACGTGTTGTGAGGGTCTGCTGGGAACGTCTGGCAGAGTCTCCTGTCAGAAGGAGCTTTAACTCACACCTCCGGCAGAACTTTGAACACGTCCCGGGGGAGGCGGGGGACATCGAGTCCGAGTGGACCATGTTCCGCGCCTCCATTGCCGAGGCGGCTGACCGAAGCTGTGGCCGCAAGGTCGTCGGTGCCTGTCGCGGCGGCAACCCCCGAACCCGGTGGTGGACACCGGCGGTAAGGGATGCTGTCAGGCTGAAGAAGGAGTCCTACCGGGTCTTTTTGGCTTGTGGGACCCCTGAAGCAGCTGATAGGTACCGACAGGCCAAGCGGGATGTGGCTCGGATGGTTGCTGAGGCAAAAACTCGGGCGTGGGAGGAGTTTGGAGAGACCATGGAAAACGACTTCCGTACGGCTTCGAAGCGATTCTGGTCCACCATCCGGCGTCTCAGGGGGGGAAAGCGGTCTGCCACCAACACTGTTTACAGTGGGGATGGTGTGCTGCTGACCTCGACGGGGGACGTTTTGGGTCGGTGGATGGAATACTTCGAAGACCTCCTCAATCCCACCGGCACGCCTTCCAATCTGGAAGCAGGGTTTGGGGACTTGGGGTCGGGCTCTCCAATCTCTGGTGCCGAGGTCACTGAGGTCGTTAAAAAGCTCCTCGGTGGCAAGGCTCCGGGGGTGGATGAGATTCGACCGGAGTTCCTCAAGGCTCTGGATGTTGTGGGGCTGTGTTGGTTAACGCGGCTCTGCAATATTGCGTGGACATCGGGGGCAGTTCCCTTGGATTGGCAGACCGGGGTGGTGGTCCCCCTGTTTAAAAAGGGGGACCACAGGGTGTGTTCCAACTACAGGGGGATCACACTTCTGAGCCTCCCTGGTAAGGTCTATTCAGGGGTTCTGGAGAGGAGGGTCCGACGGATAGTCGAACCTCGGATCCAGGAGGAACAATGCGGTTTTCGTCCTGGCCGTGGAACACTGAACCAGCTCTACACCCTCAGCAGGGTCCTGGAGGGTGCGTGGGAGTTCGCCCAACCGGTCTACATGTGTTTTGTGGACTTGGAGAAGGCGTTCGACCGTGTCCCTCGGGGGGCCCTGTGGGGGGTGCTCCAGGAGTATGGGGTACCGGGCCCCTTGATACGGGCTGTTAGGTCCCTGTACGACCGGTGCCAGAGTTTGGTTCGCATTGCCGGCAGTAAGTCGGGCTAGTTTCCGGTGAGAGTTGGTCTCCGCCAAGGTTGCCCTTTGTCACCGATCCTGTTCCTAACTTTTATGGACAGGATTTCTCAGCCGAGTGTGAAGCGGCTGGGATGAGAATCAGCACCTCCAAATCCGAGGCCATGGTCTTGAGCCGGAAAAGGGTGGGGTGCCTCCTCCGGGTCAGGGATGGGGTCCTTCCCCAAGTGGAGGAGTTTAAGTATCTGGGGGTCTTGTTCACGAATTAGGGAAAAATGGAGCGGGAGATCGATAGACGGATTGGTGGGGCATCTGCAGTTATGCGGGCGCTCTACCGGTCTGTCATGGTGAAGAGAGAGCTGAGCCAAAAGGCGAAGCTCTCGATTTACCGGTCGATCTATGTTCCTACCCTCATCTATGGTCACGAACTCTGGGTGGTGACCGAAAGAACGAGATCACGGATACAAGCGGCTGAAATGAGTTTCCTCCGCAGAGTGTCTGGGCTCTCCCTTAGAGATAGGGTGAGAAGCTCAGTCATCCGGAGGGGGCTCAGAGTAGGAGTCAGTTGAGGTGGCTCGGGCATCTGGTCAGGATGCCTCCTGGACGCCTCCCTGGTGAGGTGTTTCAGGCACGTCCCACCGGGAGGAGGCCCAGGGGAAGGCCCAGGACACGCTGGAGGGACTATGTTTCTCGGCTGGCCTGGGAGCGCCTTGGGGTTCCTCCCGACGAGCTGGAACAAGTGGCTGGGGAGAGGGAAGTCTGGGTCTCTTTGCTTAGGCTGCTGCCCCCGCGACCCGACCCCGGATAAGCGGAAGAAAATGGATGGATGGATGGATGGATGGATGGATGGATGGATGGATGGATGGATGGATGGATGGATGGAGTATAAATCATCTTAAAAACAATAAATCTCCAAGCACAGACGGGCTTTCTAGTGAATTCTACAAACTACTCCCATATGAATTTGCTCCCTTTTTACTAAAAGTATTTGAAGAATCTATACAGTTTGGCACACTTCCTCCAAGTCTGACCCATGGAATATTGTCATTGATACCTAAACCTAAAAAAGACTTATTAATCATTGAAAACTGGCGACCAATCTGTGTCCTGAATAATGATTACAAAATATTTGCTTCAGTATTCGCTAAAAGACTTAAATCTGTTCTAGACCCTATAATTGGAGAAACACAATCAGGTTTTATGCAGAAAAGACACATTTCAAACAACATTCGCTTAGTTTTAGATATTTTGGACTACTCCACCTAATCCCTGATGATGGCTTTATTCTTTTCTTTGATTCTTATAAAGCCTTTGATTCTATTAATCATAATTTTATTTTTAGTTGTTTAGAAAAATTTGGTTTTGGTTCTTTTTTCAGTAACGCCATGAAAACATTATATAACAACGCCAACTGTTCAATCAAACTTAAGAATGGAACCTCACCTAGATTTAACCTGAAAAAAGGAGTCAGACAGGGCTGCCCAGTTTCACCCTATTTATTTTTGCTAGCTTCACAAATCCTTGCAGATCATATCCTTAAAAATAACATAAAGAGCATCTCTGTTGCTGGAAGAGAAATTTTAATCAGCCAGGTAGCAGATGATACCACACTCTTTCTAAAAGATAGCAGTTAAATTCATGTAGCTCTCCAGTCACTTCAAATCTTTTCCGAAGCCTCAGGTTTGTGTCTCAATGTCAACAAATGTGAACTTTTACCAATCAAAGATTGTTCTTCGACAATTATCTGTAACATTCCAGTTAAAAACAAAGTGACGGGGGCACAGTGGCGCAGCTGGTAGCCTGGCTCACCTCACGGCTAGAAGGTCCCGGGTTCGATTACTGCCGGGGACGCTGTGGGTGCTGAGGGTGTGTTTGTTCCCCCACATCATCGGCACCCACACCCTGGGTGGGGTTGGCGAAAGGGCCTTTCTGTGTGGAGTTTGCATGTTCTCCCCGTGTTCCCTCAAACATGCATTAGTCCTGGGGCTGTACACTGCCTCCTCCTGGCCGGCCGGGTCCCCCACGGGGTTGGGGAGGATCTGGCTGGAATAACGTGATCCTTCCAAGCGCTACGTCCAGCCGGAGAAACCCTGCCCCGTCGGGTGAAAAGAAGGGCCTGCCCACTCCCCAAGCATGAAGGAGGCTTGGGTTTCAGTGAAGGGCCCCTCCCGGGGCCGGCACAGAGGGAGAGTGGAACCCCAGGACCTGAACTAAGGAGCACTGGGTGATAAATAATGGGAGAAATTCGTGGGATGAAAAAAATAAAATAAAAAACAAAGTGACATAGTTGGGCATAATTATTGTCGAGAATCAACTTAATAGATGTTCTCAAAATTTTGAGCCTATAACTGATAAAACTAAAAAACGCTTCAATCAATGGCTCCAAAGGGACCTAAGTATTAAGGGGAGGGTTTTGATTTCCAAAGCAGAGGTCATATCCCGATTAACTTATGCTGCTTTATCTTTATATATTAATAAGCAGACACTCAAAACAATTGATCAGGTTTTGTTTAACTTCATCTGGAAAAACCTTATTCGTTATATTAAGAGATCTGTATTAATGAATACTTATAAAAATGGTGGTCTGAACTTTTTTGATTTTACAACCTTAAATAACACAGTTAAAACAAACTGGCTAAAATCATACCTAAAAATCCTACCTCTGTCATGTTTCGTTTCTGTGGACTCTAGTGCGGACACACAAACGACCAGCAGAAACAGGAGGTTAGCTATAAAGCAGATGATTTATTGTTTGCCCCCACAGGAACGGAACGACTGGAGGTAATCCACAGAGCTCGGGATATGATACTCGGAACGGAACTTGGGAGGGAGGCAGCCACTGATGGGGAGAGGAGATGAAGGTGAGTGGGTTACCATGAATCAGAGGGGAAGCAGGAATGGAATCTTGGCTTACTTGAATAGTACGATTGTCCTCAGCTCGGGGGGGGGGGAAAGAGAGTCGCGGTGTGTCCAACGTAACTCCGTCCAGGTTGTTCCGATCCCCAAGGTGGTTGAGGGTGGACCGACAGGAGAGGGCTTGGTCGAGCTCGGAGCAGGGCAGCAGGAGGATCAGGGGAAGCAGGCTGAGATCGGATCACAAAGGCTTGATGATAACGAATCGGGAAGGCGATCAGTCATCCGACAAGGTTAAACGATCTGGCGTCTGCCCCCAGTCAGCGTTCCCCTTTTAACTGCCGCTCCTTGATTGCCTTAACTGCGATCAGCTGGGAGATGGCAACAAGCTGCGCCCTCTGTGGAGAAACAGGTGAGAGAACACCAAACACACACACCCTGACAGTACCCCCCCCTCAACGGACGCCTCCTGGCGGCCAAACCTGGCTGGAAGAGGCAGAAGCCCTCTCAAAGTTCGTTATGAGGGAAGGATCCAAAATGAAAGAGCGGGGAACCCAACGGCGCTCCTCTGGGCCGTACCCCACCCAGTCCACGAGGTATTGGTGACCCCGGCCCCGAGGTCGCACATCCACTATGTGGCGAACCGTGTAGGCAGGGTGCCCATCAATGATCCGGGCGGGAGGAGGGGGTTCGGAAGGAGGGCACAAGGGACTGGCAGAAACCGGCTTAACCTGGGAAACATGAAAAACGGGATGGACCTGGGTATGGGCCGGGAGTTTCAAACGGAGCGTCGAGGGGCTGATAACCGACTCGACGGGAAAAGGCCCTAGGAAACGAGGTGCCATCTTCCTTGAGACTCCTTTCAAGGGAAAGTCACGGGCTGACAGCCATACTAATTGACCAGGTGTATATTGGGGAGCGGGGCGACGGTGTAGGTCAGCGTAACGCTTGTTTTGGGCGGATGAGCGTTGGAGGGCTGCCCTGGTCAGCTCCCAAACTCTTCTGCAGGACTTGATGTGAGAATGGAGAGAGGGAATGGTGGAATTGGGAATCGAGCTGGGGAGGAGAGACGGTTGGTACCCGAGGGAGGCCTCAAAGGGGGAGACCCCGGTGGCCGCTGATGTGTGGGAATTGCGTGCGTACTCGACCCAAGGAAGGTGGGAGCTCCAGGTGGAAGGGTTCGTTGCGCAGACGCAGCGAAGGGAGCTCTCCAGCTCCTGGTTCAGTCTCTCGCACTGGCCGTTAGATTGTGGGTGGAAGCCTGAGGTTAGTTGGGTCCGGGCCCCAAGAGCTGCGCAGAAGTCCCTCCACACACGGGAGATGAACTGGGGACCTCGATCCGAGAGGATCTCCACAGGGATGCCGTGAAGCCGAAAAACGTGTAGACAGAGGAGCTTGGCGGTCTGGGCTGCAGTAGGCAATCTGGTAAGTGGAATGAGATGGCAGGCCTTCGAAAAACGTTCAACAATGGTTAGGATGACTGACTTGCCATGCGATGTGGGCAGTCCGGTGACAAAGTCTAGGGCGATGTGGGACCAGGGCCGAGCTGGGATGGGGAGGGGTTGAAGGTAACCCAAGGCGGGCTGATGTAAGCTTTTGTTGCGGTTACATGTAGGACAGGCCAAAACATTCTCCCTCACATCTTTATTGAGCCTTGGCCACCAGAAATAACGGCGGAGGAGTGCAATAGTTCGACTCGTCCCTGGGTGACAGGAGAATCTGGAAGTGTGCCCCCATTGGATGACTCTGGAGCGAACAGATGATGGGACAAAGATACGATGCGGAGGACCTCCCCCAGGGTCAGGCTCGTTGACTTGGGCGTGCTTGATAAGGGACTTGATGTCCCAGGTGAGTGATGCCACGGAGCAGGAGGGTGGGAGGATGGGTGCAGGAACGTCGGGATGGTCGTCAGATGACTGCTGGCGGGACAGAGCGTCAGGTTTAATGTTCTTGGAACCTGGCTTGTAAGTGATATTTAGATTAAAACGAGAGAAGAATAAAGACCAGCGGTATTGACGGGGGTTTAATCTTTTGGCTGCTTGGATGTAGAGTAAGTTCTTGTGGTCCGTCCATACTATGACCGGGAGCTCCGAACCCTCCAGCCAATGCCGCCACTCCTCCAGGGCCAACTTGATAGCGAGGAGCTCTCGGTCACCTATGCTGTAATTCCTCTCCGCAGGGGTGAAACGCTTTGAGAAAAAAGCACAGGGATGCAATTTCTGATCCTGGGGAGAACGCTGTGAAAGGACAGCTCCGAGTCCGGTATCCGAGGCGTCAACCTCCATAATGAACTGGATCTTTACGTTGGGGAAAATGAGAATGGGTGCTTCGGTGAATCTCACCTTTAGATGTTGGAAGGCCTGGTCTGCTGCTTGGTCCCAGATGAAAGGTCGCTTAACGGAGGTGAGGGCGGTTAGAGGGGCTGCGATGACGCCGAAATCCCGAATGAAGCGTCTGTAAAAATTAGCGAACCCCAGGAACCGTTGCAGCTGCCTTCTGGACGTGGGAATGGGCCAGTCTTGGACCGCCTTAATCTTACTGGGGTCAGCCTTCACCTGTCCACCCTCGAAGACATAACCCAAAAAGGAGACAGATGACAGATGAAATTCACATTTTTCAACTTTAACATAGAGACAATTCTCTAGCAGCCGTTGAAGAACTAGCCGGACATGCTGGCAATGCTGTGGCAGATCCTTGGAGAAAATAAGGATATCATCAAGGTAGACGAAAACAAAAACATTTAGAAAATCACGGAGCACATCATTCACCAGATGTTGAAAAACGGCCGGGGCATTGCAAAGGCCAAAAGGCATGACCAGGTATTCGAAGTGCCCGATGTGGGTCTTAAAGGCCGTTTTCCACTCGTCACCTCCGCGGATCCGAACAAGATGGTAAGCGTTCCGCAGGTCGAGCTTTATGAACACTGTAGCCCCCTGCACGGCCTCAAAAGCTGAGGTGATGAGAGGTAATGAATACTGGTTCTTGACTGTGATGCCATTTAGACCTCTGTAGTCAATACAGGGACGTAAAGTCTTATCCTTTTTCTCCACAAAGAAAAATCCCGCTCCCAGGGGAGAAGTGGAAGGGCGAATTAGGCCCACGGCCAGGGAATCGTTAACATATGTCTCAAGGGCAGCTCTCTCCTTGGCGGACAGGTTGAAGAGACGTCCAGAGGGAAGAGGGGCCCCAGGGAGGAGATTGATGGCGCAATCGTAAGGCCTGTGAGGAGGGAGAGAGAGAGCCTTGGATTTACTAAAAGCTTGCTGCAGATCATGGTACTCGGGGGGGATTTTAGTCAGGTCTGGCTGATCAGAAACTGGGACTGCTACAGAGGAACCGGAACTGGGAATGGCCGAACGCAGGCAGTTTTGGTGACAGAACCCACTCCAGGACTCAACCCGTGCTTTAGCCCAATTAATGCTCGGGTTGTGAGTGGCCAACCAGGGGTAACCTAAGACTAAGGGGGCGTCTCTATTGGGAAAAACAAAGAAAGAAATCTGCTCATGGTGGTTGCCAGAAAGGACCAGTCTTAAGGGGACAGTTTGATGGGTTATCTCAGTTAGGGTCCTTCCATCAAGAGCAGTTACATTTAAGGGAACAGAAAGCGCTTCCACCGGAAGGTTATATTTACCCACAATCTCAGGGCAAATTAAATTCTGCTCGGACCCTGAGTCAACGAGTGCTTGGAGAGAGATGTGGGTCTGGTGAACTAAAATCAAAGCGGGCAACATGGGCCTGGGGTTAGAGTTATTGACCCCGCCCAACAGGACCCCCAGACTCACTGCCGGACTGGATCTTTTGGACGAGCGGGGCAGGTTGAAATAAAATGACCCGGGGTACCGCAATATAGGCAGCAACGGCCTTCCATACGGCGCTGCCGTTCGTCGGAGAAAGCCGAGCCTTGCCGATCTGCATCGGCTCGGGAGAGGGTAGACGTGCAGGAGGAGCGGGGAATGTGAAATCCGCCGAGGGGGCGGCTGACGGAGAGGAGGAAACAAACTGCGGTTTAGATCTTCCTCTTGATCTCTCGCGTAACCTGTTGTCAATCTTGATCGCGAGATCAATCAAACTATCCACGGACTCGGGTTCGTCGCGGTAAGCGAGCTCATCTCTAATTTGCTCGTTCAGGGAATTAAGAAAAGCAGCCTTAAGTGCCGGTCGGCTCCAGCCAGACTCAGCAGCTAGGGTGCGGAACTCAACGGCCAAGTCGGCGACTGAGCGGTTTCTTTGTTTGAGTTCCCACAGAAGCTTGGCAATCTGTTCCTCGCCCCTCGTGACGCAGAAAGTCTGCTTGAACTGTCTAAGAAACTCGTCAAAGGAGGAGCTGCTGAGGGAGCTTTGGTCGAAGCTGGCCTGGGCCCATCGAAGGGCTCTGTCTCTCAACAGGGCTATAATATAAGAGATCTTATTAGCGTCCTCACTGAAAGTTCGAGGGGAACGTTCGAATGCCAGAGAACACTGTAACGGGAAACCCTGACTTTTCGATAGGTCGCCGGCGAAGGGCTCGGGAGGTGGTGAGACTACCTCGCGAAAAGCTGGAGAAGGAGACGGGTCAGCAGTGGCCGGGGGGGGTGATGTTTGGGTAGTAAGTTTGGAACTGAGATCCTGGATTACCTTGGTTAACTCATGGAAACTCTGTAGGAGCGCAGTCTGCTGCTGCTGCATGTTCTGAAGAGCGGCTTCATGACGACCCAGGAGCATGCCCTGCTCGGAGACGGCTGAACGTAAGTGTGCCGCAGAGTCCGATTGGCCAGATCGTTCTGTCATGTTTCGTTTCTGTGGACTCTAGTGCGGACACACAAACGACCAGCAGAAACAGGAGGTTAGCTATAAAGCAGATGATTTATTGTTTGCCCCCACAGGAACGGAACGACTGGAGGTAATCCACAGAGCTCGGGGTATGATACTCGGAACGGAACTTGGGAGGGAGGCAGCCACTGATGGGGAGAGGAGATGAAGGTGAGTGGGTTACCATGAATCAGAGGGGAAGCAGGAATGGAATCTTGGCTTACTTGGATAGTACGATTGTCCTCAGCTCGGGGGGGGGGGGGGAAGAGAGTCGCGGTGTGTCCAACGTAACTCCGTCCAGGTTGTTCCGATCCCCAAGGTGGTTGAGGGTGGACCGACAGAAGAGGGCTTGGTCGAGCTCGGAGCAGGGCAGCAGGAGAGCAGCAGGAGGATCAGGGGAAGCAGGCTGAGATCGGATCACAAAGGCTTGATGATAACGAATCGGGAAGGCGATCAGTCATCCGACAAGGTTAAACGATCTGGCATCTGCCCCCAGTCAGCGTTCCCCTTTTAACTGCCGCTCCTTGATTGCCTTAACTGCGATCAGCTGGGAGATGGCAACAAGCTGCGCCCTCTGTGGAGAAACAGGTGAGAGAACACCAAACACACACACCCTGACAACCTCACTCTGGAATATTTTTCCTCACTATATTTTTTTAAAATGTGGAGGCCTAAACTTTTTACTTCTTTGTAATTATAATATTGATAAAATCCCAGTCAAACTTTCTGCATTTCATAAACAGGTCTTACTTTCCTGGTCACTAATATATAGGCATAAACTTTTCTCCTCACAGACTTTATATCTGGAACAACAAGCACATTCTTTATAAGAACAAATCTTTGTTCTTCCAAAACTGGTTCGATAACCACATCCTGTTAGTAGGTCAGCTCTTTAATCATGATGGTATTTTGTTAAGATACAACAAATTCAACACAAAGTTTAATCTCGCTGTCTCTCCAAAATAATTCTCTACTGTGATTGATGCTGTTTCTCTGCAGATCTCTACTCTTTTTCAGGGTTGTGCAAAGGACTTTGAGATTCCTCTTTTATTGAATGTAGCTGACACTCCAGTGGGTAAAATCTGTTTTACACTTGGCCTTAAGAGGAATGACAAAGCAGTTTGTGCCTTATTTCAACAAAACATAGTATCTGTCTCTTATATTCACTCTTACTGGAATCAATTTGTCCCTAATATTTGTTGGAAAAAAATCGGACTTTTACCTAACAAATTTCTATTAAACAACAAGGTTAAAGAAGTATCTTTCAAAATATTACACAAATTTTACCCCACTAATCAATACCTAACAAGATTTGTTAAACACAAAGACACCAACTGTACATTTTGCACTTCTCACCCTGAAACTGTCCCTCACCTATTTTGGAATTGTGTCTTCTCTAAAAAGTTAAGGAAAGAACTGAGCACTTCTATCAAAACTATTTTGTATAATGAGTTCTCCCTTAAATGGGAAACTATTCTCTTTGGATTTTTTGAAAAAGTGTGACTGTGATGAACTCTACATTATAAATCTTGTAATATTTTTAGCTAAGTTCCACGTTCACAAATATAAATTCCTACACAGCAAGCCATTTTTTCTCATACTGGTCAAAGAAATAAAATCCTACAAACTGTAATGTCTTTCTTTGAACTGTAGCTCTGTTTACCCCCTGGTATATTTGTTCTGGTATCTAATTTTTGTTTTATTTGGGGTTTTTTTGTTTAGTTTTTTTGTTTATCTGTTTGTAATTTTAGTCTTTGTTCTACATAATGTTATTTGTACAAATCCTCACCAATTTTGATAAAGTGTAATTGTTGTTTGGACATTTTTTGTATTGCATACACTTTATAAATAAAGTTTCTTGAAGGAAAAAAAAATAAAAATAAAATAAGCGTATCACATTGTTACCGTAAAAACACAAAAAACAAAAAAACAACAACAAAAAAAACGATATCTTCTTGTATTACTTTTATGGTGCATTTCCGTGTGTAGGCGTCTGACGTAAGCTCTCCGCCTGAGAAGCTCAGCACTGCCGCATAGTGGACGAATGTTCAGCACGCAGGACTGCAACAGCATTAAAGATGGATCGAGCAAATTACGAACGAAAGGGTAGCATAAATGAATCAGAAATCAGAAAGAGTTTATTGCCAAATGTGTGAACAGTTTCATAACATTAGAAAATTGCTGTGTTACTTTGTGCAAACATACATGTAAAATAAGCACTTCTAAGCATGCAATAAATGAAAAAAATGAAATAAAATGGGGTTAACAGATTAATATATACATGAGCGCAGGTTATGATCAGTGTAAAATCGGACAGGTGCAAAAACACAAAACAGGGTCATGTGACTGAAACAGAGCGGATGGTGGTAACAGTCTTACAGTTATTGTTCATGAGTCCAACAGCAGAGGGGAAGAAACTGTTCTTATGTCGTACCGGAACCTCCTGCAATGAGTGTAACACAATCAAACGGTACAGTACTTACGAAATGTATTGTTTACTGTACCGTCACTTGTTGTCCATTTCTTCGCTCATTGTTAATATCCTGCTTTTACTCCGTCTGCTTCACTGCTGTCAGCGTTTACTGTCTGTGTGACGCTCTAGGCCAGCCGGAAGAATGCTAAAGTGAAAAGGCGCCTGTCGCAACTAGCATGGCGGAGTTGAAAGCACTTTAGTGACATCTGAACTGGGAAAAAACCTTCCATTCTGGTTAAGCCATTCGCTTGATCTCTGCCAAAAGCTTAAATTCGGTGTGCATAAAAACATACCAGTCAGATATGGACACTTCATCCTGCAACACCTCAACCTCCAGTGGATTTGCACCTGGATCCTTTTCGTGGACTTTACCTCAGCCTTCAACACCATGAACCCAGACATCCTCCACCAGAAGCTCGCCCAGCTGTCAGTGGATCACCAGCTTCCTGAGTGACCTGCAGTAGCGGGTGTGGCTGGGGAGCATCTTCTCAGAATCATCAGCACCAGCGCACCCCATGGGGTGTGTTTTCTCCCCACTCCTCTTCTCTTTGTACAGTAATGATTCCACTAAAACCTCTAAAAAAACCTGCAGATGACACCACTGCCGTGGGTCTGATCCAGGACGTTGATGATTCTGCATGGAGACAGGAGGTGGATCAGCTGCTCCACTGGTGCGGTCCGAACCATCTGGAGCTTAAAGACTAAAGACTGTGGAGAGGATAGTGGACTACTAGACAACACCCCCAACACTCCTTCCGCTCACCATCCTCAACAACACTATGTCTCCAGTGGATCACTTCTGTTACAGGAACCTTTCTCTGTACCAGAGATGGTCCTCACACAGAGACTGTTCAGAAGAAGACCCAGCAGAGGCTGGACTTCCTACTGCAACTCAAGAAGCACAACCTTGCAGAGGAGCTGGAGGTCAACTTCAACATGGCCTTTATTCCGTCTGAACTGAGTTTGTCCATCAGTGGTTTGGATCATCTACAGAACAGAACATGTCCAGACTGCAGAAAACAACCAGGTCTGCATAGAGGATCATCAGGGCTGACCTCCCCTCCATCCAGGACCTGCACAGGTCTAGGATCAGGAAAAGGGCAGCTAACATCTTTGCAGAGCCCACACCTCCTGGACACAAGCTGTTTTGACTTTTACCTTCAGGGTGGCACTACAGAGACAGTTCCTACCCCCAGACCATCTCTCTGATGAACAAAACAAACATCTTACAGCCATCTGCTGTAAAACTAAATAACCATATTTTTATGGCGTGCTGTTTGTAAAGTTACACAGTCAAAAATTTACACCATTAATTTGAGTTACTTAGCCTCTCATAAGAGAAAGAAAATGGGAGTTCATTTTTTAAGTCATATTTTCACCATGTTACGCATTAAATTATAAATGTTATGGTTCATAGCTAAATATTTAAAGCTGTATGCAAGAAATGTATTTCAATTAATCATAAAATGTCCCTGATATGTCACTAAACATTAAGAAATCATGTTCATTTCAAATACTTTTATCACTGACAACAGTAGTACGGCCAGGATATTGTCATTTAAAAAATGAAGTTGTAGCCCTCAACTGATGTTGATGATGTCATCTTGTGTTTGGGCCTGAAGCTCCGCCCTCCACCTATCTACCAATCAGGAAGTCAGTAGTGTTTCAGCATCAGGGTTGCCAGCTCTGCTATAGTTACTACAGCTGCAGCTGCAACAGTGTTTTGGATAAAAAAAAGTCTAACGTTACTACACCTAAATTACATTGTTATCATTTAGAAATACGTCGTGACAAAGTCCGAAACAAAACAAGGATTTGTAAAGGAGATGCTTTTGCAAGATGGAGACGGCTGAAAACAGAGAAGAATTTAAAAACCGACGCCAACGATGCTAATTTAATCCTGGACAGGTAAGATTCATCTATGTTTGGCTAACTTGTACTTCATGTAAATAGACATTTAAAATATTCATGACAGTCAAACAAAGTTATGCATGTTCGTGAAAAGTAAGGTTACGTTAGCGCATATGGAGGAGGAGGATCATCGAATTGAAAAGATAAATAATTGTTTGGGAAATAAAAACGGAGAGTCGTCATTGCTAACATGAGCGATGCATTATCAGAGCTCGTTTCTCTGTCATTATAATTAAACATAATTAACAGAAAAAAAATGTACTGTGTAGGACTCGTCACTTACCTTTGGAAGCTCCTTGTAGCAGCCTACGCTCCTGCAGCCTATCTGGCAACCTCGAGTCAGGAGGGGACACATCGCTCTACAGTAATTTGAAAGTGATTGCAGTACCAGTTTTGGCCACAATCTTACATACCGCTCCTTTAATTAGCAAGCTGAATATCTTGTTCACAAACTAAATTTTTAGTTTGGAATGTTTAACTATTGCAACCTACCTCTTTAAATGTTAATAAATCCAGATGCACTGAGAAAACATTAATAAGCTAAACTTTATGCCTATATGTGTACTGTGGCTCAGGCTGCAGACTGGTAGGTTTGATCAGTCTGGAGCCTCCTCCTGAATGGAGCAATCAAGTGTAAGTTTTCTAGTAAGTGAGTAAGTGAGAGAGGCGCAGCACCGTTATAACACTTGAAAAGCCAACTTATTTCTAGTTCCTTTACCTTGAAGAGGTCATGCTGAGATGAAGCAAGAGGGTGAGTTGGATCCAACCAACTCAGAAAAGGAGAGCAATACTAAAACTTAGTGAATACTTTTAATATTTACTTTTGTTTGCACCGTAGAAAAGTGGAAGGAGAATTAACAAAGACTTGATGACTTTGATCTGAAAGCAGGAAGGGATCAAAAATTTTGAGGTGAAAAGCACAAGCGTGCTCTGCTCCTACACTTTTTAAAAAGCAGCTGCTTCACCATTCAAGCACCTATGGTGTAGATTATTCATTGTTAACCTGATCACAGCCCAGTTTCTGGTGGTTTGCTACCTGTCTTACTTGCTCCACTGTGTTTTCTTGGCTATGATATATTCCTGTTTTCTTTTCAAAAGATTTCTTTCTTCTTTTTTTTTTTTTTTGCCTTTGCTGGATAAGACTCATGTGTCCCTTACCACCCGTAGGGGAACTGACAAAGACCACCACTGTATTATCAGAGGCATGCTAATAGGGATTTTCACCAACACTTGCATATTTTTTCTTTCTTACCTCAGTCTTTCTTTTCAGGTTCAACTGAAAATACAATTCTACAGGTTGTCATAGGCATAAATCTGCTATCTGTGGTCTAACCTATTCATTGGAGATTTTGACTGGGTTGATTGCGAGTCCAGAATTACACATGTGTAAAAGAGACTGTATACGGGGGAGAAATGGCATGATTGAGAAAGGGAGAGAAACTTTTTTTTTTTGCTGGAGTCCTCAATTGGCTCTGCTGCTTGTTGCCTAGTAACTGCAATCCCCTTTGAAAGGCACTCCTTGCTCAAAATATCACTAAAGATACACATTCACTCTTCCAGACGCTCTTATCGACAATGGGACAATAAACTCCATTTTAGAGAAACAATACATGTGAGAACTTCTTCTTTTCAATCTCCCCCGCCCCTACCCACCTGGTTTGCCGGGTTGTCAGGCTAATTTTACAGAGTAGCCTTTGTGTGTTATGGCAGATAATGATGGCTTTCTGGCTGAAAAATTGTGGTTTGCTGGTATACTGGGAGTAATTGCTGCAGCAGCAGACACATATTTGACAGGAGGCAGTCTGTACTTTTTTTAATAACTTGCATTGAGCTCTATGGTAAAGTGTTGTATGTTAATCAGCTGATTATGGCCACATCAGTCACTTCACACACTTTGCTTTTACTCTGGGCCACTGTTAAATAGGAACTCAATTACCCCTTTGCACTTTGAGAGAGCATGGCTGCAAAAGATGGAAATGAATTCAGAGGAGCAGGATACAGAAGAATATACAATATTTATACTCAGAGTAATACTATATGAACACACACAGCTTTCCATTTGCTACAGTGTCTGCAGTGGAGGTCATCCTGGTGTCAGCATATACAAATGAAGTAGAAACATTGTGCAGATTGTGACTATATGTGTGCTAAGTTGTCAAGTACTGAGTAGAATTTCTTTTTAAAAGTGCTTTTTTTCCTTTTACCAGCATGTAATTAAAAGTTAGACAGTCTTCTCACTTTATGCAGGCTCTTTATCAGGATCACCATGACTCATTCCCATGGACTCAAGGCAGTCCTGTTCAGCTGCAGCAGATTTCGAGTGTAACAAAGAAAATCATTTGGTGGCGTCCCAAGTGCTAATTGGATGAGGTGGGATTTATTGCCTCACTAAATGATAGCTGAGGGTTAATGAGAGAAACAAATTTTCATCCTGAGAAAAAAAAAAATCAACAAAGCCATCATGTCTCAACATGTTAATGTACATATATCACAAGTACTAATTCTGAGAAAGTATTAAAAATCCATCCATTATCTAAGCCACCTATCCTTGGACCAGTCATTGGGCAATTTAGAGAGACCGACAAATCTAACAATTTTGTTTCTGGACAGTGGGAGGAAGCCGGAGTACCCAGAGAGAACCTAGGCATGCGCAGGGAGAGCACGCAAACACTGTGCAGAAAGACCCTGGACTTGAACCCAGGACCTTCTTGCTGCAAGGCAACATGGCTTAACAACTGTGACACTATGCAGCCCCAGTATCATAAATCAACCATGCTAAATACATCTCTAAAAGATGCAATCAAATCTATTACTGGCGCACATACATGTGACTCGTTGGAATTAGTCGGGCTTCATTAGACAGACACTTTTTACTAATTGGCAGAGGTGTGGACACATCTAGTCTAGTCAAACATGGAATTACTTTGAACTTGACATGATAGAATTTGAAATGACTTGACTTGATTTTTCGCAACAATGACTCAATAATTTAGTTCCATTTACATCCTTTGACTTAAAAAGACTTTATAGCATATCTAAAATATGCGAAAGAAATGCAACTTCAGAAGCTAAAATATCTCTAAATCATGAGATGCTATTGGTTGGCATTTGCAAAGCAGCCAATCCAGGACCACTATTCATTTTAGTTGGCACTGATTGGCTGTACCCCCAAAAGCAGAAATATTGAAGACAGAAGACTTTAGTTTATGCAGTAGTGCTAAGATTGTTTCCACTGTGTGTATTAGAATAGAAGAATGGAGTTGTCATTTATTGTCCCACAAAGAGGAAATTCAGCTGTAACAGCAGCAAATGCAACACTTAGATTCACACAGAAAAAATAAAAATAAAATAATTAAGAATAGTATAGTATAGAATAGTAATAATATAAGAAACATATATATATATATATATATATATATATATATATATATATATATTATGAAAACATTGCAAAACTAAAGTAGTGTGCAGTTATTAAAAATAAATAAATAATAAAAATTATTGAAAATAAAAGTGGCATACTCAGATTTGAGGAATGCACAACTGAACAGGTTAATAGTTACAGAAAATGCATCTGTATTTGTGGATTAAAAAACATTTACAAGAAGTGAAAAATAAAAACTGTGAGACTTGCAAAAAGAGAGCAGCAGAAATTGAATTGGAAGTGAGAAAAACAGTGAAAATCACAGCAGAGGTGTAAACATTTATTAAGTTTGTTGGGAGCAGTGATGATTAAAGAATCTATCAGCTGCTGGGAGGAAGGACCTACGATAAAGTTCCTTCATGCACCTAGGAACTGTCCCTCACCGAAGGAGCTCACCAACTCAGCAACAGCATTATGTGTAGGGTGGAAGAGACTATTCATGCATATTAAGGTATATTTGGTCTTAAAACAAATAAATAAGCGGTTATTAACATTTTAGAGATGTGTCTCAGATGTTTGGAGGTTTTAGCAATTCATGGGCGACTATGGTCCCAGATGAAGAGATAAAAATTCTGCACATACATCACGCGTTGCCTTATGTGAAGAAGATTTGATCATTATTCTGTGAAAAAAGATCGATGTGTGAGGGGTTTCATGCAAGTCGTTGTTCAATAAAAACTCTGTGCTGACGTAGAACTGCGCCCAGTTAAGGAGAACTGAGCCCGGCTAAACTACGTCTCGCTGTTAAAATCTATAACTGTTGTCTGTTGCACGCTGGAAGGTGAAACAAGAGCCTGAGAGAGCCCAGGGGTCATAAAATTAAATGGGTGTCTGTTCCTTTAAGAGAGCCTTTAAATTAGAGTGAATAAATACCTTCAGACACTAGCCACCACAAATACCAGGGGTCCACGATATATAAATAAATGGAATTCAACTGTATTAAACATCCCATCAGACTTTAAACTAGAAAACTGTCATAGATACAACCTAATTTGACAAAAGAAAGGAAAAAAAACATTAAAAGATGTTTGAATGTTAATGAAGTTATCGTGAGCTGGCTGTTTCGGTAATGTTTTGGTATTTTCCTAGTATGACTAGCAAAAACAAAAAAAAAGTTTGAGGGATATGCTAAAGGTCATTCCTGGTAATGACAAGGATATTGTGAAATTTGATCCTTAATCAGCAAGACCCTTATTTAACCCCTACCAACAACTTACAGACTGTGAAGAGAATTGTAAAGCTTTGATTTAGATCAAAAACCTAAATCTTAATGTTGAACCCTGTTTTATCAAATTTGACCTACATGGAAAACACAATTGTGTTTGTGAAATCTACCATCACCTTATGAAGGTTTATTTTGGAGATCAACAGTGTTTAAACCAGCTAAGTCCCACATTGACCATTGCACTACAACAAGCTTGGCCAAAATATGTCAAATATATGTCAAATATTGCATTACATGTGCACACAATATCGGCATCACTCTTTGGATCGGACATTTGGGAGGTAGTTACATTCTAAGTAGCATGCATTCCTACTTTAGTACGCTCATTTACGCATACAATAACTTTAGTTTTATTCTGAATTCTGGGCAACTGAAGGAGCTCCAGGAGACTTCTTTGGATAAATGATATAAAATTTGTCTCAACCCAGTATTTTGATCTGAACATTGAAAAATAATTATTGTTCCCAACTAACAAGATTTTTATATTAATATATGATACCATTCAGTTACCTCATTAAGCTGATTTATGTTCACCACTTTATATATTTATTATACATGTTAAATCTAGCAAACATGTCACACAACAGAACGCTGATGGGTGAGGAGGTGAAATTAAACTTTATTCAGAAATGTGATTGAAAACATCCATTGTCCTGAGTCATGAGTGTTTGTGTTTTGGTTTTCTGATCGTTTCTTTGTTGTTTATTATTGTCATTGTCAGGGGCGTAACCATCACATGAGAAGTGAGGGGGACACATTTTTCAGAGTTCTATTGAGTTATGTATCATCCTCTCACATTCAATTGCAGCTTTCCTTAGTGGCAAAGGAACCATCTAATCGCTGTTGCACAATGAATGCGCTATTAATATGCACATTAATAGTGGTTCAAAGACAGTTATTAACTAGAATAGCACTCAGGGAGCGCAGACCTTCACCAGGGCTACTCATTCCCCTGCCCATCCCCATGTTGTTGTCTAATTATAATTTATGGTACTTTTCCAATAAAAGGTGTTTTAATGAGACGCATGGCTGTGTTCGTGCTGTCGCTGTGCTCTCCCCACTGAGAGGGGAGATTCGTGCATGTGCCATTAATTTGCTTTGCATACGCTCCAACCGCAGCAGGGCTGCTGCGTGAGGTCAGCCATCTGTGAGCTCTCTGCCACGGGAAAGGAGTAGAGGTTAGCACCACTGGGGGGTGGGTGGATCCACGAATCATGTTTGATCAACCCCAAAATTGAATCCGTTGTTCCTGGTTCCATTGCGGACATTTCCTGAAAGTTTAATCGAAATCTGTACATAACTTTTTGAGTTATGTTGCTAAAAGACAATCAAACAGACAGACACAAAAACATTACCTCCTAGTGGATGTATGTATGATTATTACTATTAATACAACAAATTATTACAGGGACCCACCTGCTCAGCAAGAACAAATAACTAAGCTCAAATGTAAGTCTCAATTGACTGACGGTGTTAATGTTCAATTATTTAACAACTACAGGTTAAAGAATGAAGGTTCAGGTTTGCACCCTGGGTCGTGTAAATCAGCAAATCACAATAAATAACACACAATGATGACAGCTCACCTGTCATCAGAAGTTTTTCACAGGCTATAAAACTGATTGACATCAATCCTGGGCTACCTATTAAAATACACACAAAATATATTGTGCAGTGTGAATGAGAGTAATTCTGAAATATCAGTGAAAACCCTGTACTGCCTGGTTCCTCTCAGCCATTGATTGCTTTCTCTCAGCAAGTTCGAATCTCTTCTTACATGTGAAGACCCTGGATCATCTTCCCTGCTGCTGGTCTCTGGTCCTATGGCTCCTCCCTGGCTCAGATTCTTCTATTGTGGCATGAAAAATGAAGAAAAAACCATGTGAAAATGAAAATTCTTAAATATAATCAGGACGAGTAGCACTCGTCTCTTTTCTGCCATAGATGGTTTATTCTCAGCCATTTATATTCTCGGTTCACCTGTGCAGACCCTCCCTGGCCCTGCTCTGTCTATTGTGGCAATAAAGATTTCTTTCAGATATCTGGAAAGCAATATTTATCTGCACAGAAATGAAAGATGATTGGGTTTATTCCTAGCAAGGGATATAACATAGGTAACAACAACATTAGTATTTCTTCACTAATTTAAAATGATTTATTGGCATGTATTAACTAGTCATCATTTACCTAACCGTATCTGTATGCAACTGCATAAGAGTCTTAAAAGGTGGTTTGCTGAACATGTTGCTCTGCTCAGCGGCACCTATATGTGCTTCAGCCCTGCCGCGTTACCTTGTGTAGGCTTAAGGTACGTTTAAAGACAGCGTTAAAAAATGTGTTACTGCATTTTAACAGATTAAACGGCAATACTGACTGAACAAAGTGGGGGGTGGTGGCAGAGGGCACCGACACCGGAAGTACCCGAAATGCCCATGGTCACTGGTATAGTTTCACGTAACGTTATTCTTGGTGTCGAGTTTCTTGGTTATTTCTGAGGTTCTGTTTGTGCTTTTATGTTATTCTCTTATGTTAATGTTAGTATTCTAGTTCCTTTATGTTTTAGTTCAGCTCACTCAGTTTTCACTGTTTAATTAGTCTACTTTCCTCATTTTCTTTGAACAGGCTTCTCCACAGCTGTTCTACATTCCCCCTGATAAGACTCACCTGGTTCCTATGTCCTACCACACAATGCATGATGTCAATTTTATCTGTTATGCATGTATATTTCTTTACTTTGTTCTGTTCTTATACGTTACCTCTACTGCTAAGAGTTGGCTCACAGTTTTCACTGCCAATGTCTATTACTTTTCTATTAAGCTTTGGCTTTTAGTTATTCATATTGCCTTCTTTCTACATTAGTGATAAGAAAAGGCACTGGCATTACAATGTGAGCTATTATATAAATATTCTTCCTGGAACACCAGCTAATTCACTGATCCGTCTTTCAGCCACAGCTATATCTCTTTCACCCCTGAAACATACTTGATTCCCAGAAATTATTACTGATTTTCTCCTTTTATTTTGCAGACAAGCACAAGTCGCTGTACTCACACTGCTCGACTTTTTACCAAAGTCACAACCTCAGACAAAGGCACTCTCACCTAAAAAGACTCTCAGTAACATTCAACAAAGCTGAGAAAGCAGGAGAAAAAGTATGAAGAACTGCTGCTTCATGTCACACACCCAGCTCAAACACTGTGAGTACCAGGGTGACAGCAACCCTAATAGTGTTTCAGGAGGACTCTGCTGGTAATAACACCTAGAAGAGGAACAATTTAGTGATAATTATAAATGCCCATTTTACAGCCTGCACAGTTCTTGCTTTTAAATAATTCTGTACACGTCTTGGTTAAATGATTTTCTTCCAAAACTCCAACAAAGATTAGATGGGGTGCTTTGGAACAAGTGCTGATGAAATGGGAGGCCTTTGAATTAATGTGCGTCCAAATGGGTTTTCTTGATGTGAAACATTTGGTGATTCCTCATTTAGACAATGAGCGATATTGCTGCTGATGTAGTAAAACTGCACTGTGCTCCTGAATCTATGTGACAATTTGCTACCTAAAAGCTTGGAACAAAAGCTGGGTGCTGATGGATCCGGTCCTTTGTGGTAGCGCCAGGTTGGATGCCATCTTGCAGACTCAATTCACCAACCTGTCAGGAGACTGAAACATGCCAGCAGAAACGGGCTGGAGTCTGAACAGCTCGGACATAGATGTGATCAGGAACCTGATCAAAAGTAACAGATCTCCAATATGTAGTGGAAGCACAATTCAATGAGATTGCTTGAGGCTGAATGGCGGACAACCTGATTTACCTCTGCTAATCTTCAGCCCATGTTAGTGTTGAGATGTCTCAAACAAAGATGTTTAGGATACAGTAAGTTAAAACAATTCAAGATACTTTGTTTTCCACCTTATAAACCCATTCACACCTAGAAGAGGGGTTATTTTTGTTCTCATTAAAACATGCTTGGGGCCATATAATCGTATCACATGTGTCTGAGGGAGTGTCTTGGTGCTGCTTGCTTAAAAATAGGCCATCCAACCCCGCTAAGAGTTACTGTATGAACTTATTCAACCAGGAGATGACTGCGTTGTAAAACACAAACACTTTCTCCTCATCTGTTTCTCCTTCTAAGACACTTGGGATAGAAGCGGCTCATCAGATAGCCTTCTGGTGGTGGTTACTTTGCAGTTATTGCTCTGCAAAAAAGGAGGGGAAAACTGAACTCATGCTAATAAACAAATATTTATTTTTAAAATTTTTCTGTAAGGCCCTCAGTAATATACAATTATAAAGAGTAAACTTTGTGTTTAAGGTACCCCAGATGGAATGAGCTGCAAAGATGAGCGGGTAGATGATCGATGGATAGATATATTCAATTATATGACTACACCTGACAGATATCTGCTCCTCCTGCTGAGTGCACACTACCAATGGTTGGGTAAGAAAGTCTGTTGGGGACAACTTCCTTGACAAGGCTCCTGTCCTGATCTCCAGTGATAATTGACCTGTGACTCAGTCCTGCTCAGCCCCGCTCCCTGAACACAAACTACCTAATGGCATTTAACTACCAGTTTCCCGGAAACAAACAGACTCTGACATCTTGCCACATTTACCAGCATTAGGGCCTGCGACACTTCTGGTTTTCTAGGCTGTATTTGTATTTCAAGGCACAAATATGGTGAAACGATGTGCCTGGGGCTCATGCAAGTATGATACATGGTATCCTGAGAGGATAATCCACAGTTAATCAACAATTCTATTGCGTTTTTCAAACCAAAATAAAACATGGGCAAATGTGTTTGATAAAGCTGTGTGGCAGACCACACAGTCAACTCAACATGACAGCTATAAACAAGAACGTATGTTTGTAGGGCTTCTTGGTCAGACAATGGTATTGTATAATCTTAGCAATCAGGTCATATCAGTTCATATCAATCACATAAATCCAAGCAGTAATGAGCTTTCTTAAGCTAGCCACCTAGCAGGCTATTGTTAGGTTAATTAATGATAAATGAGTTTAACACATTACCCTGCAGTACATGAACAATGCTCATCTTCAATTATGTTTCCCCGAAACGATTGATGCCAGATTAGATTTTTGTTTTGAGACCTGAAGATCCATGTCTCTGATTTCTGAAGGCTCCTCTGACATATTAATTGCTGTTGGCTACAAAAGTTGTCAAGAGGCTGTTTAGGAATGGTTTTGGCACTGACCGCTGTCTTTGTAAACATGCAGTTAGCTCCTGCGACTTGTCCGAGTTAGCAATAGTAACTAAGAAGGGCGAGGCTCAGCAGGACTGAGCGACAGGTCAATTAGGCGAAAGGCTGGGTACACCGCACATGTCATCAAAGAGTGAATGACCACATTAATCACGTAGACGCTCCAGGAGATATGTAAGAAAAGATCATCACGGGCAATAAAAGAGCACACAAACACAGTTACTGTTGCTCTAGACCCGATGTTTAACACCAGGTGTGAAACAAAGGTACCCAGTAGAAAGATCCCAGGTTTGGACAGACTCCAGGAAGCAGGCTGTCCTGCATCCGTGCACCGATACAGTTGTAGGCAGCATTAGGACCCCTAATGGGAGATGTCACAAGGTTGTGAAGTGAAAGAATGACTGACTGTGATGTTATTGCTATTATTGGAGACAATGAGAAACATTGTGTTTTTTATTCACACAACAGGTGTATTATAAAGCCAGCCTCTCATGCTCCACTTGCATCTGCTGCTGCCAGCAGTCCACATATCTACAGAAAGCGACAAGGAAGCAGCCAGGAATTTAATTTGAAACAAATTTCTGCCCTTGAAGATAACCCCGTCATGGTTTTGAATTTAAAGATGTGCCTCAAAGAAACTTTGATCTTCAGGGACAAAAAGGCAGCAGCACTCTAGTACATTGAGTAAAAAAGGCAGCTGACGGCTATGCGTCAGAAACCAGTGAACCTTCATTAGGTTAGGCTCCAGCTGCCTGTTTAGAAACTTTAAAATACACCATGATTCAATCAGACAGTCTGCTCTTATTATACACCGTCATGCTATATTCACTAACAGAACATCAGAGTCATTCCCCATATGTTTCCGCAGAGGCATTTACTAGACTTACACTACAGATTGTGAAAATAATTGTTTGATGAAACTGTGTGCTCTGGCTTTAAGGTCATCAACAGCTGACTCAACCCAACAGAACCTTAACTAGGAGAGCTGACACAGATTCAGTGATTAACTTCCCCCCTCAAAGTCGACTTGCTTGGACTTGGCTGCTTAGTCAGACTAGCTGGCCTACTCCGAGATGTTCGGTCAGGCTGTAAGCAGGGGTTAGGTAAAGTTAGATGTCTGCTTTTAATATTGTGAACATACAAATACAAGCAATAGTTGTTGAGCAGTATTAGTTTACATTTAATGCTGACTTGACCTTTTGGTGACATATATTCGGCATCTTTGCTCTGTTTGTGTCAGTAGTTGACATCAGATATTTGCATATACTGTAAAAAGGACACAAAGTTAAATAGAGAGCCACTAGGGGATGTATTTTAAGGCAACACCTCAGACATCATGGAAATCAGACAAGATATCAAGAGGAGAACTATGGACCTCCACAAGTTTGGTTCATCTTTGGATTGAGCTTCTAAATACCTGAATCTGCGACAAACATCTTCTTAAACAATTAAATCAAAAGTATGAACATCATGGGAAAGTCAAGCTTTCACAGGGTTCAAAAGGGAGACGGATTCTGGTCTGAAATGTGTAAATCAACCCCAGAACACAAGCTAAAGACCTTGTGAAGAAGCAGGCTGGAGCTGGTAAGAGTGCCATCGTCCTCAGAAAATGAGTCCTGTTCAGAAATGCGCTGAACTGCCATTCAGAGAGGAGGAGGTCACTGCTCCAAAGACAACACAAAAAGAAATTACGGTTTGCAAATGCAGTCAGATAGTCAGAGTTTCAGCTATTTGACAGTAACTAAAATGACCTTTTTCTTTAAACTAAAGCCACCCAACTCCTACAGCAGGGCAAAAAGTATTTGAGAGCCACCAAGTTGTCCAAGTTGTCCCACTTAAAAAGACGAGAGAGGTCTGTAATTTTCATCATAGGTACACTTCAACTGTGAAGGACAGAATGTTAAAGAAAAATTGAGGGAATCACATTGTATTAATTTAACATTTTTATTTGCATAATGGTGCATATAATAAGTATTTAGCACCCACAAACAAGCAATAATTCTAGCACTCAGAGAGCGGTTACTTCCTTTTTAAGAAGCTCTTCTATCCTTCACTCCTTACTTGTATTATTGGCACCTGTTTGAATTGGTTACCCTTCAAACAGTCCAGTCCATCCGCAAATTAAAACAACCATAAAGGTCGATCGTGACAGCTCCAAAAAACGACCCTATATTCCGTATGCGACCCCTTGTATTTAAAATGTCAGCTGTAAAAAACAAACGGCCCTTTGGGGGCCTGGCGCATCTACCATGGGCATTTAAACAGATGATGACGCAGATATCGAACTAATCTCACTACAAATGAACTAATAAACGTTGTTATTCTGAAGACAGTGGGGTTCACTACGCTGCTCATGGTTAAAAAAAGGATAAAATCCGTGTCGCGTAGCACAGTGGTTGAGACGGGCGCCCCATGTTCAGAGCGATGCGGCCTTCCGGGGTTCACTTCCACCCCACGGGTATTTGCCGAGTGTTGCACTTTCAAATAAAGGCCACTATGTGGCCACAAAACCTTAAAAAAAGAAAATGCCGTCTTCACAGATACAGGTTGGTCTTCTTTTCATATACACCTGGGTGGTTTTGGTAATTCAATGCCATTCTTTAATTATGTCTTAATTTCACATATCAAAGGATGTGTCATTTCCCCATGTTTAAAACGGTAAAGAATGAAAACAAATGCCTTTTAAATATACGGAGGCAGAGAGTATTTTTGGACCTCAGGTGAACTTTGTAACTCGATCGTTTGAAATTAATGCGCTATGATAACCACACTGCCATAACCAAAAGGCTAGCAAAACGTAAATGAAGGAATCAAGAGAATGTATGTTTTATTTGGTTTTTTTTTAAGAGAATGTATGTAAATAGTGAAACTGCAGTGAGTTTTACCAGTACGAATGTTGGGCTGAACTGAGATAAATTCCGCACATGTGTATTTGGCAGCTCCTCTGAGAAAGGACGCGCATGCCCTGTTGGTAGCTAGTCACTGCTGGATCGGCGCCTGACCCCAGAAAGAAAGCGCTCACACAGGTCGTTTTTTGTAGCTGTCAATATCGACCTATATGGTCGTTTTCATTTGCGGACGTGTTGAACAGTCAGACTCCAACCTCCACCAAGGCCAAGACCAGAGAGCTGTCTAAGGACACCAGGGACAAGCTTGTACACCTTCAAAAGACTGGGATAAGCCAATCTACAATACGCAAGCAGCTTGGTGAGAAGAGGTCAATTATTAGCAAAAGAAACAAATTTGAGTAATTATTGGAAAATGGAATAAATAGTAAACTCCCTGATCAGGGGCTCCATGCAAGATTTCACCTCATGGGGTACACATAATCTTGAGAGCGGTGAGGAAACAGCCCAGAACTACTCAGGGGGAACTGGTCAATGATCTGAAGAGAGCTGGGACCACAGTAACAAAGGTTACTTTTAGTAACACACTACGTCATCATGGATTAAAATCCTGCAGTGCACTAAAGGTCCCCCCGCTTAAGCCAGCACATGTCCAGGCCCATCTAAAGTTTGCATATGTTACACTAAAGAGTGTAACATATGCAAAGTTAAAATATCATTTATCTACATTATCTTATTTCCTGGATATATTTTTTTATATTCTGTATCTCACAGTTGAAGTGTACCAATGATGAAAATTATAGACCTCCCTCTGGGATCAATAAAGTATTTTTGAATTTAAATTGAATTAAGTAGGACAGCTTGCACAATCGGTAGCTGCTATATACTTTTTTGCCCAACTCTAACTCTTTCCTCTTACCACTGTGGGACACAAGCTGTCATCTGGGTCTTTTCTAGAATTCATAAAAGTAATATGCTCAGTGTTTTTGATCAAAAGAAAAATTATTCATTCTGTTCTTTCTTTTTTGCTGCAGCAACTGGTGTGTTGAGTTTAATTCTCCTTCAGCCGCTCATCCCCAGTCAGTGTATCAGAGAACCGTCAGCTTTTCTTTTCCTGTGTATACTTTCTATTTTAATTTTTGAAGAAATGTGAAAGTTTAATGATATGTATTCAATGATTTCCACACATTGTGACAACAGCCTGATTCTGGAGACTTCTGGAATGGAGATGAGGAATTTTCCCACCAAGCTTCAAACAGGTTCAACAGCTGGGACACTAGCCGTTCTGACTTTCATGAACTCTTTAGCTTTAGAAGAAATCACCGATAAACAAAAGTCACATCATCTGAGTCATTACTGCTTATTGTTCTGGTTATTACTGTATGTCCTCTTTGCCTGAGGACATCTGCAAATGGTTATCCAATTTCCTGTTGCAAAAAGTGGGAAAAGCAAACATTAACAAGCCATTAATAAATTAAACATATTTTTTATTTCAAGAATTTATTTTTTGGAAATTTTAGTTGAGGGTTTAGTTTTTTGTAATAACTTTGCTGACCTTAAAAAACCTTCATGAACAAACAACAAATTTAATAATGAAAAACCTTTTGCACGTTGTTTTTATTCATGAGTACTTTAATTCTAGATGGTTTAGCAGACTTTGTTATGAAGTCAACTCTTGAACTTGATGCTGGTTAGCATCGCTGCCAATCGTCCTTGTTTTTTAAAATTAAATCAGGTCACCTCAGTGGTCACGAAATTTGGATCATGGCTGGATGGATGGACAGATGGATGCTGGGAAGATGCTGAAGAAGCTGAGGGAATCCATCGAGTAAGGCTTCAGCTGCGATATAAACCCATAAAACCTCTTGGCTGCAAGGCAAAAAGGTTAACAACTGTTCAATTCAAACAGCAAATCATTAATACAAATATTAAGATTTGTCACATCAAGTTTAACGTCTTAAATTATCTGCAAGCTAAGTTAATCATATTGGGAAGTTGATGACTTGCCATAAAAGCAACCTTGTGCTTGGCCAAATGTGTGTGCTGTTAAAAGCCCTTCATCTCTTATAATCAAAAGTTTCATCTTTGTAGAGTTTATTTTATATAACATTTGTCAAACAGCATAATAGCTTTAGCCAAAAACCTGAGTATCATTCACACAGCAGATCTACCTACTCATCCATGCTCAGGATGAGTCTCTTCCTCACTGCACAAAAACAGAACCAACCATTAATCTCAATGAATTACTGATATTCTTTGTCACACCATCCATTGACAGGATGCCCTGCTTCTTCTGGATCTGGTTATGATGTGACTATGCAAAAGGTTTTCCTCCATCGCTGGAGAATACAAACGCATCAAAACATTTATTTCTAATTTCTTGTAAAATCCTCAGGGTTATGGGGCAAAGGAGTTAAGTACCAAAATCCAAAATATTTCACCCATGCAGACCCAAAGGATCTGATGTGCTGTCCAAGAAGACACAGACAGATCCTCGACTCACGCTTTGACCTTGAATCCATGCGGAAACAAATAGGCTGAAGAAGAAAACACCAGCATCTTTGTAAAAAACAACCAACACCTTGAGCCTAGTTTATACTTCTCTGTCAGCAAGGGTGCAGACATGCAGCACCATCATCCATGGATGCAAGCACTCTGCGGCAGGCATGCAGAGAGTGACGGAGACGTGCCCGGTTGTTTTAAATGTCCGTCAAAAGCTACGGAGAGCGCAAGTCTGTGATTGGTGGTAAATGCCACTTCCTCTACATTCATCAACAGCACCGTCATTTCCAAAAACAATGCAGAACTTGTCTAGCAGCAGACATGGAGCAGATCGAAGAACGTCTTGTGTAAGACAATTTGGGTGTTCAGCGTTCATTACCATGGTGACTGAGGAGCTTCTTATCAGATTTGTGCTCGAAAAGCTCTTTTGAGTATTGAAAGAGGCTGCATTCATTTAGAGGAAAGAGTTTTGTTTTTAAAAACAAAAACGACAACACTGTTGTTGACCAGATATGGCAGCTGGACCTGCCAAGGAAAGGTGCTACACCCCCTGTTGCCCTGACAGTGAATTGCTTTGCAAGACTCCTGAGACAACAGAGATGTCTGAAAGGACAACGTCTCTGTCAATACGTGTCTAAACTTGCTGAGGAAGAAATATAAACTAGGCTTTACATTATGAGAACAGTTCCAACAGAGATATTTCAGTGTTCTGATAGGCTGGAACACATTTCTGGAGTGAATATGAATTGAACTCTTAAGAGAGAACATACAAAAAGTGAAGAGGTTTGTGTTCGGTCGAGGATGTTTTCTTTTCTGTAACAATGTTCTTTGGCAATAAATCTCACAGTTCGAAAGTATTTACTCTCCCTTAGATGGTGCCATATGGTGCAGAGTTGAGTACATGCTTTGCACCCGTGAGAAAAAGAAAAGAAAAGCTAAATCCACTCTGCTAATTTGATATTAACCCCTGATATAACCCATTTCAACCCTTTAAAGCATATTTTATACCTCTAAGATATATAGATATTAAAGCTGCTGTTCGGAGAATTTGGTGGAGGGAGATATTTTTTAAATCCAACATACTAAGGCCCCTCCTAAAACACCCCCAAACCTCAACAACTGTGCACGCCCATCACCTGTGGTGGAAAGCAACAAGCGCTATCGAGCATCACCCGATTGTTTTTTGTTATGGACATTTCATAGGTCAGCGACTTCTCTATTATTGACTCTCTCTTCCAATATGGTGACTGTAAACAGGGGTGGCCTGTGATTGTTGATTGACAGCTGACAAGGTGGTCAATTTGAATTACATAGGGGTCTATGGGAAGAAGGCGGGACTTAGGAAGAATAAGAAATGTTGTGGAGCACCAGCCGAACATAATAGTATTGAACTGCACTATCATTTTAAAGATTTATAAAACTTTGATACATAAATATATACTCTGAACAGCAGCTTTATTACAACATTTAATGCTGTTCATTAAAGCTTTAAGAAATTATTACTAAGTCAAATTTTGAGCCAGTAAGTCGGTGATCTGAGACAGCTCATAATTCAATTTAATTCAGTTTATTTATATGGTACAGATAAACAACAGATGTCATCTCAAGGGAGTTTACTAGAAAAGTCATTTCAATAGAATCATACCATTTTATTGTATGCGATACAGTACAATATTACTTATATTGTTTAATGTGAGTCAAGGAAATGAATGGACGCAGCTGCATCTGGGCCTGGTGGGGCGTGGCCTAAAAACATCCTCTTATACCTGGTGTTGGTGGGCTTCCCTTGGGTACACAATGGTTCCCTTCGGCTCTGTGCTTCATTTCAGGGCTGCCCTATAAACATCCCACTCCTGATTAACTGATCTCACATTGGTTTGATAGTAAAAGTAAGTAATGTTGTAAACATTTAAAGTAACTGTTTGTTTTTTGCAATCTGTCTTGTTGAATATTAAATCCATATTGTTTAATGTATGGAGTATTCTCTCATCGGTATTGATTTATTTTTACTCCTTTTACTTTTTCAAATAGCTAAAAGTGTTTTGTATGTTTTCTCCAGTAATAGTGGTAATAAGATTCATTCTGGCCAGCTGGGTTTGTGGGCGACTCGTTAAGTGAGTGGGCTCCTGACAGAAAGCAGAAGGTTTAATGCTGGCAGTGAAAAAATGAAGGAGTTGTACTTGTGCCTCAAGCAGAATAGGAGCATGTACTCAGTTCATCCAAACTGTATTGAATATTTTTAACCCACATTTTTAACATCAGGTTTCTGTGGAGCTGTGCAGCTTGTTTTGGGGGGGAGGAGCTTCTTCTAACTTTTAGAACTTGCACGATTAAAAGGAGCCGTGTCATGAAACAAGATCTAATTCACCTCTAAGCAGTCAGAAGGTGTCAGTGGACGTGCTCCGTGTTGTAACAGTTCAAGGTTCATCATATCTTGACAAATGAAGTTGTTTACATCGGATCCGGGATCCAAGGGACATGGCACGATCAAGACAGATGGCCTTCATTATTTTTCATGCTCCCACTCATCTCACTAAAATAACCATCGTCAGCTAACAGAAACATATTTCATATTCTAGATAAGGATCATTAAAGTCGCCATTTTAAAATCAGTCATGTGAACGTGTTTAAGATGCGTTGCAATTAATCATGTAGTTTTAGTGATTAGAGGACATATCAGAGCTATATCTAATGAAGGACCATCAAAAAGTGTTCCGAAAAATCAATTTAACATGCACATGTTTAGGCAAAAACTGAATAAAATGTATAGAATGATGCTGCAATTACATTTAGACGCATTGTAAATTACCTTTTCTCTTTTTTTAATTTTGATTATCTGATTTACTTTTTATGCTTTACAAAGGAACTCAGCAGACAGGTCAGGGAGGAGGTTCTGGTTCAGGTTAAAGCAGAGTTAGGTTCTACAACAACAGCCCAAGCTTTGAACATCTCCCAGAGGTCTGTTCAATCCATCATCTGAACATGGAGAGATGATGGACCACCTGCAGACCAACCAAGACATGGATGCCCACCTAAACAGACAGCAAGGAGAGCATTCATCAGAGAAGCAGCCAAGATGACCCTGGCAGCTCTGGAGGAGCTGCAGAGACCCACAGCGCGGGAGGGAGAATCTGCTGATAGGGCATGTATTTTACAAATCTAGTTTTTTTTTAAACAGAGGCAAGAAGAAAGTCAAAACATGTTCAGTTCAAAAGGTCACATAAAAGACACAGCAAGCATGTGGAAGAAGGTGTTTTGATCAGAGAAAACCAAAGATGGGCTTTTTGGAACTGAATGAGGAAAACTAATGCTGCAGACAACCCTGAACACACCATCTCCATGGTGAAACATGGTGGTGGTAGCATCATGCTGTGGGGATACTTCAGTAGGAACAGGGAAGCAGGTCGAAAATGGACGGAGCTAAATCCAGGACGACCCTGGAAAAAAACCTGTAAGAGGCTGCAGAAGACCTGAGACTGGGGTGGAGGTTTACCTTCCAGCAGGACAACCACCCTAAACATACAGCTAGAGATATTATGGGATGGTCTAGATCAAAGCCCATTCATGTGTTTGAATGGCCTAGTCAATGTCCAAATCTAAATGCAACTGAATTTGTTGCTTAAAACTTGAAAACTGATGTTCTGTGATCTATTTTATAAAGAAGAATGAGCAGAAATTCCAATCTGTAGATGTTTAAAAGTGGTTATAAAAAGTAGTGACTTGGAAAAGCATAAGCTCCCCAAATCTGTCAGTTTTTCAGTTCTAAAAATTCTGAAAACAATGCATCCATTACATTCCTCTTTTTACAATTTTACAGCACATTGTAATGATCTGTTACATTAAATCACTGTGCAATACACTATAGTTTGTGGATGCAATGTGACTAAATGGAGAAAAGATGCTGTATTTCCATGGAAAACATGAAGTTTGATGGTAGGACAAAATATGTCAGCGTCAGAAGAACATAAACCATAAAATGGACAGACAGAACATGACATTTACCGAAAAAGCAAGAAACCAGGAGCTGGAATCGGCCTCTGTAAATGTGAAATTATGGCTTGTGACACAAAGATGTCACAAAGATGTTTCCAACACTAGGGATCCCATCACACCATCTGTCAGGGTCTGAGTCACCTGGTGCACCTTGAGTGGATGGTTCTAACATCTCCTCATACCCTTGTGGTCTAGGATAACAGTAAAAGTGTAAATCTGTCCATCTCTTAGCAACTCAGGGAAAGAGCTGGACCAGAAGAGAGAGGGTGCACCTTAAGTGCTGGCTGGACAGTAAGAGTAGAGGTAGGCGCTCGATAAACTCTGCTGAGGCCGCCATCAGTCCCTCACACACTGGGAGCTTTGGAGTTTCCATGCTGGGAAAAAAATGAATCCTGGCTTCAGGAGAGAAAGTCTCTGTGACAATGTTTTCTTGCTCTGCGTCCCAGGCTAACACAGTTCCTCAATCCCTATTTTATTGCCTATGCCTTAAACCATGAGAATTGGCATATAAAGTACTGTGCAAATGTTTTAGGCAGGTGTGAAAAAATGCTGTAAACAAAGAACGCTTTCAGAAATATAAGTAATAATTGTCTATTTTTTATTAATTTACAAAATGCAAAGTGAGCAAACAAAAGAAAAATCTAAATCAAATCAATATTTGGTGTTACTTCTTTTTGCCTTCAAACCGGAATCAATTCTTATAGGTATACCTGCAAAATGTCAGGGATTTTGGAGGATTATAGTCAGTTGTATGATAAACCAATTATACCTAATGATCCTCAATGTCACACGTAGGTTGAAACACAGTCATTAACTGAAGCATAAACAGCTGTGTAGGACGCTTAAAACTGGGTGAGGAACAGCCAAACTCTGCTACCAAGGTGAGGTTGTGGAAGATAGTTTGAAGGAAGCACAAAGAAATGGGGCAACGTTGAGGATTGTGGTGGTCGGCCAAGGAATCTTAGTGCAGAAGATGAAAGACACATCAAGCCTTTAACCCTTAGAAATTGGAAGATGGCCATCAGTGCCATCAGCTCAGAACTGGCAGAAACCAGTGGGACCCAGGTACACCCATCTACTGTCCAGAGAAGTCTGTCCAGATGTGGTCTTCATGGAACAGTTGCAGACAGAAGTCATGCCTCCGATGTGGAAACAAGGTCAAGTAACTCAAGTATGCATGAAAACATATGAACTGGGGTGCAGAACAATGGCAGCAGGTGCTCTGGACTGATGATTCAAAATTTGAAATATTTGGCTGTAGCAGAAGGCACTTTTTGTTCGTCGAACGGATGGAGAGCGGTACACTTATGAGGGTCTGCCGGCAACAGTGAAGCATGGTGGAGGTTTCTTGAACGTTTGGGGCTGCATTTCTGCAAATTGAGTAAAAGATTTGGTTGAAAAGATGAGAAGTTAGTCCTTGAAATGAAAAATCTGTCAATTTGTATGATACCAGTGATCATTTTTACAAGGACAACGTGAACATGGAGAAGGCATGGGCAGAAATATCTTCAGTTTTGGAAGTGGATAGTGAGTTTATGACACTTACTAACATCGATAAAAATTTAAAAAACGTTTCCCGGCATACTACCTATTCAGGTTTGCAATTGCAATTCTCCTGTGATTTCATGATCTCCCAGGAACATCTGGATGGAACACATTCACAGGCACAATGACTTCCAGGTAGGAAGGGACGCACCACTGAGCTCGCGTGTAAAACTAATATGTTACACGCCACTTAAGCATCTGGTGGAAAGGGGTGAAGTTAAATCAGACCAAACCTCTACTGTTTTAGGTCAGTTTAAATTACAAATTATTTCTAATTGCTAAAAGCCTCAATAATGAGAGATAGAATCTGTCAGAGATTTATTTATTAATGTCTTTGAAATCAGAAGTTTACATACACTCCCTCAGTATTTGGTAGCATTTCCTTCAAACTGTATGACTTTGGTGAAATGTTCTGAGTTTCCTTCCACAAGCTTCTCACAATAGTTTACTGGAGTTCTGGCCCATTCCTCCTGAAAGAACCAGTGGAACTGTTTGTGGGCCGCCTCTCTCGGTACTTAGACACAATTTGCAAAACTCCTCCAATCTTTTTCTCAAAAGCTTAAACACATTCTCAGTCACTAAACACTTTTCACACTTCTATAGTAAAACTGTAAACACTGGCAGCAACTTGTGAACACAACCAAACCACAGATGTAATTGTTTAGACAGCAACTCAAAATTCAACACACGTGTAACTGGTGATGTGATCAGATCAATTAGTTAGGATAAAAGTCAGTTCAGAGTTCACATGTGGCACATATCCATTAACACTGGATAGACGCATACAGAGAGGCAGAGGAGAAGGAGTCAGTGTGAGAGATGGTGGACGAGGAGGAACCGAGAACAGTCATTACTTATAAAATTCAGCCATGCTATCGTAAATCTGTGAATTACAGTAATGTAGTTTTTATTTTGTTTTATTTTATATATATTTTTTTGTTATCTACATTCAGCACTTCATATCCCTCTAATTAATTTCTTTGTTAAGTACTTGAGAGAATATTAGAATATTTTCATGTTAACTACCTGCCCTGCAGGCTGTGTCTTCAATTATCTGATGTAGTGTCTAACACCTGTTCTGTGGTAAATATATTTCACTTGCTGTGTATATTAAGTGAACCCAGTGTTTGGTTTGGAACACATGATGACTGGTTCTGAGGTGAAAGTTTGATTTTGACAGAAAAGTCTGAGGTTTGGTGAATGTTAAGATTTTTGGATTTATGTTAAGATTTTGAGAAAATGGATGTAGGTTTCAATAAATGTGTTTTAGCAATTCAGATAAACTGGTCGGGGACCACAGCTCGTTTTATGAAGTGCACCAGTTCCTCCTGGAGCAAAAGAGTCCCACAGCAAGATGCTGACCCGCCCCCATACGTCACTGTAGGGATGGACCCCTTTTTCCTCCAGATGTAAGGATGGTCCTTATGTCCAAACAGTTCCACTTTAGTTCCACTTTTGTGTTGATTTGCATAAAATAGACCAGAACCTGTTCATCTCTGCGAAACAGAACCCGTCTCCTTCCTGACCGGGCTGATGATTGGACATTCCCATCATGTCTATACTTGTGTATAACTTTTTGAACAGATGAACACGGCACCTTCAAGAATCTAGAAATTGGTCCCAAGAATGAACCTGACTGGTGCAGCTCCACAATTCTCTTCTTGACATCTTGTTTGATTTCTTTGGACTTTTTCATCGTGTCAAACCAGAAAGCAGTACTGTAAGTTCCAGGTGTAGCCTTAATTTTTACCACAGTTGTACCTTCAATTAAATTAAATGTTTCAGTTAACCTGACAGAAGCTTCAAAGGCCATCATCATCTCTGGTTTCCCTCATTGTTTAAAGAGATAATCATTCTGTCTGTAAACCTCTGACCTTAAGACATTAATTAATAAATCTCTGACAGATTATTAATGTAATTATTGTGGCTTTTAGCCAATAGAAATAATTTTGGTAATTCTGTCCTAAAACAGGAGAGGTTTGTTCTGATGAACTGTCTATATTGCAATAAACATAGCATATAAAACCATGATATAAACTGACTGCTATTTGTTCAGACACGGTCATTCAGAAATGAGTCATCTGTTCCGAGTTGACAGGCGGTGGCCAGGAAGACATCCCTCTGTATTTTGAAGGGAGATGTCTTGAGTGGAGTTATGGAGAAATGGAGAAAAATGGCCCGTTATCTTTGTGGCAGCAAGAGAGAGAGAGAGCTGACAGTTGTCCAAACAGCTTTCTGTGAAGACCTGTGACTCCGAATCAGTCATGCAGGGATGGACTTTTGTGATCTGGGAGGATATTGACCCATCCCAACAGGATGCCCAGAAAAGGGTTGCCCAAGTCACTTCAAAGCTATCTATGAGTAACTCTTAAGAGTGTTTTTTTCCTCTGAGAAAGTAAAAAAACAACTTTCTGAGAAAATAAAGCACAGAACACCAGTTGTTAAATCACTGCCTCCCTGTTCGTAAAAAGATGGATTTTAACATTCTGCAGTTTGTCTTGAAAGCACTAAATGGTCTTGGGGAGAAATACTTTTCCAAGTTTCTTGTTAAAAATGAACCAGCTAGACCTCCCAGTGCATCAGATACTGCTTCCCGGGACCAGATCCGACCAAGTTGAGGCAGCATTTAGTTTTTCTGCTCCTCACCTCTGGAACAAACTCCCTGAAAATCGGAGATATGCAGAAGCCGTGTGTGCATTTAATTTAAGACTGAAAACAACAGATTTTGATCAAAGTATTACTAATGAACTGTTTATCTGACCAATTTTGAGTAATTGAAGCATTAGATTGAAGACTACTTTTGCTTGCATTTCTCAGCCCTACTGAGTGATTATGAAACTAAAAAACAATAAATAAATTAATAATTACAGAATTAATTGCATGTATCTACAGTTTAATTGGAATTATCATATGATAAATATAAATGTGACTGTTTAATTTAATGGATTGTGGCACTTCTCTACTTGTATGTATATCATACATAATGTATGTACATGTTAGGCTGTATATTTTGGGCTTAAAACTCCATAAGTCATGTGCCAAGGTTTCCTACAGGCAAGATCATTTGTAATTTCTTCAGAATCTTGCAAGTTGATCTCCTATGGAGAGCAGTATGTTGCTTTATGTGCTCAAGCCTTTACTTTCCTTCTCTCTTCTTTTGTTCTGCACATCAGATTTAAGTAGGCCAAGCATTTTACAGTTTGCACCAGCGGGCTGAATTAACCACAGAAGAAGCTGTGGGACTGTCCAAACCATTTATTTTTTAGGAAATTGAGAGCTCTTCACCATTATTCCAAGTAGATTTAGGAAGGAAAACATAATAATTATTCAAATAACTTGGGCCTTGGTGTTTGCCAGGACCAGATGACTATGTGGAAAGAAAAGAGCGCCTTAGTTTAGGTCCAAATCCTGCTGTGTCACTTTTCAATGAACCGGACTGTGTCTCGAGCCTGGGATAACTGTATTAATTGTAACACAGCCTTCACATATAAAGTTTGATCCAACCATTTTTTACATTTCTGGCTAATTGTGAATTATTTTGAAGCTTTCAGTCACAAACTAAGAGACACTATTAACAGCCAATGTAAATCTAGATATTCCATGTGCCCCTTGTATCTGTAGTTTTGGGGCTGCTGTCAGAGCAGATAAAATTTAGCTTTGTTAAACCTGTGGTTCTCCAAGGACATTTGGAGATACATGCAAAAAGCTGTTTAAGGTCTGCAGTTTGCATTACGGCAATTAAATTGAAATTCTAGTAGTAGTCACAGTTTTGTCTTTTTTTCTATAAAAAAAGGGGTAAAAATAAAGGTGTACAATCTGTCCCCTAATCTCTGATCCCCCTTCCTCAAACAGGAGTACTTGTGTTGCATTTGGAAACTGCATGGAGTCTACATGTACCAAAGGTAATTTCAGTTTTTTATGAAGAACAAACACTTAAAAGGACTCATCGCTCACAATTACTCACCAAGGATTTTAATTACACAAGTTAACAAGAAGATTTATTTAATGCAGATTAAATAAGCTTGTTTTTGACCTGCTCATTTTTTGCCTTCTATTTCCCTTTTGCTAATGCAGGCAATGGGGGTTGGAAAAAATTTTCACATGCAGCATGCATGTGCAACTCAGAGTAACCGATCATTTAAAAAAAGAACAGGTATTAAACGGTTTCTCAGTGAATTAGACATGTAAAAGCCAATACTTGATTAAGAGAGTGTTTGGTTGGTGAGAGATCGGGTCTCTGTTTGACTCTAACATCACAAAAGCAAAAACGTCAGATTTTATTAAAAAAACGTATATTCTCTATAATATCTAGAGACCTCCAGCTGTGGCAGATGCAAAAAATTAAATCTGAACAAGCCACAGTTACTCCAATCCAAACATATAAGTGGATTTGTATGGCGTGTTTAGCTGTTAGACCTCAGAAAAGTCTAAAATATAGTACTGGTAGCAGTGATTCAGTTCCCTCAGCTCTTGGGCCTTTTGTCTACCATTGCGGAATAACCAAACTCTGGGGAACTTTATTAATGCAACATAAACAGAATGCTGACCTAATATGTGTGCACTTCATGTAAACATTGCAAGGTGTAATTGAAAAATAATAATAATTTAAAAACGAAACAATGTGTTGATGGTAAGCAAAATGTATTTGAAATAGTGTCTACAAAGAAAACTAAGGTGAAAATAAACTGGTGATGAGGTATGGATGATACCTTGTGGACCAATGTAAGGCATCTTTCTCTATGTTATTGTTAGCTGTCTGGTTCATATCCTGGACAAGCCCCCGATATATTATGACTGGGCTCAAGGAAAAGAAAAGATTAAAGTATTACAATTCTGGTGTGTGACTGTGTTTTTGTGGGAGTCTCACTTTCAAAGAGGATCTCTGCTGAGAGTGATCCTGACCCCGAGCAGCCTTCACTGTCGGAAACCATCTCTTAAGGACACTAAGGATTAAAGGAGCTGCAGGACATTTACTCTTCACCGGATGATTAACCTTATCGGTAGTCTCTAGGCAAGGCAAGGCAAGGCAATTTTATTTGTATAGCACACTTTAAACAACAAGGTAATTCAAGGTTGTGTTCCAATTTCAGCTTTTCTCGTAATCTCTGTGAAACTTTAATGTTTACTTACTTCGACTCCATTCTTTGTGCTCCCAGGTCAAGATCAGTCTATGCAAACCTCCCCTCTACAAAGTTCAACTTCAGTTTTGATATTCCTCCACAAACCCGAATAGCCTTCCTCTCCTTCTCTAGACGTCCCAGACTCCAGATGCAGAAAGAGAACTACCACTTTTGCATTATTTTCATCAGTGTAAATACTGTAAATAAACCCTTTGCTTTTTACCTCCTGTGTTCCCAGAGTGATTCTGCATGGGGGTCAGGGAATTGCCTTCCAACATGACAAAATGGAACCCAAGCATGCATGGAAATAACCTAAAACTGAATTTATCTAATATAAAACAGAGAAGCAACCAAAACGAATCCAGGATTGCCAAAGAGTAAGGAGTTTGGGGATTCCTAGGATGTGATGGATCTTCTTTAAAGCCAATGGTCAGATGCCTCCAGTTCAGTTATTACCATATTGTCTGGAGGACAGAAAGACAAAACACATTGGATATAACATTATGTGTATCTGACTGACAGATTTAAATCCTATAACTGACTTTACTATGTTTAAAATATGTTTATACACCAAATTAAAATGTTATTTCATAAACTTGGCTTGCACAAAAATAAACTCTGTTCTTTATATATTATTTGATTTATTTTCAGCATGACTGACCTTTCTGTAGTTTTAATTTGTTCTTAAGTATGATTTTTGTTTGTTTTTTATTATTAACAAATATATATAAACATAAAACAACACCCATTGCTGAAAGTTTGTTAAGATCTGTTCAAAACAAATCTTTTCATGCGCCGGTTCACACCATTTTGCCCTGAATTGACCCTAATAGAAGGACAAGCGGTTTGTAAAATGAATAAAACTCAGCCAATTGCTGCTTTATTTTCACTCTACAGAAAATACCCCCAAAGGTTACTCCCATAATTAAATCCATTTTACCTAAGAGGAGAGCGAGTCACAAAACCAATTCTGGTTTGAATGAGGGACATCCAATCTCTAGATGAAAATGAGCTTGCCTCCAGAACTCTGCTTTAGATCCACGCTGATATACTTTAACAGCATGCTAGGTGACCAACATCTCATCCAAAATATAGATGATAAATCTCTTTTATGGGTTCTTTAGGGTACAAATATGACATGAGCCTTGTTGAATATGTCCCTGCCACATCATTTATTGTGTGTTAAAAGAGAAAACTGTTTCAATCTCACAGGTCAAAATGGGAAAAAAGAACATTCTCTGCATTTAAACTATTTTCTGCCCTAAAAACCATCCTCTATGTCTTCCACCTCTTGGGAAAATGGAAGACTAAATGCTTTTTTATGATATTGTGAGAAGGATTTTTCCCCCCTCTGACAGGAAAAAAAGCAGGTGAAAAATTCAGCTTTTTTTGCCATTGATTTTCAGCAGGATGCCAAAGTTGTCAAATGATTGGCTGGCATGTGGGATTGGCAGCTAAAGTGTTTTCTCTCCATTCAGTCCTAGAGGGAAGAAGTTTTTCAGTCAACAAGTCAAATCCTTCCAACCTCTTCAAACAATAATGATCCCATGGGAGATTCAGCAGCTTCCTGTAAAGAGATCCATGTTTCCCCCCCTAAAGTCTTGCTCAAAAACATTTCTTTAACCAGGCAAAACAAAGTTGGGCTTGGTTTCAGGTGCGCAAACAAACAATGGTGGGATGCAAATGGCACTAAGAGATACTGTGTGTTGACAGCAGATGCTCAGTGTGAACTTTGGAACATGGCATACTGTAATTTTTCAAAAAGTAAACTTTGGCTGACAGTGCAGTGAAGTAGGTCAAACATATTAGAGACAAACATGTAGTTGTAAATATCTCACTGTCCTGTGGAAACGACATTTTCTCGATAAAACTGTATGTATGCATTTAAAATACCTAAATACTGGTTTTAGTAACATGTATACATTGTATCCTGCCCATATATAAACCCCTAATAATCAGCTACATCATACATCAGAGATTTGATTGGTCCAGATGTTCCAAACAGAACCCTTCAATACCAGATTGAAGGTTTACTGGTGGTTCCCAGGATTTCCAAAAGTAGAATGGGAGGCTGATCTAGCAGTCGTTGCATGAGTGGTGGATTGTGGGACGTGTAGTAGCTGACAGCCTAAGCTGGTTGAAGGGGAATGCAGTCCATGCAGACGGTTCTCTCTGGGTCAGCCTTTCTTATGTCTCATTCTAATGGGCTGGGTTATCCTGAGCCATCTCTGTAGTTATGCTACTATGGGCTTAAGGCATTTTCAAAAGACACACCATGGAGGCATATTAGGGTAATATTGAAGGCACATTGTGTCTTATGAATTCGGCGTCACGACATGACAAGGCGCGAATATACTTTCTTATTGGCGAGCTTGATAGTGATATTACCGCAATATTTCCGCAACACTGGAATAATGAATAAAGATCACACATTGGCACAAAAGAGGGTGGTGTCACTATGATGTGTGGAATGTGCGCTGAGACCCGGCCGGCAACAGTATCTAAAGTGCAAGTAAACATGGTGAGTTCATTTAGCGTTTGTAAACTGTATCAGCTGAAACGGCAAACTAGAGTGATGCAGAGGTCTGGGAGTTCTGGTCCTTAGAGCTGAAGACCAGATTGTCAGACAGTTCATGGGGACTGTAAAGGACAACCACCTTTTGGAGCGGCTTGCAGAAAGACTTGAGAAGTGGGGCAAGACTTGAGAAGTGGGGCTTCATAGGGATAAAAAACAAGTTACGTTCAAGCTATTTTGTCTATTTACCACAAACTTTTTCATCTCATGGATTAAAGGCAACCCTGCTCGTTGACAACCCGGACACCACCCCCACCACCCTCTTGGAGGGGACATCAGCAGGGATGATGGTCCCAGCAACTGAACGTCCTCCCTCTACTTTTATTAACTTTTTTACTTTCTGTAACAGAAAGTACTCCTACTTTAGTTCTTCTTTCTGTTCTTTTTGTGTGTCTGCTCTGTCTTCTCAAACCCCCAGTCGGTCGTGGCAGATGGCCACTACAGTTATACCCTATCGGCATAACTGTGGAAATCTATCCCATGCTGTCTAATGATTTTGCCAATTGGAAGCATATATATATATATATATATATATATATATATATAGTAAAAAGAATCATTCCAAGCACAGAACCCTGTGGTACTTTACAAGAAACCCTTCAGTATGAAGAAGATTTATTATTTATATGAACAAACTGTAACATGTCGGATAAACATGATTTAAACCAGCCTAGTGCTGTTCCTTTGATCCCTGCAGCATGTTCAGGCATTTCTAAGAGAATATTATAGACTGTGTCAAAAGCAGCACTGAGATCTAACAAGACCAGAACAGACACAAGTCCATTATCTGAGGCCATTCTCTTAGAATATGATTAGTAAACTTCACCAGTGCTGTTTCAGTGCTATGATGAGCTCTAAAACCTGACCGAGATTCTTCAAAGAAGTTGTGTCAGGCAATCATCACCTCCACTCAGGCCCACCTGTGCTCCTCTGCAACCATTGGTCTCTGATCCATATGTGAGAAGCCCTCACTCACCTCCAACCTGTTCAGTCATCTGGTCCTCCAGCCCTGAACTCCTTCCAAGTGGTCGTCTCGCCTGCCGAACCAGCCAACCCTCAGTCCAGCTCTCTCCTGTTCCAGCCAGTCCTGCTCCTGACAGACCTGACCTGCCTGGTCCTCCAGCCAAGTCCTTTACCTCCTCCAGGTTCTGCGGCTGAGAGCCTACTTTTTCTCAATAAATCACAAGAACTACTTTCAGTCTCTGCGTGGTTCTGACAAGTTGTTACTGTTTAGACGCTCGCATACTTGATTAGCAACTATTTTCTCAAGGATTTTAGATAAGAAGTGAAGGGTAGATATAGGTCTGTAATTAACTAGGTCATCTTGATTAAGAGAAGGTTTCTTAACCCTCTGGGGTCCAGAGTGTAAATGGCCGTTTTTGACTAATTTTGATTTTACCTTTATATTTCCTAATAAAAGATTTTGGCTGTGGACAAGACACTGTCTCTATGGGGTAATGGGTGGGTAACAGTACAGAAGCAGCAGAGAGGTGGGTTAAACTACGACTCTGCTTCCTGGTCTGGACCCTTGGTTGTCAGTGTTTTTGAGGACTAATAAATCCCAACAGATTTCTAGAAAGAAGAGCTGCTCCATCCAAAGTGGGATGGATCCCATCTCTCTGGATCAGACTAGGTTTTCCCCCAAATGTTCGCCAGTTATCAGTATGGCCCACATTGTTTTCAGGACGCCACCCAGACAACCATTGGTGGAATGACAGCATGTGGCTAAACATGTCGTCACTGGTCCGATTGGGCAGGCTACCAGAAAAGATTTACAAATGCTAAATGAACTCCCTATGTTTCCTTGCATTTTAAATACCGTTGCTGGCAGGGCTCAGTGCACATTCCACATATCATCACGACATCACCGTCTGTTGCGGCAAGGCGTGATCTTCATTCATAATTCCAGCGCTGCGGCATTATTGCGGTAATATTACTTTCAAGCTTGCCGGCACGAATGCAGCAATATTCACGCCACGCCATGCTGCCACGGTCCTTTCAAAAGACACACCGTGCCAGCAATATTACCCTAATATGCCGCCATTGTGTGTCTTCTCAAACAGGCTATTCAAACTGCTGCTGCCATGCTTCTGATAAAATCCTACAAATTTCCACATGTGACTCTAATCTCAATGTAACCACGCTGGCTTATTGAGGTACTTTTACTGAGTCTGAGCGCTCGTGTAACCAGGGCCTGCTGATGGTTCCCCAGACTAAGCTGAAAAGAAGACAGAGCGTTCTGTTTAGTGGCTCCCAGACTCCTGAACTATCTTCCTTTGGACTGTGTTGTCTCTTTGAAAAGCCAGTTAAAAACAGATCTTTTCAAGTTTGATTTCTCTTTCTATGCATTGTTAGCTCTTGGGGCATTGTGTTAGTTTACTGTAAAGCACTTTGTGATTTCCATGTCTTGCTGGTATAAATAAATAAAGTTTTACTTCCTTATATGATAATATCTAACTTGTACTGTTTGTATATCTGTTAAGAGTAGATTATTTTTTTCATCCTGCTGCTTCATAAGGAGAAGTGAACTATGTTGACATTCTCGTAAAAAAATACCACAAAAACCCGCTGATGAAAACCTGGTTGCTGACTTTGCCAGAAGGACAGCATGTGTGAGATTGTGAACCTCACAGAGAACCCTGTGAAGAACCCCTGAATTGTAAAATCACGTCTGTCCTCGTTAATTTGTTGCTGTCGAGAACCAAAGTGATAATGAAGCACTGCTGAGTGCTTACTCTTGGGTGTTGGAAGCCATGTTAGAAATGTAATGCAGACTAGTCTGATGCTTGGTGCCAACAACAAAATTAGAGTCTGTTCTTATTTTGAGGGAAGGATTAATTTGCAGTGGTGCAAGTTATTTGCTGCGTGTTAATTAATGCAAAAACAAGATAGACTAATGAATTTATGAATAACATCATCACATGTAGGAAAGTGGTGGTTGTTACCAGCCTAGGGCAGATATTTAATCATATTTGTAAAAAAGCGCTTGTCTGGATGTGACTATTACTCATCTTGGATTCTCACTAGAGTTATGTAAGCAGGTTTTTAATAATAGTATATGCTCAGGACCCAAAACTGTCCAAACCTGCATGTCTCCTCAGATTAATTAAACAAAAATCAGATGGGGACTTTAAAATAGCAAAATAAGCTTGTTGCTGTTCTCTGAAGCGTTTTTTTTTTTTTTTTCTAATCCTGAAGTTATTTTTGTCTTCTTAACATCTCCTACAGCTAGTGTGTCATGTTGTTGTCTGGAGGAAAGAATATGGCCAAAACGCCATGACTCACCTCTTTCCAGGCCCAAGGTTGTCCCTTTTAATTTGGATCATGGCAGTTTTTGTGAGGTGAGGCAATTCTGAACGGAGAGATATGTAGAAGCCAGTTTGTTTATGTTTCGTGGTTATGGTGGGGTGTGTGGGTTTGTGTGTGTGTGTGTCTGCAAAGGGGGGAGGGGGTGTCATGCTGGGCAGAAGAGCTCACTTTTCAAGCCAGTCAATTTTGTGCCCTCCCAGAGGCCAGTCATTCAGATTAGCACAATGGGGATTATCCTGCCCAGTCTGTGTTGATTCTTCCGCTGCTGCTCAGACGGTAAAGGACAGGGAGGAGATAAGCTCCTGAAAGTTAGCCGAGCTGTTCGGTTTTGGCCTAAAACAAAGAAAAACACAAGCAGGCAAACATGAACGTTATGACCACAAACTTCAGGGTGTTTTATGATGACTTTATGAGAGACCAACACAAAAATGTCTGTTCATGAGGAAGAAGGAAAAGTATACATAGTTTTCCAAGTTTTGGAGATTTCAAATTTAAAAGCTTGGCTTTGTGTTCTTCCCCCCATTTCTTTTATTCCCCGAAATAAAATCCAGTGCAACCAGCTGTCAGAAGTTACTTCATCAGTAGACAGAGTCTAGGTAAGTCTAGGCCTCAGTGGTTCTTTAGAGAACATCGGAGAACATCCAGCATCATGGAGACCATGGAACCCAGCACAGAGGTCAGGCAGGAAGTTCTGGTTCAGTTTAAAGCAGGGCTAGGTTCCACCAGTGGCGGTTCTAGACCAAATTTACCAGGGGGGCCAGGACGTTCATGGGGAGACAAAACAAAAGAATTAAACAATACTTAGATATTTCATTGTGTGATATATTAAATGAGCCAAAGAGACACTTGTGGCTCCTAATCTAGCAGATGAAATTCAATATGACTGAAGCATAAAGTGCAACATCTTAATTTTTAACTCATTGTTGAAATAAAACTGTAAATGTAAGAAATGAAATCGGTCCAGGAGATGATTTAGTTATGGTTTGAAATCAGCATAAGAAGTTGATTTATGAATCCAAATCAGGATTTTTGTTTGTAAAAAGCTGTTTGAAAGCCATGAATCATTTTCCTTTGTGTTAGGCTGTTATTATCAAGTGTGATGAATATTTTTAGGCAAGGCAAGGCAAGGCAATTTTATTTGTATAGCACACTTTCAATAGCAGGGCAATTCAAGGTGCTTTACATGATTTGGTGATTTAAAAGAAACACATAAAAGAAACACACATTATACATGATACACAATAAAGCAAGAAAAAAATAAAAAAAGCAAGAGAGCATGAACACATTTCATACATATACATGTATTTTAGAATACACTGTAAACCTCCAGAAAACTTTTCATCTCTTGGTCTGCAAAGCAGATGTTCTTTTACAAATGATTGTTTTGTCAAACCTATTATTTTCTTTCTCCACTTTTTGTGGGTCTGTCATATTCACTCTAATAAAATTCACATTTTTGGTTCTAACAATTCCAAATGTAAAAACTTTGAAGACGTATTTATATTAGTTTTTCATTCTTCATCACAGTATTTATTTTTACTTTTATTACAGTATTTACTGTATATAAGGTATATTTGACACTTGTTCTTTCATTTTTTTCCCTTTTACACATATTTTCTCAGAAGAGTAATAATCTGGACAAATCTTACTGCGCAAAAGCATTTTGATCTCAGAAGTAGCTAAAACATTGATTTTCAAGGCAGATTTCCACTCTCAGAGCAGTCATGTGATCATGCAGTACAACCTGCAGACCTGTGTCCACCAGGGCTTGTTCTTAAAAATCAAGACACGTGTTCTAACAACACCATGACCAACCTACTTTACATTCCCTGCTAGTGCTGAGGTCTGTGTAGGACTCCTGCAACATGATGCATGAAATTCAAAGTGAATTTGACATCCAGGGTTCATCAATGTGTATTCTTTTGAGTAGAGGAGTGACAGCCCTGTGCATTATCCATACAGCACCACTATAGAAAGCGAATGAGGGAGCTACTGCATGAAATGATAGTTTTCAATTTGTTTGCTGACAATCAGTCTATCTGTATGCTTGTAAAGTGATATGTATGGCCTGTATTTTCACAGGCTATGTTTCATGGTGCCCCTTTGTCTATGCAAAGTTGTGTCTTGTTTTGAGAGTCGGTGTGCGTTCTGCATCTGCATATGCGTCACTTGTTATATTGTCAGGTGTCGGAAAGCCTGGAAACGTCACAGAGAAGTATCATGTGAGTGACAGTTGTGGGCAGTGTGATTTGGCTGAAGGGAGAATTAAGTCAATAAAGGGTTAAATGTTGATGTAATTCTCCTTGGTCTCATTTGAAATGCAGCAATTTTTCCTTTCAGCAAGGATGATTGCTGCACCTTGGGAGTGTATTTAAGAGCTTTCAAACAGGATCCCTTTTGCTTCTCGGAGACTTTGTTGATGATGACAGTAATAGCTTTGGAAGGCTTTCAGAATTAAAATGCCAAAGGCCTTTTTTTTGGTAATGCAGCACAATGAAAGACGCTGACGAAAACATGACCTTCTGTGTCATTTAGTGTCTCTAGAAAGTGCAGGTGGAACTTGTTTCATGTTGTGTCAAATGATGTGCTCCATCCACAAGAGTTTCAGATAAAGAAACATAAATAAGTTGCAAGTACTCCAATTACACCAAAGACACAGTTTTAAATATTTGATGTCCAAGTGTTGATGGCAAGACAGTGGTGGAAGGAGGTGGCTTTTGTAGCCATTAGGATGAGCCTCTACTTGTGTTTCTTCTTCAGTTCATCTCAGACAAACTGGCCAGAACACAATGTCCAAAAGCCTTAAAAATGAATAACTTTCCTTTTTAAGTACAGCAGAGAAATGGCTGTGATGGGAGAATGAGTTTCCTTTCATTTGCTGCAAGAGATCTACATTTGGCACATTTGCCCCAGAATTGCAAAGCAGCATGGCACAATAACACAAAGGATACCACAGAGAGAACTTGTAAAACAATATATATGCATTGAAAATGAATGGTTGGGGTTTGTCCAGTGACCTAACAGACACACTCTGTTGACTAAATTGCAAATCACTACAAACATGGTTTGCAGTTAGCGCACCAACATTTTGCTAACCTGTGCTTTCCAGTTGGATGCAGACTTGTTGCTCACCATAATCAAGTTCATTCCCATATGAAAAAAAAGCCTGAATGAAGGATCCCAGTTGAAAAGCTCCAAAGAGTGATAGATTTACATTTGGAACACCAAATCTGGGTATCAGTGCCTCACACAATGACTTACATTTATATAGCGCTTCTGAAGACCCTCAAAGCACTTTACAACATCTGCTTTGAAAAACAATGGAAATGCTGAATTTGTTTTTATGTTTCAAATGTTTAATTGTTTATTATTGGTTATTTGGAATTCTTCGTAATATCCTGTTTTTTTTAAATTGCGAATACTAATACGAACAGAAGGAGCTTATTTATCATTTCTGTTGTGAAAACCACATCTTTCTAAGCCAGCCTTTCTCGTTGAGTTTTAATTATTTAAACTCTGTTATTCTCTGAGGTTGTCTGTCTTCCTCTTAAAGTTCATAAAGGTGCAGGCGAGATGAATGGGAGTGGGAGTGTGTGTGCGTGTGTAGGTGTGTGTGTGTGTGTGTGTGTGTGTGTGTGGACCAGCAACCTGTCCAGAGTACACACTGCTTTGGATGAGCTTCATCCTCCCCCATCTGTTGACAGGAGAGCGTGGGTTTGAAAAACGGATCAGCCTTGATTTCTTTTTTCTTTTTTTTTTACTTCTTTATTTACTTTATTAGCATGCAAACTGTGTAGCATGGCTGCTTTTAGAATGACAGCATTTTCAATGCAGGCGTAGAAGATATCCAGTCATCCTTCATAAGCAGTAATGGATTAGCAGAAGCGAGTGGGTAATGGTAGCGGATTAGCTGGATCACCAGAATTTGGCTGAATATTAATATGTGGTGCACATCCACAAGCTGACATTAATTGAATTCATATAGACAGCAAATGTTTCGTCAACATGTGCAATACAGCCATAAGACCTGCAATCGCTGCTTCCGGGGTGGGGGGTGACATTATTTTCCGGAACAGGACTCGTATTCTTTAGAATTTGACTGTGAAAAACATGCCTCTTATTATCCATATTTACTGTCATTATGTGCCTATTAACAGTTTGACTCAGTGTGAATCACACTTTTTTGGCTCTATTATGTCAGAATGGAGCAGGGTAGAAAATAAAATCTACAGCATCATTCAGACAGCCCCCTTTTGTAATGGCAGGATCACACACAGCTTTTATAGTCTCTTTATATAGCGCCTTGACCCCACACAGAGATAGAAAAAAAAAAAAAAAATCAGTGGGGAGAAAATTACAGGTCAAGCTTAATTTTTTTAAACGTCCTTGTTGCCACAATCTGCTTCTGTTAATATTCTCCATGACTCCGTTTTTGCCAATAGGAACACACTCATTATTTCTCTTTCAGGTTGTACAAGGCTGGAGAACACACAGAGAGCTCTTTGGTGACTCCTCTATTCACAATCTCTTTGGATGCTTTTGGTTCCTCTCTGGATGCTCTGCTCTTCTGCTCAGTGACGGTGGTGAGGTTCAGGACTCCTCTCAAATCTGAAATATTAGTTTCTATTTGAGTTTCTACGTTAATTTGAATATCTTCTTGTTTGAACAACTTTTAACTATGCTTTAACCAAATATAATATTTGATATTCTGTAAAAAAAAAAAAAAAAATCAAAGAAAATCATTTTAGCTGATCTTTTCCTTAGTAAAATTGAAAATCTTGTATGATCTTACTTTTGTTTGTATATGAAGCACACCTATCCTATGGGCAGAACTTTGAACTGAATTTAAATACATTCTGTTTGAGTTTGCATCACTCAGATTTAATCTGAAATGCTCAATTTGAATAAATACTTTTGAAAACTGAATCTGAATTAGTCTAATTTGAAATCCAATGTATTAGTTTGGAAATGAATGTCACTAAACTGAAATTGAATTTTATATTTAAAAAAATGAATTTGTTTTGAAACTACATTTCAAGTCACCAGTCCATTGCAGAGAATTAAAACTCGTGACAAAAAAACATATGCCGAATGTTTTAATATAAACAAACTCTGTTTATCTAACCCGGAGAGAAGAAAAATGAGAATCGAGGATTTTTATATTAATGTATCAAGTTTGACGTTTCAGCATCCAGAATGACCCTTCTACCCAAGGAAGCAGGAAGTCATTTCTTACTTTAAAATAAAGTCCATCCATCCATCTATTATCTGTACCTGTCCATGGGTTGCGGGGGGAGGGGGGGTTGGTGCCTATCTCCAGCGGTCACAGGGCGAGAGGCGGGGTACACATTGGACAGGTCGCCAGTCCATAGCAGGGCAACAAACAAAACAAAAAAGTCCAGTACGTATTTCACAGGTATTGTTGGGGTGCAAATAAAAGTGGCACATGTGATTTCATAAACAAAACAGTAGAAAGGTTCTTTGATTTGAAACTGAATCAAGCAAAAGGTTTGATTCTTTCTTTCTTTGTGAGATTATTTTTCCTGCAAGATGAGTTTATTTCAAGGGCTTTCACATGTTTTCAATAGTTTGGAGGTGAGTTTAGTCACACATTGACTGAACATCTCAGCGTTAAAACCTCCAAACAGAAACTTTGTGGATGGAAGTCAAGCAGCAGTCTGCCGAGGTTACGTAAAGTTGAACGGTGAGTCACTCACAACAAGGCTAAATCTCATTGTGTGGACTGTGGTCTGCAGGCTGAAAATTTACAAATACTTATGACACATTTCTGACGAGGATAAGCTGTTGGCTCACAAAAGGCTAAGTGTCTGAGTTAGGAGAGTATGTGCTAGTCATTGTGAATCATAAACAAGAGTGAATGTGGTCTGAGCTACAGAAATGCAGGACATTCCATGCTACAAATCAAAGTGAAACTTTAGAAACATCTTTTCTGATGATAGTAGGAGGATTAAATGGTAGCTTGTGCATCACATCAGGAGCTGTAGGCTCAGCAGAAACCTCAAAGGGCCTAAAACAGGGATGCTGCAGGTATGAAGGGAATCTCTAACAACAGATCTGTTTGGTTTAACATATTCAGGACAATCAAGAATGAATCCTTGTATCCCACAATCGCACAACCTAACAGATATCCGTCAGTAAAATGTCTGCTAATGAGACGCACGGCTGTGTTCGTGCAGACGCTGAGCTTTTCCAGCGGAGAGCGGAGATTCGGGGCTGCTGCGCGAGGGAAGCTGCTTGTGACACGGGAGAGGGGTGGAGGTTTTCAGGTCCGGCTTTATTTCTTTTTTTTTTTTTTTTTTTACAATTTAAAGATGTGTAAACTGTAGCATTAATTTCTAAGTTAGGTCCTTGCTCCGCCCCTCCTGGGCACTGTTGTGCTTGGGGCTTTCATCGTGTTGTGTGCAGGGATGCGTCATGTAATTTGGCTGTCTTTGTTCGCATTGCGAGGTGGGCTGGAAGGGAGAGGAGGATGGTGGCCTCTGTATGGATGTGGGACAGTTTCAGCGTTTTTCAGTTTACTGTGTGTTGCAGGGGTGAGGACTGCCTGGCGGCGTGCTGGGAACTGTATTTTGCATCGTGCAGTTGGCTTCCAAGTTTAATCTGTCGGGCAACTGGTAAATGGCCTGTCCCTGAGGACCCCAAAGCGCTTCACACTACATTCGGTCATTCAAACATTCACACACTGGTGAGCTACATTGTAGCCACAGCTGCCCTGGGGCACACTGACAGAATCAAGGCTGCCGAACACCTGGTGCCAGGAGCCAATTGGGCTTGGTTTGGGGATGTTGTCCGTCCACTGTTGCACTTTGGTGTGCACATGGGGTGGGGGGGGTATTGGGATGTCGGGCATGGGGATTAGAATGGGGGGTCAGTGGCGAATGTCGAAGGTTGGCTGGCTGTGGCCTCTGCTTGTTGCCGGAGGCGGCGGGGGGGCCCGTGTCAGTGGATCTCTGTTCTGGTCTCTGCTCGGGGGTGGTGTGCCCTCGGGTCTCTGAGTCCATTGCTGGATCTGCCCTGGCGTAGTCAGCTTTGCCTGTGGGCTTGTCGCTGCAGCCCCCTGTTCTGGGGGTTCAGGGGGGACTTTGGGCTCCTTCGTGTCTGCCACAAGTTCTGGGTGGCAGATCTATTCCTCCTCACTCTGGCTATTAAACACTCAAATGGAGAAAACGGTGTAAAAACTTTTGTAAGATACAATTATATATTATATGTTTATATATTATATGTTTAAAGTTTATCTTTCCCATGAAAGATATCCCTTTAGTGTCTGAAAGGCCTTGATGTTGTTCAACATTTTTCTTTGTTTTTATTATTGGATAAGTAAATATGGAAATGAGCCACATCTTCTCCCTTCTCTGCTACTTATGACAGAAAACTACACACTGTATGGCTGTAAGCTTTGAATCAGATGGTAAGGGGCTCAGGAATAAAAGAAAGATGCTGTGATTGGTTCCTACAGGAAGGGAATAAAGGGACACGCGTACTGTATACAAAAATACAGCGGGAAGCATCACCAAGCAACCGTGGAGACTTTCTCACTGAGATTAAGGGAAACAAAGTGATTTATCTTCCATTAGATTATTTCTAGCAGCCAGTTTTAGAACTACTTGGGTTTGTTCTATTGTTATCTTGGTGGTTTAAATCTTTATAGAATATTTATTTATTGCATTTCCACTGCAGTAACGCTTATCTATGGTACTGACAGCTTGTTTCAATCATGATCTGTCATGGAGCAAATGAAAACCACCATAAGAGCTTATTTAAAAGATTTAAAACCTCTCTTTTCACTGGAGGCAGTCTTTAAACTATTCAAACCATGCGATATAATCTTTATTTTTATTGCAAAGATGACACTGGCAATGTTTGTGCTGTGTATGAATATGAATATGCTCGTTGCTGCAGGGAAATGCCATTTTGCCATATAAGAAAAGCAGCAGTGATCATGGCCTGTTTGCCTTTCTACACAGGGACACAGTAAACAAATAAACTTTTTAAAAATGGGCATTTAACAAAAATCTGTAATAAATCTAAAACATTTGTACTTAAAAGTAGGTAGAACAAGGTTCTTTTCTAATATTTTGACATAAGGTCCTAAAAGGGAACTCTGAATTTATTAATGAAATAATTTTTAGAAATATCACGGTTTATTTGATTAAATCACCAGCAGAAAGCATAATCAGTAGATGAAAAGAAAAGTGAACCCCAGATTCCTTAACAGAGACAAAGCACCGAAGGAGCGGCACCAAGTCGCTCTAATCAGGGCATTCAATAAATGATCAACAAGTGTGCCGCCTACAGTTTCCTCAGGATGCAGGTGTGCTTTAAAGACAAAAAGACAAAGCATACGTCGAGTTTATCAGCATACACAAGGTCATTCACAGAGCTCTACAGAAAAATAAAGAAACAAAACAACAGATAAATCCTAATAAAAACAATAAATACATAAAAGATATCATAGTGAAGTTCAAGCATCACATAAAAAGCCATTAAACTGCAAATTTAAAGCAAATACACAACTAAGAACATCCATCCATTGATTTTAAATAGCCACGTATTGAAGTGTAACGGTACATGTATCCGTGTTCAGATCTTTCGGTTACGGAATGCTACCACATGGAAGCATAACTGCGTTGCACTTTAGCCACCAACACATGCGAGTCTGTAAACAAATACAGCCCAGCCTGCTGCTGGTAAAGGTTATGGCCAGCGACTCTTTTAAGCGAGAGCAGGAACCTGAATGCTTGCTTCTGTTGTCAAAGTCCCCAGTTTGGGAACACCTCGGCTTCAAAACGCGTCTTCATGTCAACTGGTTACCAACTTCCGTTAGCGTTGAGGGTTGATATTAGCTTCCACAGATGTTACTGAGATGAGGAACACCCCTTAGCCGCCCTCGTCTGCGCTGTTCTCTTAACGTAGCGATAAAGTATAAGCAGACTGGACATCTGGCTGTAATATTGTACGTTAAAAATGCTTCGTCCGGGAATCAGTTTGTGACGTTTGCGTTATTTTGCAGCAGATTATTTGGTGCTGCACTCTTAAGTTGTTAGTCTTTTAGAGTAAATTTGAGTTTGTTGGATAACACTTTGCCTTATTAAGTTAGGTTGATTGTTAGTTCTTTGTTTAGTCCCCCGTTTTCATTCACGACTTCCCTTAGCCTATGTCTTTGGGCACCTTTTTGTTTTATTCAGGATCCCTTAGCACCTTTAGTTTATTGTTGGTTCATTTTCAGGACAATTCTGTTCTGTACATTTGTTTTGGTTGGCTCTATTTCTGAATAAGCTCTTTTGTTTCTCCATCTTAACATCAGAGTCCATGGTTTATGTAACTTCCTCTGACCCCTAGCCCAGCGGGGTCGTAATACCTAAAAATAAAATATTTTGAACTTTTAGATTTTATTCAGTTTGTTATTGCATACATTTTTTTATCTGATAACATTATGTTGGAAAATTTACTGCAAGTACAGTTTGATTTTCAATGCCATTACACAGAAAAAAAAAAAAAATATATATATATATATATATATATTCATTTTGTTCCCTGACTGTACCAAAAATGAACTGACCCATGAAATTGTAACCAAGGTATGTACCAAACAAAGATTTTGGGCATACTGTTACACCCCTACCAAATATCCTTGCAGGGTTTTTTGGGGGGGCAGGTCCAACACAGAGAAACACACAGTCACAACTCAGGACACCTTGCAGGGAGTAATTAACCTAACCCCTTATTGGTTTGTGATAGGAAGCCAGAGTACCGGGTGAGAACTCACACATGCACATGAAGAACATGGCAACTCAAAGCAGAAAGATAATCTTTCCAAAAGGATTTAAAGGCAAACAATTACAAGAAGGAATATGAAAGAATGGCTTCTGTCTGCATATTTGTAGCAAAATTGTTCAGCAATAGACCAAAGTAAAAATGGTGATACATTTAGAGACAATCCAGCGTAACATCTCTGTAGAACAGACCAAAATCCTTTCATAATGCTTTGAGATACTGAGCTTTGAGTTAGGTCACATACAAAACAATCACTTGAAGTTATTTTAGATAAAGGAGTAAATCAGTGATGCAAAAATGGGTTGTTTTTTTTGTTTAAAGCTGCAGCGCTCTGCTGGTCCTTGCATTGCTTCTTCTTCTTGTGTGCATCGTGCTTCTGGGCTGCAGCTCCTGGCCAGAGGCTGTGCCCTCTGCAGCCAATGACAGCATGTGACTATGAAGACGTTAAAAATGCTGTCACTTCATATTGCTCTTGTGCACACACTTACACACGAACCCTCCTTGAGCAGAAGGCGAACAAAGCAGCTTCCCAGAGGCTTGTTTTCATATGTGATAGAACATAAAAGTGAAATGATCTATTAAATAACACTTTTTTTTGTCTCTTAAGTATAAATTATCTTCTACTGTCAAACTGCTTTTATTGGCAGAATAAAACCAAACAGAGTTGGATTTCCTAGCTAGAAACTTGCAAAGGATTTAATCTTTATCGAGTATAGTCCTGGGCAGTAAAACGATTTCAATCGTTTATCTTATAGTCTGATATTTGTCCATAAAATGAAATAAACTCGGCCTAATAATTCAATAACACAGACGATACATGTGGCCTACCAGGCAGCTCATCATTATTTAAGCAGTTATACAAAATGAAGAGACTATAATCTGTAGGGTGAACTTGATTTCCACTATACTTTGGTTCTACTCTAACATTTTTCAGTTTTTAAACTGGGTACAAATCCTGGCCTGGCGTCTTTCTGCATGCAGTTTGCATGTTCTCCTTGTGCATGCATGGGATCTCTCCAGGTACTCTGAATTCCTCCAACAAAAAATGGTCAATTAGTCTCTCTAGATCACCCTTAGATGTGAGTGTGTGCATAGCTGTTTGCCCTTTGTGTCTCTGTGTTGCCCTTTGATGGACTGGTGGCAGGCCCGACCCTAACCAATTTGGTGCCCTAGGCAAGATTTTAAGTGGCGCCCCCTTGCATCGCAGTACAGTACTTGCACTGCTAGTGTACATATACTCACAAGAAACTAGCTTTGTTTTAGACATTGTTTTATTTAAATAAAACAATTGCACATTCAAAACCAGTCAGCTGGGTCTATTGGAGCAACAGAAGTTCCGCTTGATGCTGCTGCATCACTGCTGGATTGTGCTGCAACAGAGGGACAGAAGAGGAGTATGTGACACCAGTCTAATAATAAACACATGATTTTAAAAATACAATAAAATGAAATAATATAAATGAGAAACCTAGAGATAAATACATCATGTAGACCATAGTGTATAATATACAATGTATTTTTTCATATACAAATTATATTAGTAATTCATATTAATTAAATTAATTAAATGCTATTATCATTACAATGAAATTCTAATTAGCAGAATGCAAAAGAATCAGTAAACTGCAGTATAATATTGCATGTGGGAATGCTAAGTTATGCTCTAACATTAATGATGTGCACTTTAACACAGGTGTAAAGTTTAACATGATAAACACACTTTAAAGACAATATGAGCTGTAACACAGTTAACAGCTGGCGTTACAACAATGGAATCATAATTATAATTATTAATGGTATTTTGATTGATTATTACAAGCTGGGAAAACGTGAGATGATGCCAATGAAATTAACATTATTTGGAGACCTGCTGATTAGATCTAATATTTACACATTTGTCCGAGGAAGGTACTCGTATTACTATTTTCCATAATAATAGCGCTAAGCTTATCTGTTAGAACCATTGACTGTTAATATTGTGGTTAGAACTAGCAGATAGCTGGCTATTTATAGATTAGCTAACCATGTATGCTAATGACATTATGGATCATCGTTCTGTAACATCAAAGTAACATCATTAGCATCATCTTTACTGTAACATTACCTTTGTCTTTGGTGCGCTTTACTACTCTTCTTTTCTTTTTTTCCTCCCCTGGGCACCAGATAATTTGGGACTCTTTGACATATTAACTTTTTTTTTGACGCAATAAAAAAAACCGAATGGCGGGTAAAAGAAGTCTGAATGGTGGAGGTGGTTTCCCATCCTGCTTTGCGGTGCCTCATGTTTTGTTCTGCACCGTGAGCTGAAAGTATGTGTGATCCCTTCAACTACCCCCTGGTGAGAATGTATAAAAGACAGCTAATACCTTGCAAAGCCCATAATGGCTCTACTCATTCCAATGTCAACAAAGAACAATAAAAGCAGAGAATTCCTGGTGCAGCTTTGGCGCCCCCAGGGTTTCCGGCACCCATAGCAATACAGCCTGTGCCTTGGGCCGGCCTGACTGGTGGCCGGCCCTGGGTAGACCCTGGTTTTTGCTCATTGGAGCTGGATAGGGACCACCACATGCGGGTGTAGATGATGCATGGAACTGATGCCATCTTAGAAACTGGACTTTTAATTTGAAACCATACTGTGATAATTATTAAAAAATTAAAGTATTAAATATTTATCTTTTTTTGTCCCTGTTTCCCAGCTCTAACTGTACGATAAGAGAAAACAACGTCCCGACCGACAGAACAAGCAATCCAATCACATCCAGGCAGCTTTTTCTGTTTTCCAAAGTTGAAAGTTTAAATTGGTACCATGAAATAGCAGACTGCTTCAGCACATGAAGAGCTGAGACAGTTTTTTCTCTCCCGTGTCTGTCACTTGATGAAGCTTTATTTGTGGACAGCTTGTGGAGCCGATTCGTGGCGATGCCATCTGCGGTTGTTGAGAAGATTTGGGACGCAGCTGCAGAGTCTCGGAGCATGTCTTGCAGTGATGCCAGGGTAATATTGCTGCTGCCATCTCAGCTTCAACTGTTGCTCCAGTACCAAACTGAATCTCAAAATGCCATTCCACTAAAATGAGCGACAGATAAACAACAATTGCTCCTTTCTTTTCAAAGTTAAGATTTCTTTTAAGTCCTTGCAAAGATGCAATCTTCACTTTGAATTGCTTTTGGCAGAAACTCTCCAGTATCTGATTTCATCAAGTAGCTATTCTCTCTCTGGTTCATCTGCATTTTGTTTTAAATAGCTTGCCTTGTGCATTTTCTATTGCAGTATGGGAAAAAGATTTTTACATAGAGATATTATAAAAGGTTACTTTCTTCATTGATTTTGTTGTGGAGGTTCTTAATTAAACTCTGATATTAATGACGGTGAAAATGTCAATTTCTCAGAGCCCCGTGAGACATCATCAGTGTCTTGATTTATTTTGCCCCACTAATGATGGAAAAATTCTACTTTCATTAGTAATAAAACCCTCAGAAATATTTCAGGTCTGGAAAAAGTGAAATATTATGTAACAAATCTTATTTAAGCCATGTTTTCTCACTAGGTGAGATGTGCCGACTGAGTTTATAGTCGTAAACAGACACAGACGAGGATCTCTGTCCTCATCAAGGAAAAGACACTTGACCAACACACTATTCTTTATTTATGTTTTTTTAGGTTGACCTTCCTCCATTAGGTTTTGAAAATGGTCTAATAAACCATATCAGTAGATACATTTGAACATAGATTACATTTAGTATTTGTACCAACTGTTGTCTAACAAATGACATCCCTACCACAAACTTCTATGTATTTTATTGAGATTTTGTGTCAGACCAATGCAAAGTAATGCACAACAGTGACGTAGAAGGAAATGGTACATGCTTTCAATTTTTTATTAATAAAAACCTCCAAAGGTTCGTCAAGCATATCCATTCAGCTGCCTTTAGAGACATCATTTAGCTCAAGGCTCGGGCACAATGACCTATACAAATGGCTGCCAACACCCTAAAAACGATTTTTCAACCATTTCCTACAGTTTCTTTGAGACTACCTTATAAGAATCCAGTGTTTGTAGCCCATTTACAAGTTTGTCGCTAGTGTTAGCGACATGTCCAAGATTTTCTACAACTGCGCCATGAAAGTCCTCTTTGTAGGGCCTTAGGAATGTCTTAGGAACAACCGAAGAAAAATGTGCGATGTTTGTGGATTATTTAGGGTCAGGAGAGCATCTCGGAGTCCCATATTCCTTCGGTGGCCATAAGTATGTAACAAAAAAATATTAAGTTGTTCTTGGTTAGGGGCCTTACGGTGTTCCTTTGAATGCCAAACAGAGATTTTTTTGCCGTTCATAGGAACACGCCTCTGCTGTTCGTAAGGCGACAGTAAGGCTTAAGTTCATTCTTACCGTTTTTGGGGGGTGAGAGGGCATATAAAACCTTCCAACACGTGTTTCAGGTCATGGAATCTCGTACTGGCCGTAGAGGTGCCCCACCCACCAGAGTTGCTGTCTTCACTTTAGTTCTTCCTGCTGCTGCCGATTAAAAGCAGCAACTACAACCGCTACATATTCTTTTTTTTCGTCCTGTAACTGCACTAGTGCTGCCGCGAGTAGTCGACCTAACCAATGAGGTCGAATATGAAATATTGTCAACGTCACTTTTTGCCGTCGAGCATAAAGTTTCAAAGGACCAAAACAACATATTTCTCCCAAACCACTAGATGGTGCTGTGCGCTTTAGTCGCAGACTTCCACTTAACTTAGATGACGGCCTTCCCAGTGAAGACGAAGCGATGGTGTCTCAACGCTGCACAGTGGCTGCAGTCACTACCTGTTCACGTATAAATCATGTGATTCACCCCGTTCGTTCGGCTGAAACAAGGGAACGGTGTTATCAACGTAGCGACCATGTTAATAAATAGCAACTCTTTCACAATAAAGCCACACAGCTGTGCTGCAGTGAGCCCAGAGCGCTAGCAGCAAGCAGCTCCGTCCGCCTGCATGCTCTGCTCAGCCCGATGCTTCAGCATGAAAGACGAAAGAGAAATAGTCTTCCCCGTCTTCGCTGAAGGCAAATGTTTGAGCCATCTGAAAGACTTCTCCATGCTAATGAACAGCCTTAGCTACTTCTAGTATATTAGAGCGATCTTTATTTTATAAGCCACCCACAAACATCCAGCAGAGCTGCACACGTGTGGCGCATTCAAGGAACGTTGGAAATAAATGCTGAGTTCAATAACGTAGGACTTTAAAAACTTCTGACAAAAAACGCTGAAAATAATAACATAAGCCATAAACTTCTGTTTAATGGTGGTTGATAAGCAACGTTTGGTGCATACTAAATATACCAGACTTATTTTCTACTAAGTACTAAAGAACAAAGAAAAGCAATATTCTTTCTATTAATTGTGTCTTCTTAAAATATCAGCATTTTTTTCAGAACTTGAAATTTTGTTTAAAATGTCTAGGATCTCCAGTTGTAATTTGATATCTTGTCAATTCTGTACCAGTTCTCTTCTCTCAACAGTTTACTTTAGGCAAAATAATATAAGCTGTTCCACAGTCTCTTCTTGAAGACAAGGTTTTAAGAGATTGTAAAAGACATTTTGTGTTGATGCTACAACGTTTTTGTCTGTGTTACAAAACCATCAACCTCTATAGCACCAATGCTATAAGCTGAAAAACTTAACGTACAGGCCTGATATGGCTGTTAGTACACAACAAAATCTTGCTGCATCGAACAAAAAAAACATTTTTTTAAAGAACTTTATTTATAGGAATTTAAAAAAAAAATAAGAATTTAGTAAATTAATAAACGTCTAATTAATAAATTAATTAATAGTATATAACACTATTTAATTAATTAAATTCTAAATTAGTGAATAAAGAATTTAATACATAAAACAATTTTATTCAATTGAAATATTTTAATATATGTTTTCTGAATTGAATGGTAATGTTTACTGAAAAAAAATGACGTAGAACTAAATATTTTTTTCTTCTTAAATAAAATAATCGTTTAGACTAATCGATTAGTCTGTAAATTAGTCGGTTGACTAATCGAAATTAAATTAGTCATTTGTGGCAGCCCTAAACTGCACCTGTTTATTGACTCGTCTTCTCTGCATCATTGCATATGTCGTAGATTAAGTGAAGATCAAGTCACACAATGTTGGAGATGGCCACAATAATCCCAACAAAATGTTCTGAATGCAGTAAGATCTTTCCACCAAAGGCTTGAGATTGCCTTGAGTTGCTAATAATGACAACAGTTTTTGTAAGAGGGCTATAAGTATATCGTAGGAAGGTTGCAAGCCACCCTTACGAAGAACACAACTCTACAGCCAGCATATGGTAGAAGTTCACTTAGTTTCCTTGAAAATGCCTGATATTCAGAATAAGAAGTTTCATTGCCATTTGTGTGAACAGTTTCACAACATTAGGAAATTGTTGCGGTACTTTGTGCAAACATAAAATAAACACTTCTGAGCATGCAATATATAAAAATGAAATGGGGTAAACAGATTAATATATACATGAGTGCAGGTTATGATCAGTGCAAAAATCAGACAGGTGCAAAACACAACACAGGGTCATGTGACTGAAACAGAGCAAGTGGTGGGAACAGTCTTACAGTTATTGTTCATGAGTCCAACAGTGGAGGGGATTAAACTGTTCTTACGTCCAGAAGTTCTGGTCCGAATGGACCGGAACCTCCTGCCTGAGGGGAGCAGGTCAAGGGTGAGAAGGGTCCGCTGTGATCCGATGTGCACGTCCAAGTGTCCTGGAGGTGTACAGGTCCTGTAGAGATAGGAGTCTGCAGTCAATCACCTTCTCTGCAGCAGCTTTTTGTAAAATGAATGAAAGCCATACCAACTTCCTAAAATGCTGTTGGAAACTATGCTCCCCTCCAGGAATGTGTATAAACTCCAGAGTTTGTATGAACTGGAAGAGTCGTACGTACTAACTGTTCATAAGAACCTATGTGACCATAGCTTCAAAAGAGATGTATAACTGAATGTCATCTGTGTAGCTGTGATATGAGACAATACCAGAAGTACTCAAAATGTGCTGAAGTGGGAGCATGTAAACAGGAAACAACAAGGGCCCCAACACAGAACCCTGATGTACACCATGAATAAAATCATCCGGACAATCATCAGTCAAGCACTCCAGAAATTAGAGCGATAGTAGGTGTCAAGAAGACTGCCATTGTTGGAAGGAAGTCCTCAGCAGTCCAGGTTTCAGATCACCACAATGGAGAAATGTGGAAGTAGGAGTTCCAGTCAGATGAAACCAAAACTAGACCTTCTCACAAAGATGCAATTATGATCGAGAAAGACTTTACATCATCCTGAATACATCATTTCCACAGTGAAACATGGTGGTGGAGCCATTATCCTGTAGGTGCTGCCTCAGGGGACGGAAGACAAATCCACACCTAAAACCACACGTCTCAGATTTTTCATCAAGAAAAATTGCTGAACACCATGTAATATTTTCCTTCCAGTTCAGAATTATGCACTATTTTGTGTTGGTCTGGTGCATAAAATCCAAATAAAACAGATCAAAATCTGTGGATGTAATTCAAAGGGGTATGAATACTTTGGAACACACAGTGAACTGAAGTGAATATTTTTTTTAAATATTTGCAAAGCCTTCAAATATCTATGTAAAAGTAGCAGATGATAATAGTTGTTGGGACAAGCAGAGAACATTCAAAGCTCTACATGATCTTTTCTTTCTCATAAAAAATGTGTTCTGACCCATATTATCATTTTATGACTGAAATCCCCATTAACCCAACAGAACGAATATAACCCTATGCTGCAGAAACAGAGATGTGACTACAGTATTAATGTTTTGGATGCCTGCACTTTAATAAAGCCTAACATACAGAATAAGCTCCGGCTTTGGGATTGACTTTGCTACAGGCTGAAAGGTGCAACAACTTAACCCCCTCTCCCTATCTCTGCACTCCACAAACGCCACAGCGAGCTGCAGTAACGGAATAACAGTCCCTCCATTAACTGGCTGTGTGAAAAGGGTCTTATAAACGACGGTAAACTCTTTATTAGTTTTACCTCCACACTTCCTTGTGGCTCCTGTTCTGCTGCTGTAACCTTGCCAAACACCTCCCTGAGAGACTTTCAGGTTTGATGAATCAGAAATTACTGTCAAGGGGTTCACTGATTGATGGGATGAGCTCTCTATCAGGACACCTCAGGAAAAGCAAACAGCCAAATGTGGAATGTCTGCACATAAAATAATGTTGTATTAGTGTTAAGGTTATCCTCTGCCTTTATATTTTTCTCTCCATTACCTCACTGCTACCATCGGCACACTTGTGCAAGGATTCTGACTTTTGAAAAGGGTTTTAGATGATGTTTCCTTTCTCACAGAGGTGATGATATCCTGACAGATGAAACCCCCCCCCCCAGCCAAAGTCGTTGCCTGGGTTTGAATGATTTTGGTGTTTCTGCAGGTGAGCTGGTAGAAATTCTCACATTTCTTTGCCTCAGAAGAATACTAAAAGCAACTTTCACAGCTCTTGGATTTAAGATAGCTGCCTCTTATTCTTTCCCACATTTTTCTGTTTCTGGTGTGCAGGGGCATGCTGGTTTTCACCTTAAAAGGTCTTTGAAAAGTCTGACAGCAGAACACTCTGCCCAGACCGACAACCAAAATCTACCTAAACAGCTGGACTCTGCCTTAGACCACAGAAAAGAAAGAATGGGCCATGCCGCGATATCTGCACGTTTATGCCCAACATGGAGGAAAGGAGGCTTGGAAATACAACAGTGCCCTCAGTTGGCTGACAGTAGAACCGCATCCTCCACTGGCCGTCATTCTTGTGGGCACATGGAGGAAAATGGGCTGGGAATTTGTCAGGGGTTGAATTTAAGGGGCCAAGTGGCAGGAGATGCTTGAGGTGATTTGTTGGGATTCTAGACAGCTGTGAGGAGATTGACAGTGTTGCGGGGTCTGCAGAACGGTCAACTCTCTGGCTAACAAGGCGTGGAAGGGACCTCAGAGGGAATAGAGCTATCCTGGAGGTAAGAGGTGAATGCTGACATGGTAAAAATTAATTCCAGCAAGAAAAGCCTGCGGCGTGTGTGTGTGTGTGTATGGAGATTATGGTGCTAAAAATTTAACACCGTTTCATGACTTTTGATTTCGTTTACATGTCTTATTGACCTCAGTAGAATGGAAACCCGGAGTCAATTCATTAAGTCTGAAAGCATCACATTTCATGCAAATGTGAAAACATGCAGGAATAAATCAGAAAACGTGACATGTGACATCATCTGCTTCTTACGTGAGGATTAAAAAAACATGGGAGTTTGTTATTGCTAATGATTTATTTCTGCACTGCTAATTATCATGTTTACACACAGTGGCGATGATAATCAACAACACTTTTTCCCCTCTGTCTGTGCCTGACATTTGAAGGATGACTAAACTTCAAGGCAGCTCATTCAGTGAGGAAAGAGTCATCTCCCTCCTCTAACCATTTGACTCATTTCCTCCTACATTTAGATCTGGACAGTGGGCAAAAAACTGAATTGCTTTCATTATCAATGAGACGATAATAAAACAAAATTCTGATGTCTTCCCGGTAAATGCAGGGAACTGAGCTGCAGTCAAGCTTTCCTTTATGACTCCTCAAAAACCTTTAGATGGTGGAGAGATAGGGCTGGGCAATATATTGATTGATTGGAAAAAAAAAATAATCAATGCACCTCTTGGGTTTCCAAAGTTCAAAGTGATGTCAGCCCGCCCAAGGCCTTCCATCTTGTTTTACAGCATGTATTTATTTAGACTTTGAACTCAGGTCAACTCCGAAAAGGGATGATTGAAATAAAAGTTTAAAAAAATATTTCTTTTTAAAAATAGAGAGGATGAAAAAAATTTTTGGATTCATATCAAACATTGAACTTGGCATTAAAAAGGGCAAACATTTTGGTTTTAATCCACATGGCCCAGCCCTAACCTCCTTTAATTTTTCCAAAACAGTCGTATAATGTCCTATGACATGTTTAACAAAAATAAAATTATTCTTCAAATAGCACCAGGGAATGTTACAGATTGACAAAAATAGTTATTTGTTTTATATGCTGATATATATCAATATCGACTGATATGAAATATATTATCGTGATAGAATTCTTTTTCAATATTTGCCAGCGCTATAGACAGATTTATCAATTTCCTTCTTCTAAATGTTTCAGTTTCCAGGGGTTGGGGTCATGTCACCGATTCTGTTCCTAACCTTTATGGACAGGATTTCTAGGCGATGCCAAGATGTTTAGGAGGCAAGGCAAGGCAATTTTATTTGTATAGCACACTTTCAACAACAAGGTAATTTAAGGTGCTTTACATGATTAAGGGGTAAAATAAAAATAGCAGTAAAACACAGACAAAGCATATAATGCATAAGCATATAATGTAAAAACAACAATAAAGCAAGAAGCATACACTGATAAATCAAAGCATTGCAAAGCATATCATGTAAAAACAGCAATAAAACAAGAAGAATACACAAAACATGATACAACAAGCATTAATCAAAGGCAGCTCTAAACAGATACGTTTTTAGTTGTGGAACTCAGTGTTTCAGCAGTTTTGCAGTCGTCTGGAAGTTAGTTCCAGATTAGAGGAGCATAGAAACTGAAAGCTGCTTCTCCATGTTTGGTTCTAACTCTAGGGATGGTGAGTAGACTGGAATTAGAGGACCTGGGTGTTCTGATGTGTTTGTATAGTAACAGCAGATCCTCAACATACTTTGGTGCTAAGTCATTCATTGATTTATAAACTAGTAGGAGTATTTAGAAGTCTATTCTCTGAGCTACAGGGAGCCAGTGTAAGGACTTTAGAACTGGGGTGATGTGCTCTACTTTCCTGGTTCTAGTGAGGAACACGAGCAGCAGCGTTCTGGATCAGCTGCAGCTGTCTGATTGACTTTTTAGGCAGACCTGTGAAGCTGCTGTTGCAGTAATCAATCCAACTAAAGAAAACGCATGGATGAGTTTTTCGAGGTCCTGTTGCAACATCAGTCCTTTAATCCTAGAAATGTTGTTCAGCTGATAGCAGACTGACTTTGTTATTACTTTTATGTGACCCTGGAGGTTCAGGCCTGAACAAGTCCACTTAGATTTCTATCCTGATCAGCAATTTCTAGCTGTATTACCTGGAGTTGTGTGCTGACTCTTGATGGTTCCTCTTTAGGTCCAAAAGTAATTACTTTAGTTTTGTTTCTGTTCAGCTGGAGGAAGTTATGACACATCCATTTATTGATTTGCTTCATGCATGTACTTAGCATTTGGATGGGTTCAAAGTCACCTGGTGACATCGTAATGTAAAGCTGAGCATCATCTGCATAGTTGTGGTAGTTAATCTTATTGGTTGTTATAATCTGGGCTAGTGGGAGCATTTAGATATTAAATAAGAGGGGCCCTAAGATGGAGCCTTGGGGCACCCCACATGTGATTTCTGTTTGTTCTGATGAAAAGTTTCCTTTTGAAACAAAGAAGTTCCTGTTCATTAGGTAAGACTCAAACCAGCCAAGTACCGCACCAGAGAGTCTGACCCAGCTCTCCAGTCGTTCTAATAGTACATCATGATCAACACTGTCAAATGCTGCACTGAGATCCAACAGAACCAACACTGTGGTTCTACCACAGTCTGTATTTATGTGGATGTCATTGAAAACTTTGACAAGGACAGTCTCAGTACTGTGGTGAGCACGGAAACCAGACTGAAAAGCATCAAAGCGGTTGGAGATCTGGTTTGGGGGCCTCAAGATTTGGTCTCTGCTTTCTGCAGATGATGTGACTCTGTTGGCTTCATCAGACCGTGATCTCCAGCTTTCACTGGAACAGTTTGTAGCCGAGTGTGAAGCGGCCGGGATGAGAATCAGCACCTCCCATCTGAGACCATGGACCATGGTCTTGAGCTGGGAAATGTTAGAGTACCTACTCTAGGTCGGGGAAGAGGTCCTATCCCTTGTGGAGGAGTTTAAGTTTCTCTGGGAACAATGGAGCGGGAGATCGATCGACGGATTGGTGCTTTTACTGTTGTTCTATTGCTGCTTTTACTTTATCCCCTAATCACCCAAAGCACCTTGAATTGGCTTGTTGTTGAAAGTGTGCTATACAAATAAAGTTGCCTTGCCTTGCCTTGGGGAGTGACCGAAAGAACGAGATCACGGATACAAGCGGCTGAAATTGTAACGATGCTGGGTTGTTTGGGGGTTTTGTTTATATTTGGACTCTAGATTCTTCTTTATTGCTATTTTGAGTTATCATGAATGCTCTTGTGTTATTTCTATACTTTAGTCTAGTCTTTTGTAGTTTATTCGTCTGTGTTCTGTTGTGCTTTATTTTGCACATTTAGAATTTTGTTCTGTGCTTTGACTTCTGCTTAGTGTTTATATCTTTTATTTATATTTTTTCTTCTGGGTTTCTACCTTCTCTCCTGTCTTACTCATAGGTTTTTGAACTTTGAGTTTCTGTTGTGCTTTTGTGGTATTTCCTATTTATTTAGATCTTATCCTTTAGTTAATACCCTTCTGCATTAGTGTTCTACCTATGCATTTAGGGTTATTCTTTATTTAAGCCTTATTATGTTATGTTTCAACCTTTGTTTTCCTTCTTGGTTCTGTTGATTTCCTTCCTGCCATTCTACCTCCTTCCCAGCTGAAATTCCCCTCTGTCTGCTCAGTCATTCCCCCACCTGCATCTGATTACCCTGATTAAGATTCCCTCTGGTTCCTTTGTCATTTTAAACCCTACCTTCAGTATTTAAGCAGCTCACTTTTCTGTCACACCTTGCTGGATTCTCCACCTTCCTTCCCTTCCTGCCCTTCCTGCCCTCGTTATATCCTTCCTTCGTCTACCTGCTGAGTGTAAATTGTAAGTCTGCGCTGAATTCATTAAATCAATTTTTTCATCACACCTGTCTGCATTTGGGTCCTCCATCCTCAACAATGTACCAAAAATGAGTTTCCTCCGCAGGGTGTCTGGGCTCTCACTTAGAGTTAGGGTGAGAAGCTCTGTCATCCGGGAGGGGCTCAGGGTAGAGCACATCGAGAGAAGCCAGCTGAAGTGGCTCGAAGTCTGGGTCTCTCTGCTTAAGCCTGTCCCCTTGACCTGATGCCAGATTAAGTGGAAGATGGGTCATATGGGCTCAGGTTTTTGAGGAAAATATTTTACTTACATGGTGAACAGCAATAACAGTTGGCTAGACTAACTTTAGAGGGCAACAGAAAATGTAGCAGATCACTCAGCTGAAGAGTCAGAGATAGGAACTCACCAGAGTTCTCTGACATTAGTCCACAGACTAACATTGACTCCTTAGGGAATTTCAGTTGAATTTTTAATCATTGCCCTTTGTTAGCACCCAAGCGTCATAAAATTGTGTGGTGGAGTTTTTTTTTTTACATTTTAGGTCTTTCGCATTATTTAATTAACGTGTTCCGACCATGTTGGTCACACTGGTTCCTTCTGAGTGGTTTTCACTTCAGTCAGACTCCCGTGTTGAAGCACTGCACCGCTCAGAGGTCTGAATACTCTCATCATGTGCAGAAATGTCATAAAGTTTCGTTTTTCAATGACTGAAGATTTTCTTTTTCCATGGTTGAACGTTAACACAACATTCAGCTGCTATGGTTTTTAAAAATGACTGCATACTCTGACAAATGCTAATGTTTGCAGGTTCGTTGCTTTGACTCCCTATCTTTGTTGTGGAAATTGAAATCAATCTGTGCAATGTTCTCTTACCTACTGAACATGTACCTTACTCATTTTATGTCATGCACAGATTGGCTCTGTGAATAGTTAATGTTTCCTGTTCCAACTCCAAGTGAGGAGCACATATTCAGCACAGCATGATCACAAATTCCACAGCTGCCATTAAGTTGTGCATTTAGACCCCCGAGAGCCACTATACCAAAGATTAGATTTACTGACTGAATCTTAAAGTATAAATGTGCTTTGGCTTCTCATGTTGACCACTGTGGGCCTCTGTAGAGCCCCCATGATGCTGGCCTGGCCACTCTCTCCAGGCTCCAACCCTATTGACCATCTGCAACAACAGATTAAGATTGATCCACAAAACTCCACACTAACAATCCTCCAGTTCTTTGGAGAATATGGGTTGTTAAGAAATCTACTGTAAGACACAATAATGTGTTGAATCGGAAGCAAAACGGGAAGTTATATGATGATAATGTTATTCTCATATCTGATTTAGGGTGAACCACAGCACAGAGACGGCCCTTCTGAAGATTTTAAATGATTTTAGAATAAATTATGACGCTCAGAAGGTGACAGTGTTGGTTCTACTGGATCTAAGCGCTGCCTTCGATACAGTGGATCACACTATTCTTTTAACCCGTTTAAAACAGATCGGCCTCTCTGGTGCTGTTCACAAATGGTTCACATCCTATCTCACAGACAGGACTTTTATGGTAAGTTTAGATACCTGCTCCTCTAGGGTCCATAGGATTACATGTGGTGTGCCCCAGGGTTCAATTTTAGGCCCAGTGCTTTTTAACCTTTATATGCTCCCTCTTGGCAGCGTCATCAGGAGACATGGAGTTAACTTTCACAGTTATGCTGATGATACACAGTTATACATCTCCATGTCTCCCGATGACACACGGCCAATGGATGCACTTTTTAACTGCATTTTAGACATTAAATCCTGGATGGCAGAAAACTTTCTCCAGCTCAACCAGGACAAAACTGAAGTTTTAGTCATCGGTCCTGAGGCTCAGAGAGAGAAACTTTTACCAAAACTACAATCACTGTCTTTTAATCTCTCTTTACAAGTGAAGAACCTGGGCGTGATTTTTGACTCTGAGCTGACTTTTATTCCTCACATAAAAAATATCACTAAAATAGGTTTTTATCAACTAAAGAACATCGCCAGAGTCCGCCCCATTCTGTCTCGGGCCAATACGGAGACACTGATGCATGCTTTTATCTCCAGTAGAATTGATTACTGTAATGCCCTGCTTTCTGGTCTTCCCAAAAAGAGTATATCAGGTTTACAACTACTACAAAATTCAGCAGCACGTGTCCTGACGAAGACCAGGAGGCGGGAGCACATTACACCGGTCTTAAAATCATTGCATTGGCTCCCCGTACATTTCAGGATCGACTTTAAGGTTCTTTTAATGGTTTTTAAGTGTCTTAATGGTCTTGGGCCTTCTTATCTCTCTGAACTGCTTTTACCATATAAACCTTCGCGGTCTCTGCGCTCCTCTGGCAGCCGTCTCCTTGTCACCCCAAAAGTCAGGACACACAAGCATGGCGAGGCGTCTTTCCAGTTTTATGGCCCTCACCTCTGGAACAGGCTGCCAGAGAACCTCAGGGCTGCAGAGAATATTCATGTTTTTAAGAGCAGGCTCAAGACTCACCTTTTTAGCTTAGCTTTTAACTGATTATTATTTATCACTGTTTGTTTAATTGCTTTGGATGTTTTATATGATTATATTTTTATCAGTTTTACTTTTCAATCTTAGCACATTAATTTACCGTTTCTTTTTATACTTTAATTTATCTTAATCCCCGTTCCAGTGTTTCCTCTGTGGGAGCCCTCTGCCCCGGGAGCGGTGGTCGGCTGTAGCTGCCTGGGTGCTCTCCGGGTGGAGCTTGGGTGGAGGTGGGGGTCTTGGCCTTGCCTCCACTGGGTGCCCTGTGTCAGTGCCTCGGCTGGTGCTGTTCATTTACTGCTGCCGGGGCAGATGGCTCCTCTGATGGCGTTTCCTTGCATGGTTCATCTGCACTCGGCCCAATGTCCTTTTTTACCTTTTCTTTTAACTGTGTGTGTGCATGGGAGATGGGTTGGGGGGAGGGGGGTATAACTGTGACCATGCTTTTAAATCTGTGGGGGAGGGAAGGGAAGGTGGTTTTATGTGGGGTCATTTTAATGTGTAAAGCACTTTGTGATGCAACTTCTTGTATGAAAAGCGCTTCATAAATAAAGTTTGATTTGATTTGATTTGATTTGATTCTTTTACAAGAATAATCTAAGTGCATAAGATAAACAATTAAACAAGCCAACATGCAAATGCAACATGTGCATTAAAAGACGAGAATACAAATGCATTTATGTAAAACATGAAGATAAGTAGCAACTGGTGTTGCTAACCAAAAGCACTTTATTAACCAGAAAGAAAAGATGCAATGAGAAATCAAGCTCCAGTCCAGTTCTCGGTTTCTGTGAAGTGTTTCAAATTAAAGTGATGGGAAGCACAGAGATGTCAGGCGCTGATCAAAAGGCAACTGTATTTTTAATCAGGGGGCAAAAGAGAGCAAGACTTTTAGCTGCTAACAGGAAGGCTAAATGGAGCACAGCCTGTTACTCTGCCTTTTATCTTCAGACCTTTTAACTACTATGTCCAAACCATGTTGAATTTTTAAAAGGTGGCAGCTGAAATGTTAACCAGGCTAACCATGCTAATTTCCAATTTCAGATTCTAAAAACATCTTAAAATTTCTATCCATCATTCTTTTGTCTTTGTTTATAAGTAATACTAATATTCAACTGCTGTCTCACACACAGTGTGACGTCACTTCTGCTACCAATATAAATAAATAATGACCACTCACAGCAGGAGGTTTAGAAAATAATTTTGAATCTACTTACATTATAGAATTTTAGGGGAAATTGTAATAAACTAGAATGAGCAGGTCGAAGCTTTACAAAGACCGGAGCGAACTCTGGTTATTGTCTCCAGGCAGGTCTGTTATGAAAAACATATGCTGAAAAACATGCACAGTGGGTAAATTGGAAAAAGAAAACCCCACAAACATAAGCACAATTTCAGTAAAGACAGGTCTTGGTGTGTTGTATATTAAGGGCTGAAAAGAAATATGGAGGTTCAAGTTGACACACCGTTGTTACACCTGTGAACCACCAGAGCAAATATTCACAGATCTGGATTAGAAAGCAGGTGTGAAGTGAGTAAAGATGCAATCAGTGTGCTATAACTAGCAGAGCTGCTGTCTGTTATTACTTCCACACTTTATTACAAGACACAGCTGGTTCTGTGGTTGACTAGGGTGCAGAGCCATCTTGTGAACACGCCTGCATACTGTCAGCACAAACACTTCAAACGTATCTCATATAAGTAGAGGAGGATCATTGCAGAGGATGAGCTATCGAACAAGAACACCAAGCTTGGCCCTGATTGGCCAAGCTTGGTGCAGTTGGTGCATCTGCAGTTGATCATGATGTACTATTAGAAACACTGGAGAGCTGGGTCGGACTCTCTGGTGCGGTACTTGGCTGGTTTGAGTCTTACCTAATGAACAGGAACTTCTTTGTTTCAAAAGGAAACTTTTCATCAGAACAAACAGAAATCACATGTGGGGTGCCCCAAGGCTCCATCTTAGGGCCCCTCTTGTTTAATATCTACATGCTCCCACTAGCCCAGATTATAACAACCAATAAGATTAGCTACCATAACTATGCTGATTTTTAATAGTTAAAATCAGAAAATAAGAACAGGATTTTCACAATGCTTGGTTTCTAATTTAAGATTATTTAAATAAAAAAGCCAAGCAGAGAAGAAATGGACGGAGACCAGAGAAGAAAAACAGAAAGCGTTTCAGTAACAGGTGGTACAATTTAAAATCAGGTATTTTGTCTTAAACGTCCATTTTAAGCGGTTGTCTAGTTCCATGTCAGTTAAAAATCAATATTTATCTCTGAAAAGGCTTATTGAGTTGTCAAAAAACAATAAAAACATATTGCAGCTCACTTGGTATGCTGTGTGTAAATATTGTATATCAGAAATCTTTGGCTTCCCTCAGTCTTGGCAGCATCCCCATATATATATATGAGATATTTACACCAGAATCAAACCTCTGACTTGCCAGAGGATTTAGTGTTTGTTTGTGTCGTGTAGCTGGAATTAAAATACTGGACACATCCAAACTCCTATAAATAATTAACTATTTTGCATAAAGTCTTTGAAACAATAAACATTGTTTTCCCTGAAGATTGTGTGACCTCCAAAGTTCACCGTCACCAACTAGGTGCCTTTCTGAATATGTTTGGAATATTTCCTGCATACATCCTGATGGAAAGGAAACAAACAACAGCCTCTGGGAGATATTTCCCATGTGAGAGTCGTGCTGTCCATATATAAATGCAAACACTGTGTGCCCACGCAGGCACACACACACACACACGCAGACAGAGAGACTCCATCTAATCGCAATGACTCCAATTCTCATGTGATTGTCAGCGGAGCTCGCTTCATTTTCAATCAGATTTACTCTCATCATCTGTGCTTCTCTGAGTATCATGAGCTTTGCTTTCCTCCCCCTATATTTGTCACACCCTCCCCGAACACCCCTCCCTGTTACTTCTGGTTCCTCTGCAAAGCTTCGCATTCACAACCTTCTGCTCGATGATAATCTTACACCATCTCTTCGCCGCCTCCAGTTCCTCTTCAACACTAGGGGTGCAGCCTGGTTTCTGTCTGGCCCAGATGGCTCCTGATGGATTGCACGACTGACTGATTGGTTCGTCAACAAACACAAAGAGATCGGGTCTACTTAAAGCTCAAACAATAACTTTCCCATACAGAAAGAGGCCTGAAATCAAAGATCAGACATAATTAAATAGTAAAATGTTGAGAGGAAGCTTTTTTTAAACTAAAGCGTCCTCACAGGTCTGCCTAAAAAGTCAATTAGACAGAACGCTGCTGCTCGCGTCCTCACGAACCAGGAGAGCAGACCACATCCCCCCAGTTCTAAAGTCCTTACACTGGTTCCCTGTAGCTCAGAGCATAGACTTTTAAATACTTTTACTAGTTTATAAATCATTGAATGGCTTAGCGCCAAAGTATGTTGAGGATCTACTGTCACTATATCAACCCCCCAGACCTTTAATTCCAGTCTGCTCAACATCCCTAGAATTAGAACCAAACATGGAGAAGCAGCTTTCAGTTTCTATGCTCCTCTAATCTGGAACAAACTTCCAGAAAACTGGAAAGCTGCTGAAACACTGAGTTCTTTTAAATCATGGCTAAAAAACGTATCTGTATAGAGCTGCCTTTGAGTAATGCTTTCAGGTATCATACGTTTTGTGTACACTTCATGCTTTATTGCTGTTTTTACTTTACCCCCAAATCATGTAAAGCACCTTGAATTACCTTGTTGTTGAAAGTGTGCTATACAAATAAAATTGCCTTGCCTTGCCTAATGTTGGAAAGATGGACCAATGTGAAAGCATAGTACCAGAAACTGATTTGAGAAGATCTGTGATCCTGTATTAACTGCGGCTGTCACTTCAGTGACGACAAGATGGGTCAACCTTTTTCTCCAGCCTGTGAAAGTAAACCTATCATCATCGTCGTGGACTGAGAGGCTGCTGAGCAAGAAAGATGCCCCCGCCTCAAAATCAATGGATGGATGGATGTTCTATGCCTGTAGGCATTATTAACTGGCTAACTAAGAAGAACTCAAAAATGTCCTGTTCCCATCCGTCCGTCCGTCCGTCCATCTATTCATCCATCAATCATCAGGCCAAAGGTGGGGTACACCCTACGTAAGGTCGCCATAGGAGGGCAATACGATGGACTGGCATGTCCTGTTTGTTGAGTTTAATTCACTTTCACTTTGTTTTAGGATTGAGAAACTGGGAAATACTTCTGTCTTTAAACAATATAGATAGGATTAGTAGGCCTGTTAGTTGGTCGACTTTGCCCAGGCACCTGAGGAGTTTACACCTGTTCAGGGGTACTGCCCCATCGCATTTTCTGCCCCCCCCCCAGTTTATCTAATTAATCCAGAAAAACAGAGCGTTATTTTTATTTTTTTGTTAATTCAGAAAAACAGAGTGGCATTTATTTTTTGGTAAAACCTTTCTTCAGAAAAACTGCTTTTTTATTTTTTTCATGTGAATGCAATACGCTTCCATATATTTGTATCCATGTTATTTATACATTTATAAATGTCACAGTTTCAAAGTAAATATTCAGTTAAAAAACGAAATGTTTAGTTTACAGGCTAAATATTTAGTTTACTAATTAAATACTTAGCTCCAAACTAAATATTTAAGAAAACAAGCTAAACATTTAGTTTACAAACAAAATATTCCACTTTGAAATACATACTTAATTAGCAAGCTTAATATTTAATTTGAAGCCAAATATTTAGCTAGCAAGCTAAACTGGCTAGGTAAATATTTAGCTTCGAACTAAACGTTTACCTCAGAGCTAAATGTTTACCTAATATGCAAATTTACTTGCCGATTAGCGGAAGTGGACTACCAAAATAAAAGCGGGGTCCTGCAACGCTCTATATAAACTGCAGGCGAGACTGAATTTCGCCCCTTTATCATTGTTTATTTTGTCCCAACATGTGCAACATTTCAGCTTATATTATAGGATGAGCCGTTTTAACAGCAATCTAGACGTTTACTGAGGGATTTACAGTAACAGTGACTGCAGCAGGAGTTTATATGGAAGACTCAGCTTTTATTTTGAAAGTCCCCAACTGTAATGAAATGTAGTCTGAGCAAGCCAGGTTCATGCAGCTGACCAACCAACATAAATGAACTTCAACAAGAAGAGATGTGACTCTCCTTATTTGTGTTTGTAGAGTTAACTTTTTCTCTTTGTTGATCAACCTGGAATAAGTTCAAAGGTTTTTCTTATCCTTCAAGGGTTTCATTTACTTTAATGCATTGGAACCATATAGACAGATTATAGTTAGAGTACAATTACATTTGAACCATAATAATGTTTTATCCTCTCCAGTATATGGTTTTAACCTTCCCTTTTTACCCATAATTCAAAGCTTGACTGTCTGCATCTTTAGTGTTCTGTCTATATGAAGTCCTTTATAGTTTGAAACATTAAACAACCTCTGTGACTTTGTTGTGAATTTAGATAAAGTTGTTACAAGTTTTACAAGTAGGGATATTCATTTCATCCTAAAGGACAGTGCACACTGAAGTTCCTCAAGCGGCCACAGAACGTTCTGTAAAGACATATCCAGGTGCTGAAGAGTTGGGCTCTGACTATCACTAAGTTAACCAAAAAAAGTAGATTCACTGCACCCTCCAGGGAAGCAATCAAAGTTTTGAATATTTCATGAAGAGCAACTGCAGGGATTCAAGCATACAGCAGATCACAATCATGCTGGAAATGTCCAGAAAAAGTCAACTTTTGACCTTTTGTGAATTTAAATTGCCAACGAGACATTTGTTGGCCAAGATTTCTCTGTGAAAAATCACATCTGCACATGAGTTAGACTCCCAAGACCAGCTGCAGAGCAGATCTGGAAGCTGGGAAGCAGATGGGGTGCAGCTCCGTCTCAAGCTTTTCTGGCAAGCAGAGAAAAGGAGACAAGGGGATGAGAAAAGAATTGCAGCAATTAAGTCTGCAACAGAAGGAACTGGAGCTGTGTAGCTGAGAGGAAAAACTACCTGATCACAAAACGTGACTCAACGATGCATTTACTTTCATTTGCTTTTAACATTTACTCAGCCATAGGAGCTCTGTGGTATAAGAAAGAGGAACAAAGGAGACAGCTGGATGGCTTTTGCAAGCAGTAGCTGTAAGGTAGCTGTTTCATCATTGCGATGTGTTACTTCATTGAATTACTTTTTCTTCCCCAGCATCTGTTTATCACTGAGCTCTAATCCTCCACTCTCCCTGTGGGAAAAACGTCACTTCATGCGAAACTTTCAAGACACAATACAGGGATAGGCACTGACAATTAGTGTGCTTAAACAATTTAAAAAATCACCGCTCAACTTTCTCCAAAGAGTGATCAAAGCAGGTTCAAAATGTCAGAATGAATTACTGAGCAATGATGAAACTTGCTGCAAACAAAGAGGAAGCACATTTGAGACCACATTTTGCTTAGGAAGCACAAAATACTTGCAAATCTAAACCCTACGGTTAAAATATGCCGCCGAAGGCCCACCTGTTATCATTCTCACAACGTTTCACATCCGTTTATGCAGCAGTCACCATCTTCACTTCAGACTATAACAACCTGTCGGTTCAAAGCACATGAAAAACACCGGCGCATGAAAATCCTCAAAGAACATCAATAGCATAGTTACGGCACCTTCCTCAGACACAACATGGTGGGCTAATTTGGTCGACCGCAGCGTATGATGGACCATTTTCCAGCCCAATTGGACTTCAGTGGCCATCAGAAAAAAGCTCTCATTCTGCAGCAGGTAATGGTGAGCTGCCTTCCCTGACAATATTAGATGTCATTCAGTGGGCCGCTGTTGGGACAGCAATTACCCCCGCGCTAATGCCTGCCTGCCCACTGCCCGCTGGCTTTATGATTTCTGCCGCTGGTTCCTGCTGGCCACTCTGTTTACAGTGGAAACCTCATCAGACACAGATCCTCCAGATTAGACCAGATCCCCGACCCGCATGTCAGAACAGACTCAGCCTCTGGCTAATGACCACAGCCGGAGAGGCATCAGGCCCACACACAAAAACACTTTAACAAGGACAAGAACCTGGCCTCGTAAATACAACAATGCTGCTCTTTAATAGTTCAAACCCTGCACATATTTATATTTTATAAGCCTGGCAATTATGATGTTTAACTTTTTTTTTTTTTGCTTTAACCTCTTATCCAATTTATTATTGACTGAGACAGAAACATTTCTACAGAGAGAAGCAAGACAGCCAGAGGTTCATATCAGCTCTTGGTGACCAGAATCAACATCTTCATGGTAATTTGAGTTAACAAGAATATTGTCAAACATTTAACACTTATTTCAGTGATTAAATTCAAAAAGTTAAACTTATGTCTTATATTTTATAAATGCAAATATTTCAATTCTTTATTTCTGTTAATTTGATTATTTTAACTTACAGCTAAAAACAATATCTCTCACTATAGTAGAATATTAGGTCAGATAAAAAAAAAATTTAAAACAAGAAAGTTGACCTATTGAACGGAACATTTTTCTGTGGAACGCAATTCCAAATTATTCACGGAAACCCCGTCTATTTGTGGATTTCTCTGTGAAGCAGATCTAAAATATTTAAAAAGAAATCGCTGCGTAGGAAGCTGGAATACCACAGAGCAAAGCTACTCGACATGCTGTTGGTTGGCATTTGCAAACCAGCCAATCCAGGAGCACCATTCATTTTCAAGGTGCTGATTGGCTGTACTGCAGATGTTAGCTTTGGTGGTAGCGCTAGGACAGTTTTATTGTATATTAAGTATTATTGTATATTAAGGTATATTTGGTGTATTAAAATAGACGGGAGTATTTTTAGAGGGGCTACAATAAATAATGGGTGGTTGTGGTCCATAATATTTTTGGGGGGGGTTCTGCCGCATGAATTAAAGCATCAATGTGGTGTGGCATGAAGGCAATCAGCAGAGATGTTACAGAAATGTTATTTTGTGGCCACTTTATGTCCTGCACAGTAATGTTCTGACAGTTGTCTAACAGATTCCCCAAGGCCTTACACTGGGAGAGTAAAGCTGGCTGTTCACAGTGCTGCATCCAAGCATATTAATGATTAGTTTAGTGGAAGAAAAATATGGTTGAAAAGTAGTGGGTTAAATGCAGCCTTTAGAAGGTTGTGAAGCAAAGGGTATATTGGTGGAGATTCACACAACGTCAGCTGCAGCTGGAGTTGAGCTTCAGCTGCCACCACACGCAGACATTTCCAGGATTGGGCTACGAATATCACATTCCTTGTCTTAAGCCTCTCCTGAACCAGAGACAAGAACAGAAATGACTGACCCGGGCTGAGGAGAACCAGATCCGGACTGTTGCTGTTGTAGGTTTGTGATAGCAGGTGGAGCGGGCAGACGGACAGGCGGGTGGAGAACTAGGCAGACCAGCGGAGGAGATGGAGCAGAAGCCGACCGGGAGGAAATCCAGGGCGATAGGTAAGTTGTTTCCGGAAGGCTTCACCGTAGGAACGGAGATCAGAAAAGGAAACCAACTTCGGAGGATCAGAGATCAATCTGTGATACGTGGAAGACTGGATGAACACGGAGATGGGATGGAATCTTGAGTTTGACCGTAGATGGACTGATGACTTTTTTGATGGGGAATGGACCGAGGAACCCGAGGAGCAAGTTTTCTAGGATGGGATCTGAGCGGAAAATCTTTGGATGAGACCCAAACCTGTTGTCCTGATGAATAATGGGGTGCTGGTCGCCTCTTCTTATCTGCGTAACATTTGTTCCGAGCGGCGGTGCGTTGGAGGGCGGCGTGAGCCTGGTTCCAGACACGTCTGATGGCACGGATACGAGCACGGACCGATGGCAAAACTGGTTCAGGGAAGGAGTCTGGGAGAAGAGATGGTTGGTAGCCGAGTGATATTTCAAAAGGAGAGAATCCGGTTGCTGAGGAAACGTGAGAGTTATGGGAGTATTCGACCCAGGGGAGATGGATAGACCAGGTAAGTAAGTTAAGACTGCACAGACAACGGAGGGTGTTTGATTTCTTGATTAAGTCTCTCACACTGACCGTTAGACTGAGGGTGGTATCCGGAGGTGAGTTTGGATGTGGCTCCCAGTGCAGAACAGAACTGTTTCCAGACGGATGAAATGAATTGTGGACCTCGATCGGAAACTATTTCGGATGGGATTCCATGGAGTTTGAAGACGTGAAGAATGAGCTGGCGGACCGTTTCTGTGGATGAGGGAAGTTTGGGAAGGGCGACAAGATGACAGGCTTTAGAAAAACGATCAATAATAGATAGAATGACGGTTTTACTTCTGGAAGGTGGGAGTCCGGTAATGAAATCTAGAGCAATGTGAGACCAGGGACGAGAAGGGGTGGATAGTGGTTGCAGGAGACCAGCTGGAGGTTGATGAGATGATTTATTTCGGTTGCAGATATGGCATGCTGAAATATACTCTACTACGTCCTTGTTAAGGGATGGCCACCAGAAAAACCTATGGAGGAGGGGTATCCGTGCTCGGAGGGCAGAGGGCACATACAGACGTCCGGGAGGTTCCCCCACCTGGGTCGGGTTCATCTTGGAGAGCGGTTCGGATTGACTTTTCAATGTCCCAGTGGTATCTGGTTGTGTGAGGGTAGGAGCCTGGATGAATGATTTCTTTAATTGTTGAAAGGCGTGGTTACCATCAGGAGTCCATTTCAATTCAGTTTATTTATATAGCGCCAATTCACAACAGATGTCATCTCAAGGCACTTAACAAGAAGTTATTTCAATACATTTATACAAACATTCCAATCAGTTAAAAAGTTTCCTATTTAAGGAATCCCAGCAGATTGCATCAGTCATTGGCGTGAGGTTGGGCAGATTTCCAACCACAGCAATCCTTCAGCAATCCCTCATACTGAGCAAGCATGTAGCGACAGTGGAGAGGAAAAACTCCCCTTTAACAGGAAGAAACCTCCATCAGAACCAGGCTCAGTAGGAGCGGCCATCTGCCACGACCGTCTGGGGGTTTGAGAAGACAGAGCAGAACACAGAAGGAACAGAAGATCTGGTATAAGAGTAATTTCTATGTTACAGAAAGTAAAAAGTTGATAACAGGACACAGCGGATGTTCAGTTACTGAGAGGATCATCCCAGTCGATGCCCCCCGTCCAACAGGGCATTGCAGCCAAGCAGGATACCAGACCAGGTATATCTTCTATGGGGAGAAAAACACTGAGAGAAAACAAAGTTAACAGTCGAAATAACAGAATGTACTGTAATACAACTGGAGAGTCGTAGGAGAAAAGGAAGTAGCAGAGTGAAGAAAATTGGTAAGTCTGTCCTCCAGCAGTCTAAGCCTATAGCAGCATAACTACAGAGATAGCTCAGGATGACCTAAGCCACTCTAACTATAAGCTTTATCAAAAAGGAAAGTTTTAAGCCTGGCCTTAAAAGTAAACAGAGTGTCTGCCTCACGGACTAAAGCTGGGAGCTGGTTCCACAGGAGAGGAGCCTGATAACTAAAAGATCTGCCTCCCATTCTACTTTTAGAAATCCTAGGAACTACAAGTAAACCTGCAGTCTGAGAGCGAAGTGCTCTTTTAGGAACATATGGAACAATTAGATCTCTGATGTATGATGGAGCTTGATTATTAAGGGCTTTGTATGTAAGAAGAAGGATCTTAAATTCTATTCTGGATTTAACAGGGAGCCAATGAAGGGAAGCTAAAACAGGAGAAATGTAATCTCTCTTTTTAATATTCATCAGAACTCTTGCTGCCGCATTTTGGATCAACTGAAGGCAATTTGAAGGTTTTTTTGGAAGAAGTGAGGGTATTAAGTGGTTCAGCGAGTTTACTGTAGTTGTTGATGAATCGTCGGTAGAAATTGGCAAAACCTAGGAAATGTAACTGTTTGCGGGTCTCTGGGACTGCCCAGTCCCTGATGGTCTCGATCTGATGGTCTGCCCTCACCTGCCCGTCTCCCAGAATGAAGCCAAGAAAAGTTACAGATGTGACATGGAACTCACTTCTCCGCCTTCACGTAGAGACGGTTTTCCAGGAGCCGTTGGAGGACTTGTCTGACGTGGACCTTATGTTCTTGGAGGGAATGAGAGAAAATGAGAATATCATCGAGATACACAAACACAAACTTGTTCATAAAGTCACGTAAGACGTCATTAACCAGATTTTGGAATACGGCTGGGGCGTTGGATATTCCGAATGGCATGACCATGTACTCGAAATGTCCAATGGGTGTCTTGAAGGCGGTCTTCCACTCATCTCCCTCTCTAATGTGGACAAGATGGTAGGCGTTTCTGAGGTCCAACTTTGAATAAATCTTTGCCTGACTGATGGGTTCCATGGCGGAGGAGAGTAATGGGAGTGAATATTTGTTCTTAATGGTGATTTGATTTAATCCTCTGTAGTCGATGCAGGGACGAAGTGAACCATCCTTTTTATTCACAAAGAAGAACCCTGCACCGAGATGGGAGGACGAGGGTCTGATGATGCCGGAATCCAATGAATCTTGAATATAAATTTCCATAGCTTCTCTTTCTTTGATGGAAAGGTTGTACAGACGACCGGAGGGAAGTGGGGCACCAGGTAGAAGATCGATAAGGACGATGAGGTGGAAGAGAGAGAGCAAGATCCTTGTTGAAAAATTGACATAAATCGTGGTATTCATTTGGGATGTTTGTGAGTTCAGGGATGGCTTCTGGAGTGGATTTAGATTCTGTTTTGACCGGAATGGCTGATCGAAGACAAGATTTTAAACAATGAGTGCTCCAGGAATCAATTCGGCGGTGTGTCCAATTGATTTGTGGGTTGTGGGTGACAAGCCAGGGATACCCCAGAACTATGGGATTTTCACTGTTGGGGAAGATGAGAAATTGAATTTCTTCTTGATGGTTGCCAGAAACTATTAAAGTAATGGGTTGAGTTTGATGGGTTATGGATGTCATGATGCTGCCATCAAGGGCGGTGACTGAAATGGGATGACTGAGAGCAAAGAAAGGAATGTCCAAATGTTTTACCAGATCAGGATGAATCAGATTTTGTTCAGAACCGGAGTCAATGAGGGCTAATTGATTAGAAGGGGTTTTCTTTTCTTCATTAATGAGTGTTACAGAAACGGAGAGTCTGTTAACTTGTTTAGACCCCGCCAGGACCCCTACCTTCACTGACGGGGAGCTCCTTTTGGGCGAACAGGGCAGTGGGAGATGTAATGGTTTGGAGATCCACAGTAGAGACAACAATTCTCTGCAACACGTTTGTCTTTCTTGTGGGGTTCAGGGGATCCTTCTCTTGGGGTAGGTAATTGCTTTGGAACAGGTGAATGTTTTCATATTTCAGAATGGATGGAAGATTGATCTCTTGTTTTAATTCTTTCACGAGAACATCTATCCACCTTGATGGCTAAAGCGATCAGATCATCTAGAGTTTCGGGGTCATCGCTTGTGGCTAGGTCGTCTTTGATTTTTTTTCATTAAGAGCTTGGTAGAATGCTCCCTTGAGGGCCGGATCGTTCCAACCTGATTCTTCAGCTAGGATCCCGAAATCTACTGCAAATTCTGCAACTGGACGAGATCCCTGTTTCGTGGACCAAAGCTTTCGGCCTGACTCTTCCTTATTTTTAATAGGAGAGAAGGTCAGATTGAATAGTTCCAGGAACTCCTCTAAGGTTGTGTCTTCAATTGTTTTTACATTAAAAAATGCTTCTGCCCATCTAAGGGCTTTTCCTCGGAGGAGTCCAATGATATAGCTAATCTTTTGTGTATCTAGATGGAATGTAAGGGGTGAACGGTTGAAAGCTAGTTGACACTGGAAAATGAAACCTCTTGTTTTTTCTAGATTTCCTGAGAATGGTTCTAGAGGTGAAGAAGCTACATCCCGGAAGCCGGAAGTAGGAGAAAGTGATTCTTAGTGAGAATGACCTAGTTGAGCGGAAATATCAAAGAGTCGCTGACTTAATTGACCTATTGTCGTAGTTTGGATGGATAATTGCTGTGATAAATCCTGAATAATGTTTTCGTGTTGACCCAATAGTGTGCCTTGCAGAGACACGGCATTCTGGATCTGGGCTGCTGAGTCGGGTTGGCCAGATGGTTCTGTCATGTTTGCTGAGTTAAATGACTCATAGGCATCACCAGATTCAGAAAACCAGACTATAATGTATGGGTTTAAGAGGGAGGGAACGTATGACTGTGTCTGTATGTCTTTGTCTACCTGTCAGGTTGGATCTTGGTCTGCCCCCTCGCCTGGCGCACCTCAGGCCTTACACTTAATGGGGGGCAAATTTCCCCTCCGTCACTCCCCGCCGGTGATGGGGGCCCCTGCCTGCCGGTGCATCGGTGGTCAATCCGGTTCGGACCTGGTGCGTGCCTGGCCGGGCCTGGGGGTGGGCGGTGTGTCGGTCGGCCGATGCGCTGGGCCGATATGTTCCTTTGGTTGGTTGGGGCCCCTCTTTTAGAGGTGCCAGGTTTGGGATTGTTGGGTGGTGCCTGCTCGGTGGCTCGGCGGGATGCGGATCCGGCGTCTCTACTCGTTTGATCACCTGTTCTGTGCGCACCGTGCGTGGCCGGTTCATTGGCGGGTTGGACCGGCCCTGGCCCTCATTGGATGCCTGGTCTCGGCGCCCTGCGTTGCGCAGGATCAGGACCCGGGAGCTGGCACAACTTGGTGTCCAGATGCTGGCTGAGCCCGGCCTGGGGATGCTGTCCGTCCCCTGCGGCTATCGGTGGGGCGCTGGGATGTTGGCGTTGGGGATTGGCCTAGGGTGGAGGCGGCAGAGCCAGGGGGCCCCTCGTCGGCCGGTCCCTTGTCGGGTCCCTGCTGGGGGGTGGGGTGCCCCTGGGCTCCGGCTCTCCCGGTCCATTGACCGGCCCGCCCTGGCGCGGCCGGTTGCCGGCGGGGCCCATGGGCTCGTCCCTGCTGCCCCCCGGGCCCCTGCATAGTGGCCGCTGGACGTTCCCCTGGGGTTCTCCTTTGCTCCACTCTTGGGGGATGCGGTCGGCCCCACCCGGGTCCGCCTGGGGCTCTGGGGGTCCTTTGGACGTCTTTGCTCCAATCTCCTTCATGTCTGCATCGATTCCTGGGAGACGGATTGATGCCTGCTCACACCAACTATCGAACACTCTTATGGAGAAACCTTATATGCACCAGCATGCTAACACACACACATAGATGTGGGGTCTCTGGTGTTTAAGGATATATTCTTGGGCTGAGGTTATCATTACTAGAGCTTGATTAATCGGTACCATGAGTTTTTCTGTGACATTGTTATTGTATTTTTATATCTATTTTTGTGTGATGTGGTTGTGTAATTCTTAGTTCACAATGTTTGGTTGGTTTTGTCGATGTTCCTTTTTCGTGTTTTGTTTTGTTTTTCCCCCCCTCTCTCTGCCATCCTGTAGGTATGGAGGCAGACTTCAATGTCTTCCTGTATTTTCTTTGTTCCCCTTCCTCTCTTTCTCAACTCACCCTCTCTCTTGACTTTTTGTTTCCTACCTCTCTTCTTCATCTTCCTTCTCCTTAATTTTTCGTCTACATAACATCAGGAAATAAAAACCCCAATAATTCATAAAGATTTTTCACACATATATCAAGTGGAGGACTATAGCAAAAGCTGTACTGCTCCGCTTGTGAAAGTAAATCTGTTGGGCTTCTACTTGGTACTCAGACACCAATTCTGAGCTCCATTCTGCCAAACAGGACACGTAAAAAAAAGAAAAGAAAACCAGACTATATTGTTTGGATATGATAAAAGATGTTTGTTGAAGCAGAATAAGAAGTCTCTGGTTGATCGCCGGGGAAAAGCGGGTCCACGGTGGCAGACGGAGGATCTGCAGCAAAGAAGGAGATGTAAGAAGGTGTGAGGAAATTGTGAGGCAAAGAGTGGATATTTACTCACGGGGTGAAGGTGATGTCCGATCTTGGAGGGAAGGATGTAGGATCCGAAACCAGGAAGTGAGAGGAGGCTGATGTAACGCTAGGTGGTGTGTGATAGCAGGTGGAGCGGGAAGACGGACAGGCGGGTGGAGAACTAGGCAGACCAGCGGAAGAGACGGAGCAGAAGCCGAGCGGGAGGAAATCCAGGGCGATATGTAAGTTGTTTCCGGAAGGCTTCACCGTAGGAACGGAGATCAGAAAAGGAAACCAACTTCGGAGGATCAGAGAGTCTGGATCGGGACCTGGGAGGAAACCAGGAAGGATTAGCACACCGAAGAAAAACAGAGCAATCTTTTCTGGAGATATCGGCTGGCCGTGTTACCAAGCTGGAAGCGAGAACCATCTGGCGTCATCTTGCAGTCTCCGTTCCTCTTTTGAAGCTGGGGATGATGAGCCTGAATGAGCACCACCTGTCACCGATCAGCCACGCCCTTGGAGAGAAGGTAGGAGAGCACACACACACACACAGCAAAAGCACCGGCAGAGACACGGATCCTAACAGGTTCTGGTTCTGGTCCACTGGATTTTCTAGAGTCCTCAGTCAACTCAGCTATCTACCAGAACATAGCTTTATTAATCCCAAAGGGCAATTCAGTTTCTACAGTCAGTCCACTGTCTAGACATACAACCATTCCCACAGCAATAGTATATAGCTGGAGTAACGTGATAGGGTCTGGGTCCAAGTACAGTTTATAGATAAAAAGACATCAGAGCAGAATAAATAATGATAAAAATATAAAAATAATAAATACAAAATTCAATGTTACCAAAAAGTAATAAAAATGCAATAAATAAATAAGGGGAGATGAATTGCACATATCCGTGGCTCCTAAAGTGCATTGTGCTAATAACAGATCGGTCCATAATTATTTCCTCAGCTCAGCATTTAACAGCGTAATTGCTGAAGGAATAAATGATCTTCCGTAACGGTTTGTCTTTTTGGAGGGCTGCAAGTAGCGCCGACCTGATGGCATAAGAACAAATTTATCTCCCAGAATATGATGTTGGTTCATCAGACTTTTTGGTTTTTGAAGAACACGTTTCTCCCAAAGGGAATTTAGGTCGCACATTTGGATTCCAATGATTTTGGAGCAGACTTTCACAATATTATTTAAACAATTTTTGTCCTTCAAAGTAATGTTACCAAACCAACAAATGAAAGAAAAGGTGAGAAGGCTCTCAAGGAAAAATACACAGTGCACAATATAAACCTGGAAACCCCAAAGGAATTTATCTTGCGCAATAAATGGACTCTCTGCTGGGCACGTTTGACCACTGAATCAGAGTTCATTTCAAACTTAATCTGAAAATCAAAAACCGTACCCAGATATTTAAAAGAATTTTCGATCTCCACATCCTCACCATTTTTTCTAAAATCGATTATGAGTTCCTTAGTTTTAAGAACATTAAGGTCAAGGAGGCTGTCGTCACACCACTTTACAAAATCAGAAAGTGCACATCCGTGCTCTGACTCTGTGCCATGGAGGAGTGACAGCAGAGCAGTATCATCAGAAAATTTAACAAGAAAACTGTCCTCTTTAAGAGACCTGGTCTGCTGACCAGCTTTATGGAGAAGCTGACTTCATTTTCCAAGAGGACTTGGTACCAAGTCACACTGCCAAAAGTACCAGTACCTGCTTTGATCACCATGGTAACACCAACACATCAGAACCACAGGCTAATCTCCTCCTCCAGACCGAATACTGGATCCAGACACTGTACAATACATGCGGACAGGTGGTAATCTAATTTTCTGAGAAAGATAACCTGGCAGTCAGTAAGAAACATCCAAATTAACAGGAAATAAAACATTTGATGAAAGATATCGGTCTGTGTGTGAATCGTTATAATTCATGAGTTTCACATTTTGAACTGATTTACTAAAATTAATGAAAATGTTCTAAGATTTTCTGAGTTTCTAAAGTACAACTCAAGTTCTGTCTTAGAGTTCAGGCAGATGATCTACAGCAACAATTTAACTCCTATAGTTTCATAGTGATATTCAGATCAATCATTCGTCCTCCTAAGACACTAAGTACAAAAATATTTTGTGTTCATGGACTTTATGTGAGAGTTTATGGTTCCAGCCGCCCCAAAGCCGCCTAAGAAAAACTCTCAGCAGGTATAAAAACAGCATGGGAATTAAATTACCACCAGTTGTATGGGGTCAAAACAGGATCAGCTCAAAGTGAATGAAAAAACAGAGTGTAAAGTTGAAAAATTGTAAATTGGGAAAAAAAAATTTTTTTAACTTCAATTAGAAAAATTTGGTATAAACCTACAACTGTATCCAAATACAAAAATTCCAAAAATGAAAATCAGAATAAAAACATATATTTATATATAAAACTTGCAAACTGAGCTGCATTTATGTAATAATTTATTTTCTCTGTTTATTTGTTAAAACTCCTGTTTTGTATTTTCAGATTGTTTGACAGTTTTTACCTTTCTCTTCCCCTTCACTTTCAGTCCTCCGCTTACACTTTCAATTCAGCCTTTTCGTTTCCAGAGTTGAACCGGATTTTACATGGGGGCGGGCTCAGAGCCCCCGCCATTTCCAAATAAAGCGAGCCCAGAAAATGCTTCTGACACAAACACATAACTTGTAACGGCAAAAATGACACATGATCACAAACCTAAACCTACCGCAGATGAACAGTCGTCCACCATTCCAGCATTTGTTTAGCCACATCAGAAGAACGAGGATCATATTCCTCTGCAGTGCCAACAACAGAATTGCTTCTCGAGTGGAAATGACGACTGAACTTATGTCAATCATGTCCAAGGTAGCCAATGGCTTCTAAGCCCCGCCCCAATGAAAAATTTGGTTCATCTCCGAAAAGGAAAAGGTTGAATTGAAAGTGTAGGCTGAGAACTGAAAGCGAAGGGGGAGAGAAACATAAAAACGCGTGCAACCATCATTGCGTTGCATAAAATGGCTTCACAGGCATGGATATTGTGGCTACTAAAATTGCACCTAAATCAACAATGTATAGGATTATCAAGAACTTCAAGGAAAGAGGTTAAATTCTTGTTAAGAAGGCTTCAGAGCGTCCAAGAAAGTCCAGCAAGCGCCAGGATCGTCTCCTAAAGAGGATTCAGCTGCGGGATCTGAGTGCCACCAGTGCAGAGCTTGCTCAGGAATGGCAGCAGGCAGGTGTGAGCGCATCTGCATGCACAGTGAGGCGAAGACTTTTGGAAGATGGCCTGGTGTCAAGAAGGGCAGCAAAGAAAGCACTTCTCTCATCAGGGACAGATTGATCTTCTGCAGAAAGTCTGGTGAATGGACTGCTGAGGACTGGGGCAAAGTCATATTCTCCCATGAAGCCTCTTTCCGACTGTTTGGGGCATCTGGAAAAAGGCTTGTCCGGAGAAGAAAAGATGAGCACTACCATCAGTCCTGTGTCATGCCAACAGTAAAGCATCCTGAGACCATTCATGTGTGGGGTTGCTTCTCATCCAAGGCAGTGGGCTCACTTACAATTTTGCCCAAAAACACAGCCATGAATAAAGAATGGTACCAAGACACCCTCCAACAGCAACTTCTTCCAACAATCCAACAACATTTTGGTTAAGAACAATGCATTTTCCAGCACGATGGAGCACCGTGCCATAAGGCAAGAGTGATAACTAAGTAGCTCGGGGACCAAAACGTTTAAATTTTGGGTTCATGGCCTGGAAACTCCCCAGATCTTAATCCCATTGAGAACTTGTGGTCAGTCCTCAAGAGGCGGGTGGACAAACAAAAAGCCACTAATTCTGACAAACTCCAAGAAGTGATTATGAAAGAATGGGTTGCTATCAGTCAGGATTCGGCCCAGATGAAGTTGATTGAGAGCATGCCCAGTCGAATTGCAGATGTTGTGATTGCATTTCTCATAAGATGAACTGAACAGACTTTTGAATGTCTGGGAGCTATTTCAAAGATGGACTGAGCAGACCACATTTCCCAGCAATCCTAGCAGTGACCCCCAACACACTCCTATTGGTCCGTGACCACCCACAGTGACATCAGCGATGAGATCAGAGTAGTCGCGCCCATTTTGAATTGTTCTCCAGCTGGAAGTTCTTGGATGAACTACTGCTGAACAGAGGACATCTCACCGGTGAAGATTCTCTTTTGTTCTGACCCGCTGGACCGGGAAAGAACTCGCTTCGAAGTGCTCATACGGTTTGTGTATCTCGTGTGAGCTATATCAGAACTGTTCCCAGACAGTTCGTTAGACGTCGACCTACAGGGCATCCAGCCTGCCTTTGGGCCACACAGTCCTTAAAATCCTGTACAGGTTTTTTTATAACTCTTCCTTTTCTTGCTCAACTACGGACACAATTCACTCTCCTCCTAGTGGACTGGACCTCCTTCAAAGCAAAGTAGGACTGAACCGGTTCATTTATACTAATATTGTGTCTGGGCTGATATAAATGGAGAAAATAGAGTTTTAACGAGTTAGATCTCGTTCATTGTTGGTTAAATTGTTTTTAAGCGCTGTACCTGTTTGCTCATTTTTGCGTCGTCACACGTATAAATCTGAGCTGTGAAATTGCTGTCTTTGAAACTGTCTGTTTTATCCTGAGCAGATCACACCATACTTTTTCCTTCCTCTGGTTTTCCCTCTCTCTCCCTCCCTGATAACTCCGTCGGCAGAGTCGGGCTCGGTCCGGCCTGCGTTAGCTGGTCTTAGCTGAAAGTTTAACTCCGTTGTCTTTAGTCTGTTGCTAAAGCAGAGCCCTACCACATGGACGCTTTCCCCATGTGCTCCTTTAGCCAAAGCTATTTTTTTGATTCTTTCTTAGACTCCATGTGCTCCCCTCCATCTTGGCACAGAGCTGAGATTTATGACTTTGTCTCCTAGGGTATCTGTGACTTGGGCTCCCTGGAGTGAGGGCCCCCCCTCCTTTTCTGACCCGAACATCAGCTGTCTCACTGATTTCATTTCATGTTAATTGTGTTTAATGTTCACCTATTATTGTTGTCTAAGATCTGTAGTAATTTTTGCATGCTTTAGAATAGATGGGAGTTTCTATTTCCTAAATAAATTCCCCTTATCTTATAGAGAAATTGTCTGGGATTACTTGGAGTGAGGCATACAATTAATGTCCACAGCGTTAGAACTTATTCCTTCACCTATTGTTTAATTATCTGAGACTGAACAATTTGGCTATATATATATATATATATATACACTACCGTTCAAAAGTTTGGGGTCACCCAAACAATTTTGTGTTTTCCATGAAAAGTCACACTTATTCACCACCATACGTTGTGAAATGAATAGAAAATAGAGTCAAGACATTGACAAGGTTAGAAATAATGATTTGTAGTTGAAATAAGATTTTTTTTTTACATCAAACTTTGCTTTCGTCAAAGAATCCTCCATTTGCAGCAATTACAGCATTGCAGACCTTTGGCATTCTAGCTGTTAATTTGTTGAGGTAATCTGGAGAAATTGCACCCCACGCTTCTAGAAGCAGCTCCCACAATTTGGATTGGTTGGATGGGCACTTCTTGCGTACCATACGGTCAAGCTGCTCCCACAACAGCTCAATGGGGTTCAAATCTGGTGACTGCGCTGGCCACTCCATTACCGATAGAATACCAGCTGCCTGCATCTTCTCTAAATAGTTCTTGCACAATTTGGAGGTGTGTTTTGGGTCATTGTCCTGTTGTAGGATGAAATTGGCTCCAATCAAGTGCTGTCCACTGGGTATGGCATGGCGTTGCAAAATGGAGTGATAGCCTTCCTTATTCAGAATCCCTTTTACCCTGTACAAATCTCCCACCTTACCAGCACCAAAGCAACCCCAGACCATCACATTACCTCCACCATGCTTAACAGATGGCGTCAGGCATTCTTCCAGCATCTTTTCAGTTGTTCTGCGTCTCACAAACGTTCTCCTTTGTGATCCAAACACCTCAAACTTGGATTCATCCGTCCACAACACTTTTTTCCAGTCTTCCTCTGTCCAATGTCTGTGTTCTTTTGCCCATCTTAATCTTTTTCTTTTATTGGCCAGTCTCAGATATGGCTTTTTCTTTGCCACTCTGCCCTGAAGCCCAGAATCCCGCAGCCGCCTCTTCACTGTAGATGTTGACACTGGTGTTTTGCGGATACTATTTAATGAAGATGCCAGTTGGGGACCTGTGAGGCGTCTGTTTCTCAAACTAGAGACTCTAATGTACTTATCTTCTTGCTCAGTTGTGCAACGCGACCTCCCACTTCTTTTTCTACTCTGGTTAGAGCCTGTTTGTGCTGTCCTCTGAAGGGAGTAGTACACACCGTTGTAGGAAATCTTCAATTTCTTAGCAATTTCTCGCATGGAATAGCCTTCATTTCTAAGAACAAGAACAGACTGTCGAGTTTCAGATGAAAGTTCTCTTTTTCTGGCCCTTTTGAGTGTTTAATTGACCCCACAAATGTGATGCTCCAGAAACTCAATCTGCTCAAAGGAAGGTCAGTTTTGTAGCTTCTGCACCGAGCTAAACTGTTTTCAGATGTGTGAACATGATTGCACAAGGGTTTTCTAATCATCAATTAGCCTTCTGAGCCAATGAGCAAACACATTGTACCATTAGAACACTGGAGTGATAGTTGCTGGAAATGGGCCTCTATACACCTATGTAGATATTGCACCAAAAACCAGACATTTGCAGCTAGAATAGTCATTTACCACATTAGCAATGTATAGAGTGTATTTCTTTAAAGTTAAGACTAGTTTAAAGTTATCTTCATTGAAAAGTACAGTGCTTTTCCTTCAAAAATAAGGACATTTCAATGTGACCCCAAACTTTTGAACGGTAGTGTAAATGTTCCTGGAATCCAACAGGATGGTGCCCCTAAACTTGGTAATTTTTACATAAAATTATTAATCTTATTAATAATTCCCCTAAGCAATTATTCATAATTATTCATAGCCTAATCCTACCTATCTGCAGCACAACACAGAGGTCCTGAAAAAGAAGGGCCAACACTGCAAATACTGACTCTTTGCATAAATGTCATGTAATTGTCAATAAAAGCCTTTCAAACATATAAAGTGCTTGTAATTATATTTCAGTACATCACAGAAACAACTGAAACAAAGATCTAAAAGTAGTTTTGCAGCAAACTTTGTGAAAACTAATATTTGTGTCATTCTCAAAACTTTTGGCCACGACTGTAGATGTCTCCATGGTGTGTTGTCCTGCTGTTACCCGTCCTGCTCATCCATGTTCTGTCTCTCCATTCCTGCCCTCATCATCACCTCCTCCACCAGCAGCACTCTTTTCAATAAATATCCTTGCACATTCCCGGTGTCTGCGTTTGGGTCCATGCTTCACACACCACACTCCTGACAGAATGATCCGGCACGATGAGATGGACCCAGCAATCGCCCAGGAGATCGCCGCCCTGCACAAGGACGTCTGGGTTACCCTGTCCAGGACGTCTCCCCTCACCCTCCGATTCGCATCTCCGGGGCTGTGGAGATCCTCAAGGTTCTTCCTCAGTTCCGAAATGTGTTCTCCGCTGGGGATCTCAGCACGCTGCGGAACGAGGCGGAGACGGTTCGCCAGGAAGTGTGGGATCAGATCACCGGTACACACTCTCCGCCTCCACCATCTAACCACCGGTGGAGCAGGGAGCAGAGCGCCTCCCCCTCACCAACTGCCTCTGTGGCCGCTGCTTCTTCATCTAATCCTCCGTAGACCGACGCAGCACCCCTGCCTGTCCGTTCAGTCCATACCTGTCTGGCTGCATCAGTCAAACCAACATCCGAGAAAGAGGACGTCTCAGAGCAGGGTTCCGCTTTCATCGGGACAAGGCTGGCGTTCTGTTCCCTAGGCGCTGGTCCTTGATGGTATGAGTCTCCTCTACCGCCTCACCGCAGGCAGCGATGCCATCGAGGTAGGGCCGCTTCCGGGGTGGAGGTGCGAGCTGTCTGCTCGCCCCCGGTCCTCCCTGCCACTATTAGCGCACCGGCTCCTCCCAGTCTCTCGGCTCTCGTCAGCCCGTCGAGACCAGCTCCTCCAGTCAGCCTGTCTGTTCCGGTCAGTGAGCCAGTTCCAGTCTTAGAGCCAGTTTCAGTCTCAGAGCAAGTTCCAGTCCCACAGCCTGCCGCCATTGTGACTGAAGTCCAGGAAGACTTCAGTCACGATGGCGGCAGGCTCTGGGACTGGAACTTGCTCATGTTAAATGTTTCAGATCACTCTGCCACCACCGCTATTCAGCACTTGCAAGCAGTTCAATGGATTGTGCGAATACATAGAAGAGACCCAGGGCAACTTTGACACCAACAGTAACTCCAAATAAGACTAAAAAAGTTAAACCCCTGACAAGTGCCCGAAAAAGATCGAAGATTGAGAGCGACCGGCGTAGGAGCACGCGTTGCGAGAGCGAGCAGAAAGGAAGAGCAGTTCCGTTTTTTGGCCACAGGTGTCAGTCACGAGTTTAAATTTCTGAAAATTGCATATAGCCCCTTTAAAACTTGAAAGAGTCGATCTCTGCAGCTGATTGGTGGCAACTGTTTTCTAGACAAGCTAACATTTCCTGAGTTGGTGCGTGTTGCATCACATATGCAGAGAGGACGCTGGGGAAATCTGCAACTATAGCTCCAACTAATGAGAAAACAGCTTATTGGCTAACTACCTCTTTGCCAGCCAGAGCTCATGTTGTAGGAATTACTCGTCTTTTCCCTTAAAAATCAGCAGATAGAAGAGGGACAAAGGATAATTGCACAGTCCCTTCAGAGACAACAGAATGAGCTTCATGCACCCCATCCACACTTGTTCACATATGCCTATGTGGAGGAAGGCATGAGTGTGACGAAGGGTTTTAGCCTTGCTCCTTGACTTTTCTCTTATGTTCCCTGGCTTGCTGCTTGTTGGTCTCCTTCAGATTAAAAAAAAAAATCTGATCCTCGCTCAGAGGGGTTCTTCGCCAGAGCCAAGAAGGAGACCTCAATTACACCTGCATCGAGAGGATGACTGAGAGCTGTCACCTTTGCTCGACACTAACTGAGCATTCATTTGCTTTCAATACTTAAAAGAAGCCTGTGTGTGGCTCTCTTGTGCCAACATTAAAAGGATGAAAGAAAATGTGCTTTAGTTTGCTTTATACAGGAGGAATCTTTGTCAGAAAGGAGAGGGATTACTTCACAGCAGGAGGCTGGATCTCTTACATCTCCCCCATACACCTCCGAAGCTACAGATAGTGGTTCCCAGCTGAAGAATCGCCTTAAATAACAAGGTGATGGGGTTCGTTATTTAAGAAATCTAACTCAACTTAGTAGTTTGATAGAAAGTGAAATGTTTATGAATCTTTAAATTCAAATATATTTCCTGAAACATGTATGTTATACATTCATTGGTGTGTTTTAGATGCAGGAGCTGCAGCCGCAGTGAACAGCCATATAGAACAAAGGGAGGTCTTACACGAGCAGGTAACATGAAATTTACATGGCATTCAAAGAGATGGGTTATGGAAACAGACACAGTGCCGGTATCGAATCAGCAGAGGTTGGCTTTGGCTTTACTGTATACGACAAAGGCAGTCTCAGCAGTGCTCCCTTATAATTCATAGATGTATGAGGGAGAATACTAAATAAGTGTGTGTGTCTGTTGGGTAAATAAAGATGGCTGACAGAAGATTGGCACAGATATGTTTGAAAAGTTGTCGATTTATTTAATGAAATGTTAATTAATTCAAATTTCCTGCAGCATAAAATATACTCATCCTGCTTTACACAAACCTCTGGGACAAGTCTTATGTATGTTACAGCTTTGAAGGTGATGGTGATAGTCTGACTGAAATTGACAAAACACAAAAACATTGGAGGATGTATTCATGAATCTATAGCCCCAGACTTTTTCACTAAACTGAAAAACATAATAATTTGGTGTTTATTAATCATCTATCATGTTGGTAATAGTTCTTCAATTCAATTCAGTTTAATGACATACAGCCAAGAAATGAAGCCCGTTTGTGAAGCATAACTTCCTGTCATGTCTAAGAAGTATGTGTCACTTATAAAGTGGCCATGTTTTGTGTATAGTGCATCAGTATCAGGATCAAGGCTGTAAAATGTACAACCTGCTGCTACGTAGGGACAGAGAAATTTACCTCAAACTGTGGTGTCACACATTTTGAACAGCTTTTTATATGTGCTGTTGGGCAGCATCTGGATACATTTTCCACAATAGAAAGGAAAACATTGGAATAAGTAATTTGGGGGCATTTATAGTTGCTTGGTCCAGAATAATGAACAATACATTAAAAAATAGCTTATTCAGTTTTGTGCAAAGGGATTTTTGTTTTATTTTTATCTAAAAATATAAAAACATAAATACAATTATGGGATTTTAACTGTAAAACAAATAAATCCTTTATAGTGGGCACTCATAAAACAAGATGGGTTTGCGTTGTTCAAAATGTCATGTAAGTTTTTTCGGCTCCTGACATATAATATTCATATCAGGAAGGGCATAAATAACTTGGTATTGTGATAGCTGTGAAAAAAGCAGAGCAAAATAAAAAGTAATGAATATTTTCCCACTTCTTCGTATTATTTTAAATGTTACAGTTTAAAGGAATGTATTCATGATCATAAGTCAGCATTGCCTTTTTTCTTAGCAGGTGACTAAAGAGGGGGGACTGATGCTGCAGTTTCAGTTTAGATCTCAAGGGAAATTAGCTAATCATGCTGTAAACAACCAAGAAAAAGATGATAGTGTTCTCCATCTACCTGCCTATTTACCTTCCATTCTGCCAATGATTCACTCCCCATTTATCAGCCATCGCTCACGTTTAAAACGCTGACTGTCTCAAAAAGAGTTTCTCCATTTTGCTGTACAGCTGTGTAATGGCTAAACGAAAGCTCAGTTCGCTTCATTTCCCCCACTGCATATATCTCTGAGCTGGAAACCACAGGTGCCCTTTCAGGTAATCCATTTTCTTGTCTCGTATTTGCATATATGCATAATGCATGACAAAATGGCATCCCTAGGAGAGGATCCAATGAGAGAAGACTATTTTTAGTATGCACCTGGCATCAATACCACCCATCCTGATATCTCAGGTTCAATTATAAAGATTTTGTGCCAGCGTGGAAGGCTGAGCTGTGCGGTCTGCGTTTGGATGCTTAATGCTCTCACAGATTACACGCAATGCTTTTTATTCCCGAGAGTTGAAAATAATCCCTCAAAACAGACCCAAACCAAACAAAAGGAAAATATATGAACATGCTTTTAAACACAGCAGCACTCAGTCAAGGTGGCAGCGTGAAAAAAAAAAGGATGCTTTCATCTTTTCTGTATATCAAAGGGAAAACAATGTGGACAAAGAAGCATTAATCTCCAACACAACAGAAGGAAGAAAATAAAAACATACAGATGAAAAGAAATGGTCCCATTTTTCATTTTGACATATTTTCAGTCAGATTTGTGTCGATCTGAGGCTCTGTCTGGGCGTGTTTCCCCGAACTCGGGCCTTTCTGCTCCTATCAGTCACATGCAGCTCACTGAGCTCTGCAGGCAGAAAATTATACTGTCAGACTCAATAATAACAGTAAGCATATTGAACTCCTGAAGCTTGTTCCACACTTTCACCAAAGTCTGCAGATTAAATTATATTGCAAGAATAAAGACAAGTCAACCTTAGAAGGCTGAGAAGTTTATGCTTCTGTTATCTTATGGCTGTCTCTGTCAATTATTGCTTCATTTCGTGTCCTTGCTTGACGTTTATATAAAATAACAGTTGTTTTTTCACAGGGAAAAATTCCGGTAAGTCTTTTCCACAAACGATATTAATATGCAAGAGGTCTCTCCTTCTACCACAGTCTACGTCTAGCTGGAGGGACATGATTTGTGAAGAAAAGCAGCGCAGCTTCTGTTTGAATGAGATTATCTCAATACAACTCAATTTGCTCCCAGGTCTTCAGTGTACAGATTCTGTACAGATGCAGAGTGTTCCTAAAGTATTCAGATCTTCTGAGAACCATTTTTGAGTGCAGGTCTTTTGGGGGGTTGTCTCCGCTAGCTTTAAACAGCTACAGACATTTTTCCGTCTTTGCCAAAAAACTCAAGCTCCATCAGATTAGATGGAGAATGTGAGTAAACGTCAGGGTTCAGGTCTCACCACAAAGATTCCCTTTAGATTTAGTTCTGGACTGGATGTTCTGTGCAGATTGATGTGCACTGCAAACAGTGAATTTCTGTCATCAGTATCTTTCTTCTTGTCAGTTTTCCTGAAAGTCAGATTTGTGGAGTAATCAACTAAGAGTTGTCTTCCACCTGAGCTGTGCACCCTTGCAGCTCCTCCAGAGTCACCATGATCCTCTTGGCTGCTTCTCTCGTCAATGCTCTTCTTGCAGTCTAGGTGGACATCCATGTCTTGGTAGGTCTGCAGGTGGTCCATCCTCTCTTCATGTCCAGATAATGGATTGATCAGAGCTCTGGGAGACGTTAAAAGCTTGGGACGTTGTTTAGAACCTAACCCTACTTTAAACCGGACCAGATCCTCCTCCCTGACCTGTCTGCTGAAGTCTTCATGATGCTGGATGTTCTCTACAGAACCTCTGTGGCCAGAACCAGAACAGCTGTTTACTGATTAGGTGACCTCTGAAAGCAGTTTATTGCACTGAATTTAGTTTTATGGTGTCAGAGTGAATGGTCTACTTTTTTCAGATATTCATTGGGTAAAAATATTAGAAAAACCCTCTTCACAAGTATTCAGTTTGGGTTATTCTGTCTTGCAAAGTCCAATATTTATCTGTGAGCAGATGTTTGATTTTCTTTAATTCATAAAACCATCAGGATTTTTGTGCTTTAAAATGTATTTCTTGTCATCAAAGCATGAAAGCTACATCGTTTTGAGACTAAACTTGCATTTCCAAGGATTCATGTGTTTCCTCGTGCATCAATCTGTGTGCAGGTGACTTTGTGTGAGATGTCTGCAAGTCTATTGCAGCAGGGAGAGACAGAGAAAGATCACTATCTCCATGATGGATTGCAAAGAGGAGGCGATTTAAATTATTATTAGAACAGAGTTTGTGGCTTGCTAAAGGGTGCTTGCTGACATATTGCTTCACCTGTGTGCCTGACTCCTCGTCTGTTCCACTTTCAAATTATGGAACAAATAATTTGACACCAGAAGACAGCAGGGATTTGTGTGTGTAAACTAGTTTTGTGGCAACCAGATAGCACTGATCTCTGTTCGTGTGCACTGACGCTGCAGCACTTGCTTTGTTTTTCGCAAAGCAGTTTTGTTATGCAATTAAAGCATAAAAAAGTGATAGCGCAGCAAAACAACAGTCCCAATTTAATTTGTGTCTAATGACAGTGCTGCTAAGTGGACCCCTGCCTCTGGAGGTGTAGGACAGGAAAAACCTCATTAACTTTTTTTTTTGTGCGTCTCCTTTTTCCCCCTCAGAGAACACCCTGGCCTTATCTGTTGAGTGATTAGATGTGCAATGAAGAAAATTTTTTGTACACATGTAACGTAGTCAAAGTCCAGCGGGGATGTCCCCCAGGGAGATGCAAATGATCTCGTTTTTCTGTGGGTAAGTGGTGGGAGAGTGAGAAAAGGAGAAGGAGAAGCATTCGGTGCTATAGAAACAATGACTCCAAATACACACAAACATATCTCTCCCTATATATCATGTTGTCCGTGTGTGCTTTGTATTTTTGTTTTTCTGCTCTAAGGTCAATAACTCAGCCATGACGTAAATGATTTATGCTTGGCCTCATCTGAAAATGTTGGTTTCAGCATGGTCCAGGTATTGATCGCTTGCTATTGACTGAAGACCGGCGTGTCAGATTCAGTTGGGGGAACATGAGGCTTCTGTATTAATGTGGTTTTGTTTTCTGCTCATTAGGCCCATCCTTAATCTTTTCTGCGGCTGATTCTGTTGTTGTCAAGTGGTCTGATTGTATACAAGCCTGTAAAGAGTATTTAGCTCACTAAAGCTTTGATTCACATATGAATGTTTCAAAGTCTGAAAATAAAGATAAAAAACAGTAGATACCTTTGAGGGAGTGAATACTTTTTTACAGCCAGCCTTAGTTTTATCTGATTTGTCTCAGTTTGGTCTCTGAATAAAGGTGCCAGGGTTTTACCTGCCCTTCCTGTTATTCTGACTACTTTTTTCATTCAGTTGTATTTTTGACCTTTAAACCATCACTGGAATTTTCTCCTCATCTTATTGTTTCTAAATCTTTTCTATGAAAATATGTCATGCCTCAACCAAAACAAATAGCTTCATAGCTTCCGGAATTTGACGATTTGAAACACATAAACTGAGCAGTGCTATTGCTGTTCAGCACTTAGAGAAATATTCCACATTCTGGAAATAAAACAACGATCCCCAGTCCTCCAGAGCTACCATTCTGCAGGTTCTAAATGCATCTCTTCTCCAACAAACCTGAATCAAATGAGTGTCTCGTTACTAGGCCTCTGCGGAGCTGAATGACTGAATACTGATGAGGGAATTCAGCCACTGATTATGGGGTGCTGGAGCAGGGATGCATGTAAACATGCTAGATAGTAGCTCTGGAGGACTGGATTTAGACATATAAACTAAACCTTATTCATGTTACAAAATGCAACAATTCATCCTGCAGAAGTTCGAGCTTTTGTGTTTCTCTGGAGACTTGTAAAAGTATGCATTAGTTTTAAACTTTTTTACGTTTTATCGCATTCCACCCATAAAATTTGGTCTGTTGTAACTTTTTATATGCATCCCCTCTCCAGCACACCTGAATCCAATGACATGGTCATTACCATGCCCCTGAAGAGCTGAATGACTGCTGGTGAGGAATACAGCTTCTGATTCAGGTGTGTTGATGCAGTAATGCATCTAAAAGTTACATGATGGTCAGAGTGATAAAATGGAAGGAAAATCGCAAATGAAATTCAAATGTTTTTGCAAATATAATATAGTCAGTTTCTATGCTCCCCTTATCTGGAACAGACTTCCTGACGAGTGTAGAGCTGCTGAAACTCTGAACTGCTTTAAATTGAGACTAAAAACCCATCTGTTTAGAATTGCCTTCGAGTAAATGCTTTATTGCTTTATTGTGCATCATGTGTAATGTGTGTTTCATGCTAATTTGCTACTTTTACTTTTAATTTCCAATGTTATATTCCATGTTTGTTTGTTTTGTTTTTGTTTTTAAATCACCAAATCATGTAAAGCACCTTGAATTATCCTGTTGTTGAAAGTGTGCTATACAAATAAAATTGCCTTGCCTTGCCAAATATAAATCTGGAGAGCATGTGCATTTGTATTCTGCCCCATTTGGACCAGTACTCTGTAGAACTACCTTTGTTTAAAGGTCCAGGATCACCTCTTTTGTGGTTTTTCTCTAACATCCTTAAAAATCTACAGACTAAGGTTTTGGCCCATCCCTCTTCAGAGTATGATGCTCCAGGGCCACCGTACCTGCTGCCAATGGGAAGAGGCGAGGTAGACCATGGATCAGTCAACAGTGCATCACAGGGCGACCCTGAGACAAAGAACGAAACCATGCACACACACACATACACCGCCTGAGGATAGGGTAGGGGTCATTTATCTCATCTTTGCACAGTAAGAGAACCTGCAGAGAACATGCAAACTCCACAGAGAAAGGTCCCAGTCAGCAGCAAGGCCAGCAGTGCTAAACAACAGCACCAGCGTGCACTTCATCTCACCTGCACTGCGCAACTGACTGAATATTCATTTTCAATTCAGTTTATTTATATAGCGCCAATTCACAACAGATGTCATCTCAAGGCACTTAACAAGAAGTCATTTTAATACTTTTATACAAACATTACAATCAGTTTAAAAGTTTCCTATTTAAGGAATCCCAGCAGATTGCGTCAGTCATTGGCGTGAGGTTGGGCAGACTTTCCAACCACAGCAATCCTTCAGCAATCCCTTATACTGAGCAAGCATGTAGCGACGGTGGAGAGGAAAAACTCCCCTTTAACAGGAAGAAACCTCCAACAGAACCAGGCTCAGTAGGAGCGGCCATCTGCCACGACCGTCTGGGGGTTTGAGAAGACAGAGCAGAGACAGAGAAGGAACAGAAGATCTGATATAAGAGAACTTTCTATGTTACAGAAGGTAAAAAGTTGATAACAGGACACAGTGGATGTTCAGTTACTGGGAGCATCATCCCAGTTGATGCCCCCCGTCCAACAGGGCATTGCAGCCAAGCAGGACACCAGACCAGGTAGATCTTCAATGGAGAGAAAAACACAGAGAACACAAAGTTAACAGTCGAAATAACAGAATGTACTGTAATACAACTGGAGAGTCGTAGGAGAAAAGGAAGTAGCAGAGTGAAGAAAATTGGTCAGTCTGTCCTCCAGCAGTCTAAGCCTATAGCAGCATAACTACAGAGATAGCTCAGGATGACCTTAGCCACTCTAACTATAAGCTTTATCAAAAAGGAAAGTTTTAAGCCTGGCCTTAAAAGTAAACAGAGTGTCTGCCTCACGGACTAAAGCTGGGAGCTGATTCCACAGGAGAGGAGCCTGATAACTAAAAGATCTGCCTCCCATTCTACTTTTAGAAATCCTAGGAACTTCAAGTAAACCTGCAGTCTGAGAGCGAAGTGCTCTGTTAGGAACATAAGGAACAATTAGATCTCTGATGTATGATAGAGCTGATTATTAAGGGCTTTGTATGTAAGAAGAAGGATCTTAAATTCTATTCTGGATTTAACAGGGAGCCAATGAAGGGAAGCTAAAACAGGAGAAATGTGATCTCTCTTTTTAATATTCATCAGAACTCTTGCTGCCGCATTTTGGATCAACTGAAGGCTTTTAATGGCATTTTGTGGACTACCTGATAGTAAAGAATTACAGTAGTCCAGCCTTGAGGTAACAAATGCATGGACTAGTTTCTCAGCATCACTCCTGGACAGGATGTTTCTAATTTTAGCAAAATTCCGGAGGTGAAAAAATGAAATCCTAGAAACCTGTTTAATATGGGATTTAAATGTGAAGTCTTGGTCAAAAATAAAGCCGAGGTTCTTTACGTTATCACTTGGGGCCAATTTAATGCCATCCAGATGAAGTGATTGACTAATAAGTTTCTGTGTTAGAACTTCTGGTCCAAAGACAGCAACTTCTGTCTTGTCAGAATTTAAAAGCAAAAAGTTTAGATTCATCCATGTTTTTATGTCTTCCAGACATGCCTGTAATCTACCTAACTGACTGGGTTCATCAGGATTTATGGATAAATATAGTTTTGTATCATCGGCATAGCTGTGGAAATTTGTCCCATGCTGTCTAATGATTCTACCAATTGGGAGCATATATATGGTGAAAAGAATTGGTCCAAGTACAGAACCCTGTGGAACTCCACAAGTAACCCTTGTGAGTAAAGAAGATTGATCATTTAGATGAACAAACTGGAATCTGTCAGACAAATATGATTTAAACCAGCCTAGTGCTGTTCCTTTGATCCTTTGATTGATGTTCAAGCTTTTCTAAGAGAATATTATGATCGACTGTGTCAAAAGCAGAACTGAGATCTAAAAAACCAGAACAGACACCAGTCCATTATCTGAGGCCATGAGAATATCATTAGTAACCTTCACCAGTGCTGTTTCAGTGCTATGATGAGCTCTAAAACCTGACTGAAACTCTTCAAACAGCTCGTTACTGTTTAGATGCTCACAGACTTGATTAGCAACAATTTTCTCAAGGACTTTGGATAAGAAAGGAAGGTTAGATATAGGTCTGTAATTCACTAAGTCGTCTTGATCAAGGGAAGGTTTCTTGAGTAAAGGTTTAATTACAGCTATTTTAATTTCCTGTGGTACGTATCCGTTTACTAAGGATAGATTCATCATATCCAAAATGGGGCCAGGAACCAAATGGAACACTTCTTTAAATTATTTGGTTGGAATTGGGTCCAACATACAAGTTGAAGGTTTAGATGAGGCTAATATTTTTGATAATTCCGAAAGCTCGACTGAATCAAAACAGCCTAAGCACAAATGAGGTTCTACAGTTCTTTCCGATGCTGCCTCATTTACTGAGGAAGAAGAAATCATGTTTGGGAGGATGCCATTCATTTTATTTTTAATAGAATTAATTTTATTTATGAAGAATCCCATAAAATCATCACTGCTAAGAGCTGGGGGAATAGTTGGCTCAACAGAGCTATGACTCTGTGTAAGTTTGGCAACTGTACTAAAAACAAACCTAGGATTGTTTTTATTCGCCTTTATTAATGATGAAAAATATGCTGTTCTAGCTTGTCGAAGGGTCTTTTTATACAGCAGTAGACTGTTATTCCAGGTTAAATAGGAATCTTCTAGATGTGTAGAGCGCCATTTTCTCTCCAACTTCCTAGTATTCTGCTTTAAAGTACGCAACTCTGCGTTAAACCAAGGAGTCAGCCTCCTAAGGTTAGCCACTTTCTTTTTTAAGGGGGCTACACTATCTAATGCCAAACGCAATGACATAACGCTGTGAACCAGACCATCAATTTCTGAAGGGTTAGAGATAGAATTGCTGCCATCCACTGTGTTACTCTGAGACACTAAGGAAAGTAAGAATGGAACAGATTCTTTAAAAATTGTTACAGCATTGTCTGATAAAGCTCTACTATAATGAAATTTTCTTTCAGATTTAAGATGGTCAGTTAAAGTAAATTCAAAAGTTATTAAGAAGTGGTCAGACAGGACCGGGTTATGTGGGTGGACTGTTATTTCCTCACACTCAATACTGTATGTCTGTACAAGGTCCAAAGTGTGTTTACCCGAGTGGGTCGATCCCTGTACTTTTTGAGTAAAGCCAATTGAGTCTAAAATAGCACTAAAGGCTGCATTTAGGCTATCACTTTTAGTATCCACATGAATATTGAAGTCCCCCACTATAATGACCCTATCAGTATTTAATACTAAATCAGATAAAAAATGTGAGATCTGATCCAAGAATTGAGAGTAAGGGACTGGTGGACGATACAAAACCACAAACAAAAATGGTCTTAATGTTTTGCCACTTGGATGAGGAAAATTAAGGGTTAGATGTTCAAAAGAACTGTAGCTATCAATTGGTATGGGAATAATTAGTAAATCAGAACGAAAAATGGTTGCAACTCCTCCTCCTCGCCCAGTATTTCTGGAAATGTGAAAATGTAAATGACTGGAAGTAGTTGACTCATTTATACTGACATTATCCTCCTGTTGCAACCAGGTTTCTGTGAGACAAAGCAAATCAATGTGATTATCACCAATCAAGTCATTTACTAACAAAGTCTTTGAGGAGAGAGATCTTATGTTTAATAAATCACATTTAATAGATTTATTTTTCTGTTCATTCAAAGTCATATTTATCTTTATGAGATTTCCATAATTTGCTTTTGTTGGCTTAACTTTTATTCCATTTAATTTTGGCCATGGGCAAGACACTGTTTCTATAGGGTAATGGGTGGGTAACAGTACAGAAGCAGCAGAGAGGTGGGTTAAACTACGACTCTGCTTCCTGGTCTGGACCCTGGGTTGTCGGTGTTTTGGAGGACTAATGAATTCGGCCATATTCCTAGAAAGAAGAGCTGCTCCATCCAAAGTGGGATGGATGCCGTCTCTCCGGATCAGACCAGGTTTTCCCCAAAAAGTTTGCCAGCTATCAATGTAGCCCACATCGTTTGCAGGACACCACCTAGACAACCATTGATGGAATGACAGCATGCGGCTAAACATGTCGTCACTGGTCCGATCAGGCAGAGGACCAGAAAAGATGACCGAGTCTGACATTGTTTTAGCAAACTTACACACCGAAGCAACACTAATTTTAGTGACCTCCGATTGGCGTAACCGGGTGTCATTACTGCCAGCGTAAATAACAATCTTACTGTATTTACGCTTATCTTTAGCCAGCAGTTTCAGGTTGGATTTGATGTCGCCCGTTCTGGCCCCTGGCAAACATTTGACTATGGTCAATGGTGTCTCTAATGCCACGTTTCTGACTATGGAGCTGCCAATTACCAGGGTCGGCTTCTCAGCGGGCGTGTTGCTGAGCAGGGAAAATCTGTTAGAAACGCGGACCGGTTGGTGGTGGCCCGGGGGCTGGGTCCTAGAACTATGCTTCCTACGTACCGTCACCCAGCCGGCCTGAGGTCCCGGCTGCGCTGGCTCTACCGGAGGACGGCTAGGGGGTTCTATCCTTGTTGGCTCGGCGCTGGCTAATGGGCTTCAGCCATCTGCTGGTTTTTCAACAGCACGGAGCCGTGCTTCTAATTCTGATACCCTCGCCTCCAGAGCTACAAAATATTACATTTATTACAGTTACCATTATCACTAAAGGAGGCAGGGAAGTAACTAAACATCTGACAGAGAGAGCAAGAGAGAAGAGAAGAGTTAGAGACAGTAGAGAGAAGAGTAGCCATGGCCGCAATGAAGCTAAGCTAACTGAGCTAGCGAGACCTTACCACCCCAAGAAAAACTGTGTGAAACACAAGGAGTTCCCAAAACGTAAAGTACACCACCACAAAACGTGTGTTTTAGTGTGCTTGTGTGTTAAAATAACTTAGAAAGGGCTCAGCACAGAGAAAATAAGATCAATTCAAGAGAGTCTGAACAACAGCTCCACGGAGCACAACAGTGACAACAGGAAATGACGCAATATGGCTTACCCCCTCACAGAGTACCAACCAACACTGCCACCCACACGTCTATCGCACCCTGAATATTGTTCTGATCCAGTGAAACCAAACAGCTACCTTACTCTTGCTGGATGGTTTTAATGTTAAACAACTGACAGATACAACTGCAGTGAAAGGAGCAAACTGTTTATTTCAGTTTTATTTAATGCCCAACACAGCCAACATTCAAAAGCAAATTATATATATATATATATATATATATATATATATATATATATTTTTTTTTTTTTTTTTTTTTTTGCATGTTGGCCAAAGATCCTTCTGAGCTCTAAATACAACAAATTTGGAGGTCGTCATTTTCAGTCCTCCTAGATGGACTTTGCTGTTGTGTGTATTTGTACGCCTGCCTGCTGGCCTGCGCTTGGTCTGTGTGTGTTTGCGTGCATGTGTGTGCGTGTGTGTGTAAGTGAAACTTTTAAGGATCCTGATTCTGTTTTTTATTGACCAGGCTGTTCTAAGAAGCTGTGCTTATCACAACCCCTCAGGGTACCTGTGTTAATCCCCGGGAAAAGATGACATCAAATGGAAGCAGAGCAAAGGATTATGGGAGATGTTGTGGAGCATGATCAACTGCTGCTGAGAACTGGATGGAGGGGAAGGAATCCTACCCAGGTATGAGCAAATAAAACCCTAAAATAGCAAACAAAGGGAGCAAAGAAAAACCCCTAAAATAGTAATAAATTGAAATGATTTTTTTTAAATGTTCCTTTCCTTGTTTAAGTTCTCTGTTAGAATAAATTCCTTTACGCTTATCTTTGCACACATTATCACACAATGATAAAGTAAAAAAGTCTAACTTTTTTGTTTAAATACACACATGTAAAAATGTGTTCACCACCTTGGTCGATAGCTTATTGAAGCACGGTAATCACAAGTTTAAATCTTTGGTCTCTGAAAGCTTTGCTCTGCTCTTTTGTGGTATTCTGTCCCAGTCTTCTCTCCAGATTCAAGTCAATTGAAAGCTACTTTATTTATCTAAAGGGGAAAAGTTAAATCATATACAACCAGTTAAACTGTCAGAACGCACACGACACATACACACCCCATCCCTTCACTGCAAAAACACTGCTAAATCTGTTCCTATCTCTTTAAGTGAACATACAATAAAAATAAACATCTAAAATTATACCACTGTTAGAAAACAATATTTGGAAGCCACCCTACAGCCACAGAAGAGTCACCACAGGGACCGTCATGATCAGGGCAGGCAGGTATTCACAGCACAGCCATAAGGCTGCAGTACAAAGCCCCGCCCACCAGGATGAAAGAGATCCCAATGACAGCCATGACCTCCATGGCTAAACTGGCAGGGCTCCCAGCAAGAAGGATCCCCATGAAGGAAACACTGGAGTTAGTCTATATAAAACAGTAACAGTAATTAATAATAATAATAATAAGAAGAAGAAATAAAATAAAAAATTATATATATATATATATATATATATATATATATGAATAGATAAAAAAATAATATTTGAAAATAAAAACAATAATAAAAGAATAAGATAAGATAGGAAATAAAAATGAGATAAATAAGATAACTCAATTGTAAGCCAAGCTATAAAAGTAGGTCTTGAGCTTCTTTTTAAAAAAAATCAGCTGTTTCTTCAGCCCTGAGGCTGTTCCGTTCTGACTCGTGGAACAACTAAAAGACCAGTACCAGAGAACCTCAGGGACCGTCAGGGCTCATACTTCATAAGAAGGTCGAATAAATTAGATGGACCAAGAGCATTAAGACATTTATAAACTAATAAAAGAACCTTGAAACTGATCCTAATATGCACAGGGAGCCAATACAAAAACGTTAAAACTGGTGTAATGTGTTCCCGTCCCCTGGTCCTCGTCAGCACATATGCAGCTGAGCTCTGGAGTAGTTGTAGACTAGAAATATTCTTTTTAGGAAGACCAGAGAGCAGCGCATTACAATAATCTAATATGCTAAAAATAAAAAGCATGCATCAACACCTCTGTGCTGGCAAGAGAGAACAATGGGTGGACTCTGTCAATTTAAAAAAAAAAGATCAAATCCTATTTGAGTTGTATTTTTGATATGAGGAATGAAAATGTGAGAAGGTTTAAAATTTTGCAGAGTTGGTAAATAATCTCTCTCTTGTCTTCAGGACCAATGATTGAAACTTCAGTTTTCTTTATGGGCACACAGAAGGAGAATAAATCTTTATGTTGAATGTTAACAAGCTCGAAGCGAAATATTTAGCTCTGAGGGACATATAGCTAATCTGCAAATGTAGTTACCAATAATCTATCTTGTTTGTCTTTTGGTAAAGAAGAAATTAAAGTTGAACCTTGAGACACTTTGACACCAGCAGACTGCCTCCAAGACGCAAATTGTTCCCATTTCTCCATCTGTATGCTTGAAAACAACAATGATAAAACAGTTCATCAGACAGAAAAACATATTTTATTAGCAACAACGTGAAGTCCAGGACCTTCCAGTTAAAAGGTGAAACAGATGATTCCCCTTTTCTTAAATAGATGACTTCCAGATAACCTTCATCTGCTGGAGATTTTTCTACAACTCAAAAATCTGCTTTTGTTCTTCACTTGCCTACTGTAATTAAATATTAGGACCACATTGGACAATGTGTTGTCATGGATACAAAGAAATCGACCAAACACGAGTGAAAAGGCAGAAAAACACAGCTGAGCGTTTCCACTTTGATCAAGCCAGCGTGCATCAGAGTGACAATAATCACGACCACTGATCCACTGCCCGCATCTCTGCTGTTGTTCACTCTGTTACTCCTGTGATTATGAAGCTGCCAGCAGCAGCAAATATATTAAAAACACTGCAAACACAAGAAAAAACGCCACCTTTCAGCCTCTTTCTTTGGCTTTGGAATGCTGCACAACACAGCTTCAGTGATGTAAACTAAAATGATGTAAACTAAAATGATGTAAACTACAATGTGCCCCAGACTTTATACAGTTGTGAGGCCTGTTATTAGATGTGTGCTGCTTATCAGGATCACTGGCACAGCTGGACTGGCCATCCAGTAATTTGTGGTGATTTGGGGGTAAGTACCAGATGTGCTCGAGGGGCCCTGCGCTTGCCAAAAGCGTCACACTACGGCAACGCCACGCGGACAAACTACATTGCGTCCCATTTTCAACCCCGCCAAGCGCTATATAGTGAAATTTAAAAGAGGCATAAATGTTAAAAACAGTTCCAGTGTGAATCATCAAGAAAACGTGACAAATCTTTTCTGGTACAGCTCTTTCACACATTGGCTTTGGAAAGAGTTTAGCAGGTTTGTTATTAACCATATATTCAGGGATTTTCCCTCCAAAAATGTATTTTGTTCTTTTTAGAATCCCCCCAAAAACATGTTTAACTATACATAAAATACATATCAGACTATTAACAAAAGTGCTCTCAAAACAATTCATATATGTACAATTTTGCGTGTACAGTATTTACGTCATGATTAGCAAGGAAAGAGGACACAAAAACAGTGAATTGTGGATGATGAAAAGATAAAAAGTCTAATGAACTAAATACACTGGAAAAGAAATTACATGGAAATACTTGAATGCACCCAGAATAACAATGGGGTAAAAGATGGAGGATCCAGCGAGGTGTGACTGAAAGTGAACTAAATACTGAGGAGGGAGTGAGAAATGACAGAGAGAACCAGAGAGAGCAATTGGAGGTAAATGGGGACTCATGGGAGAGGGAAAGCAGGGAACAATTAGAACATGTGAGCTGGCTGGGAAGGGGGAGCAAGCTGGCAGGCTGAGGAAAGGTGAAAATATCAACAAAGCAGAGACACAGGGAGGAACAGACAGAAAGAACCATAACTAACCTAAGAAAATACAAGCATAAACACACAAAGGGAAGACGGAAGAATAATATACAAGAAATTAAAAAAACAACCACCAAAATACTTAAACTATAAGGAGCTAACCAAACACAAACCAAAACAACACGGAACTGTGACCATTTCTATAACACCCCTGGCTGTTAGTGTTGAATCCCTCTGTGTAGTTGATCTTTTCCAATTTTCTATACTTGCTATTTGTTCAATAACCTTTTTTTCTTTTTTACTAATTAATGTGCCAACGTCCAGCCCAGCCAATTAGGTATGATCACTGATTGTGATCTTAGTGCTTTAGTAATTTCATTTTCTTATTTTAGTCAGTTAAGTAGATTATAGTCAGTGCGCTATGCAGCTTTGTTTTCTTTTTTTTTGTTTTAGCAGAGCAAACTATTGCCCAACAGAGCAAAAATGTTTGCGCGAAAACCAAAGATTAGGCTAGTATTGATCATTAACCATCTACGCTTGTATATATAACTTATATTTAATCAAAACAGGATTTGCCAGGAGAAGATGCTGCTGATTAGCAAAGTGTAATGGAGTTAAAAGTAAATACATATGTAATACATTTTTATTTGGGGGGTGGAAATATTGAACAATATACTTTTAATGTTTATATTTATATAATATATATATTTTTTCTAACAATATAATATTTTTATTGTAAGTACAATAAACCTTTTTTGTCATAATGTGATGAACATGTAATTGTTAGAATGTGAAAATTATATTGTAAGAACCTGATAGTATATTGTACGAACAAAAGAGTTATATTGTTGGAATAATAAAGTTTTCATGTTATAACATGATATAGCTCTATTTTCATTTCACCTGGGTGGCAGCTCCACATTTCCGTAGTACAGAAGCGTAGAGCTGCCCGTTCCAAACCCTTGTGGACATTAATTATCTGTATTCTTTAATGTGGAAAATTTTCATTAAATTTAAAATATTTTTATGATTAACTGTTCTTGTGAACCTTGGCTAATTTCTCTGGGGAAATGGGGCCGTTGAGGTATAACTATGGTCAGAACCAGAATATAGAAACGTGGAAACATTAGGAAATTGCTGCGGTAATTTGTGCAAACATAAAATAAACACTTTTAAGCATGCAATAAATAAAAATAAAAAATTAAATGGGATGAACAGATTAATTCGTATATTCATGAGTTAAGGTTATGATCAGTGCAAAACCACACAGGTGCAAAAACACAACCCAGGGTCAGGAGACTGAAACAGAGTGGGTAAAGGGAACAGTCTTAGAGATTATTGTTCATGAGTCCAACAGCAGAGGGGAAGAAACTGTTCTTATGTCGAGAGGTTCTGGTCCAAATGTGCCTGAGGGGAGCAGGTCAGAAAGTCTGTGTCCAGGGTGAGAAGGGTCGGCTGTGATCTGACCTGCACGCCCAACTGTCCTGGAGGTGTTCAGGGTCCTGTAGAGATGGGAGTCCTTCTCAGCAGAACATACAACATGCTGCAGTCTCTGTTTGTCCCTGATGGGAGCTCCAGCATACCGCACGGTGATGGAGGGGGTGAAGATGGACTCCATGATTGCAGTGTGAAACGGTATCATCAATATGAGTATTGGGCCATGGTTTTTGTACTTAAAAACAATACAGATTTATTACATAGATTAGATTTATCACATTCTATTTTTAACTGGTTTATGTTTGTCTGTATTATGATATTATTGTAACAAGTTTTTTTTGTGATCTCCTTATCTGGGAACTCCTGACATGGTCATTGACAGGCTAGCTGTGAAGAGTGAGCAGTTGAAAAAGCTGATTTTGTTGAATTGTCTTTGCACAAAGTCCAAAGAGTCCAAAGGTTTTGAATCTAACGTGATGCACAGAAAAGGATTCTATTAGAATGAATTAGATTTAGTGAATCTTAATAGATCTTAATGTATGAGACACTAGGTAAAATACAAAAAAGAATGAGGTATTGTTTGCACAAAAAGCTGTTTTCTTCCAGGCTTAACCTGGCTCCCACTCTTATAAGATGCTGTCAATCTTCTGTTGAAACATTACTAAATTGCAATTTGTCATTTCTCAATTTTAACATCCATATTTGTTCCTCTGTTTCATATTTTTTTAATTCTTTGTTCATTGTTTGCTCAGGTGATTTCTCTGAGTAAGTACTCAACTGTGCTCAAAATCTCGGATTATTTTGTTCCAGTCCAGCGCTGATCACTGGTAACATCTTCTCACCACCATACGAAGCAGGGATGTCCAAAGTACAGTATGGGGCCCATTTGCGTCTCTTGGAATGATTTTGTGTAGCCCCCGACTGCAGATTATTATTAGTTTTTCATTTTTTCATTTGGCCCTCAAGCAATGAGGCTGAGGCAGATTTGAAATGACTAATTTATACCTTCTTAAATTTAAAAGCGGCATCATCAAAGCCTCCCAGATATTTGATTTGTTCTGCCTCATTGCCCTCTCTCTGTTGCCCACCTGGACTGTTTACTCGACCACTGAATTACTACTATTACTGACAATGGGATCTTTTCAATTTCCACCTTATAGAGTTCCCTCTATCTGTACGGGTGAGACGATCCCCAGTTAACTGACAATCTCCTCTCTAGCGCTGTCAGAACTTCTGGCATTCCAGTCAAGCAAGGGCTGAACCTCTGAAGGGGAAATCCTGGGAAACTATCTTGTTCAGGTAAACCATTTCCTCCTGTTTGTACATTTCCTCCTGTTTGTCCTGCCAGTCACTCATCTTCCACCCTGTTCTTCCAAGGATCTCTCAGCTCTCTAGTTACAGGAGCTAGGGCGGGGAATCTCCAGCTGAAGGTCTCCCATTGAAACATGAGTGTCCAGCAACAAAGGAGCTGCAAAGGCCGAGCACTGATGCAACAATTGCAGGAATTATTTTCCCGACATAAAGTTGCTTGGGTAGCAATGTTGCACAGCTGCAGGAAAACTGCTCAGGAGGCTAACATCTGGATAAAAGGATAACTTCAAGATTCCCTACAGCAATTAAGAGACACTAAAGGAGATGCAATGTTATTAAGATCCTCCTGGTTTTTTATTAGACCTGCAGTTTGCTGACTATTAAAACAGACAAGTTCTATATTGATCCCAATAATGAGATTTTGTAGCTTTTTTTGGCAAATATAGTGAAAAATAAATAATTGGGAATTTTATTGACATCTACCTCAAAATTTAGGTTGACTTCCAACATCATATCAGTGACAAAATAATGTTCCTGCTTTTAAAAAAGAATGACGTATTCCTGTGTTTCTTTAAGCAGCAGCCTTCTTTTTTACCTTCTTTTTTCTTCCTGATCTTCACATTTCAAGTTGGAAATCATTATAATCTCCTTCCTGAAGTTGATGTAATGAGCAAAAAGGCTTGTGTTGTTAAATATTTGTCTCGTTCTTTTCTCTAATTACACAGTAATGGGCCCATGCTGACTTCATTTGTCCCAGCATGAACGCAGTAAATAATGGCTCTTTAGGGGGAGTTTGAATGAGTCTCGCCTCATGTAGGAAGGCCCTCCACTATTGATCTCACCGTGAGTTATTCAGCTAGCACAGAGAAAAACTGCTGCATGTCAGCTTACTGTTGAACTTTCCACTGAAGGTCTTTATTTATCAGTGTCTGTAGCAATCAGGCTAATTGGAGTGCACAGCCTCTCTTGGACTCCTACCAGAGAAGGAGGAGGAGGAACAGAACAGCGAATTAAACAAGGTCATGTAAAATCCGGACAATTGGTCTGCATCAGATGGAGTTTTCAGTGGTTTTCAGTCTGTTGGGTCAAACCTGAGGGAACAATTTGTTGTTACATACAATAAAAATAAAGCATTGGATTTATTTAATTGATCTTTTTACAGAGTCGCTTCCAGACGTATTCATAACCTTTAATATGTCAATGTATTATATTGGGATTTTATGTGACAGAACAAAGAAGATTACTGCAAAGAAAATTCTATTAAAATCTGAAAAGCGTGGTGTGCACTTGTATTCAGCCCAGAATTAGATACTTTATTGATCCACAATTATCTGGATTCTTCTCCAGCAGCTACAGACTGAAACAGCTCCAGCTCACTCAGACTGGATGGAGAACATCTGAGAACATCAGTTTTCAAGTCTTGCCACAGATTCTCATTTGGATTCAGGTCTGGACTTTGACTAGGCCATTCTGACCCAAAAATCTGATCTAAACCATCCCATAGTATCTCTGGCTGTATGTTCAGGGTGGCTGACCTGTTGGAAGGTGGACCTCCGCCCCAGTCTCAGGTCGTCTGCTGCCTCTAACAGGTTTTCTTCCAGGATTGTCCTGGATTTTGCTCCATCCATATTTCCCACAGCATGACTCTTCCCCCACCATGTTTCACTGGAGAGGCGTATTCACTGCGATTCCTTTTATCATTATCTAAACAGATAACCTTTTCCCACGTGTTTCCTGTGTCTCCTACATGGCTGCAAACAGGACTTCTTCTGGCTTTCTTCTTGCAGCTTCTTCCTCCACTGTTACCACAGAGATCTTGGCTGCTTCTCTAGTTAATGCCTTCCTTGTCCAGCCTGTCAGTCTCGGTGGACGTCCATGTCTTGGTAGGTCTGCAGCTGGTCCATCTTCTCTCCATGTTCAGATAATGGATTGAACAGAGCACTGGGAGACGTTTAGAGCTGGGGATGTAGTTGTAGAACCCAACCCTGCTTTAAACTGAACCAGAACCTCCTCCCTGACCCGTCTGTTGGGTTCCTTCGTCTCTATGATTTTGATTGTTCTCTGATGTTCTCTAAAGAACCTTCGAGGTCTTTAATTCTGAAGGAAATTTGTTGCACTTTAGAGGTATCAGAGTAAACGGGGGTAAATACATTTGTACGTCACACTTGTTGACCCCCTCCTTCACCCTCTCATCTTCCTATTGAATAACTTTTTCTCTTTACCAGCAGCTGAGTTTTAACATCTATTAAATTCCATTATTTTAGAAACTTTAGGTTTTTCAGCTGAGGCCAGTTACCCACTCAACTCAGGGCTTTATTCTCTATTTCTGTAAATCATAACATCAGAAACGAGAGAAGTGTGATAACTACAGACAAACCAGGATCAGCTAACCTCAGGAGCGTGAAGCAGAGAATCCTTCTGCAGTGATACCTACAAGTTGTGGATACCAGCAGATCAAAGAATAAGAGCGAGCAGGAACATGAAATGGGGAGCCTCAGAAGAAAGCCAAATCAGTTCCAATCAGCCAGTCACAAAAAAAAGGGTTGGACTGAACCTACTTACATGTATCCTCTAGGATAAGAGGGAACATCTTACTGAGAACAGAGGAGACCACTTGAACTTGCAAAATAATCTGTAACTATCTATAGAGGCTGAAAGGGAGGATGAAGCCTGCTTGGCAGATTGCTTCCAGAACAGAACAATGGAGATGTGACTCCAATTTTGAGTTTTGGATCATTTTGAGAATAATAACTTTATCGTGTTCGTAGAAAAATTAAAACGAGTCATTATAGGGTGCTTGGTACATGTTGTTCTCATTATTACATGGCTGACAAGCACAGGAATTAAGAAAACATAGAGGAAAAATTGGCCTGACAAACCTTAAAATGTTAAACATAATTTTCACTATGCCCATATTTCTGTATTCAAATGTTCTTTACTGGTATGATGTAATACTGTAATCTGAAATGTCATGTCAAAATCATCATAATTAACAGAAAGAACGGCTTGAAAACATCAGTCTGTGTGTATAGAATAGAATAGAATAGAATAGAATAGAATAGAATAGAATAGAAATGTTATTTATTGTCCCACAATGGGGAGATTTAGCTGTAACAGCAGCAAAGTGACAGGTAATTACATAATTTAGATTCAGACAAGAAATCAATATAAAAAGTAGATAAATAAGAATAATAATGTACATTAAGGACAAAATAACACAACTAAAGTACTGTGCAGTTGTTAAAAATAAAAATGGCATACTCAGATTTGAGGAATGCACAACTGAGCAGTATCATTTCAAAATATTTACAGAATGTGCATGTGTGTATTTGTGTATTAAAAACAACATATTTACAAGAAGTGAAAAACATAAACTGTGCAAACAGAGATGTGCAAATAACAGCAGCAGAAATTTTATTTTAGGTGAGATAATCAGTGCAAATTACAGCAGAGATGTAAACATTTTTGGGGTTTGTTGGGAGCAGTGATGGTTATAGAGTCTAACAGCAGCAGGGAGAAGGGACCCATGAAAAAGCTCCTTCGTGCACCGAGGATGCAGCAGTCTATCACTGAAGGAGCTCTGCAGCTCAGCAACATCTTCAAGCATGGGGTGGGAGACTGTCCATCAGTGATGTTATTTTGGCCAGAGTCCTTACGTCTCCCACCACCTGCACTGGGTCCAGGGGACATCCTAGAACAGAGCTGGCCTTCTTGATGAGCCTGTCCAACCTCTTCCTCTCAGCTGTAGATAAACTGCTGCTCCAACATACTACGCCAAAAAAGATGGCCAATGCCACCACAGAGTCTAAGAGGGTCTTTAGGGGTGCTCCCTGGACTCCATAAGACCTCAGACCCCTCAGCAGGTAGAGTCTGCTCTGACCCTTCCTGTAAAGAACATCAGTGTTGTGGCTCCAGTCCAGTTTATTGTTCAGATGAATACCCAGGTACTTATAGGAGTCCACTATCTCAATGTCCACTCTGGATGTTCACAGGTGTCAGTGTGGTGGGTCTACGCCTGCAGAAATCCACCACCAACTCTTTGGTTTTTCCCACGTTTATCTGGAGGTGGTTCTGCTGGCACCAGTCCACAAAGTCCAGAGACCACTGTCTGTACTCTGAGTTGTCCTCACCTGTGATGAGGCCAACAATGGCAGAGTCGTCAGAGAACTTCTGAAGGTGGGAGCGTGGGGATTTGATGGAGAAGTCTGCAGTGTCGAGTTCCCGTACTGCAGAACCAGCCTGTCGGAGACAAAGCCCTGTGTCCTCACATACTGTGGCCAGTCAGTTATGTAGTCCGATGAAGTGTTTTCATCTGGACAAAAACGTCAGAATTAAAAGCCAACCACTGAAACCTGACCTTTCAGTTGGCACCGCAGTAATCGTACTGAAAACATCTCCCTTTAACAAACACCGTTTTACTTAAAGTTTTTTGTGTTAAAACAGCATGTTTGTTCTCAGGAAACATCACGGTTTCAAACTGAAGCTTTGCTGGCGCGACTATAAAAAGGAACACCTGGTTGGAGCTGTGGAGAGATATCAGTCATGGAAATTAATGCTTAACCAGCAGGGGAGCAGCCGAAAGAGCTGATACTATTGTTTTTTCTTTAGAAGGAGATTTTCCTTTCAGTCTGAGTCATTTTCTGTTCATGCTTCAATAAATGGTTACTTACGTCTCCCAGAACAGCTTTTGACAACTCCCGGTGAGCAGATTTAAACTTGTCACATTCAGCGCATATAGATTGCTTTATGTAGGGGTTAGAAGCAGCAGACTAGAGCATAAATCTTTCCTATGTCTCCAAGGTATTACCCACTGAGGCTAAAAAAATTACCTGCTGATATCATCCTTAATTTGCTAATCTTTTTGTGACATTAATATTATTATTAGATTTAATGTTTTTTCTTTACCTTTTTTAATGTATTTATTCTTTACAATTTATCATGCATTTGTTGTTATAGTAAACGTTATTTATACTTTCTATTAAGAGTTTTTTATTTTTAATAAACTGAGCACATAAAATAAATCTAACACAAG